>CARXXK010000003.1:24781392-24848064 GCA_949089665.1 Macrosiphum euphorbiae | reverse complement strand
TTTAATTATTATAATGGAATTTATTTTTATATTAACATACTGTTGTGATTGTCATTACTGGATGTCTTCTCACATCAAGTCTAGCATGTTATATTAATTAACTTTAGTCACATAAGCCTATTGTGCCCTAAAGGTACAGATTGTTTATTACAATAAATAAAAAAAATAAAAAATATTAACATACGAATCGTTAAATTATTTATCAAAACTACGTATTAGTTTAATAAGACGTGCAGTAGATTGAGAGAATTTTTCAGCAGTTATTTTAAATTACTAGAATGGATAACTATACGAGTATAATAAGTTTCATACTTAATAGAATATTTGCATAGGCGGAGATCTGGGGAGGGGCTTACAGGGGCTTAGCCCCCCCCCCCAAAAGGCCGTCAAGCCCCCTTTTTTAATTGTATGGGATCGAAGCCCTCCACTCACATTGATGTTAATACTGTTATCCCCCTCCCCCTGGCATTTTAATGGATTTCCGCCTATTATTCTATAATAATATATTATTATGCTCTACTTTCCACTGTCTATAGTTTTAATTTTTAACACATTTAAATAATAATGTACAATTGATAGGTAATAATAGGAAAAAACATTGATTTATCATTCAGACGAAAAGTTTAAAAATAGTGATTTATAATCATTTCAAAACAAAAAAATGTTTATCAACTACCTGAATAACTTAAAAACATGATAATTAGGTATATAATATAATATATTGGTTTTAAAAAAAAAATTATTTTGCATAATATAATATAAGCAATATAAGCAATAATTTGTACTCACTGACCTTGTAGGGACTCATATAAATTATTATATGTTATTACTTATTAGTTATTATCGTGGTGTTTTCATACCACGCTTGGTATTATAATAAGCGGTGTTCCGGGGTGATCGGTGAGCTATTGCAGGTTTCTCTAGAGTCTAGACAATAGCTTACACACAATTTGCTATAGTTATAATTATTATTTTAGGGAACACACAATTCATTCAAGTAATCGAATCTATATTCAATAAAATGTTGGAATTAAAATTTGCGATTTGTTTTACAGTACCTACCTATATTATATTATTATGCATGACTAACGTGTGAAATTATTGAAAATATGAATTACAAAAAGTCGAAACGACCTTGACGGCTTGACGATTGATATTGAAATAAGTTTTTGTAAACCACAACTACTTGCATCATCAATATGCATACATATCTCAACAGACCGTATCGCGTAATATAATTGTTTTTTTTTTTCAATACAATATCTCTCGCACGTGTTTACTGTTTTGCACAGTCCTGCTCGTCGGTTGAATTTAAATTAATTTTTTTACAACCGCGGAAAACTACATAGGGATTTAACGGCAAAATTAGTTATTAAGTTATGGAAACGATCGCGAGGGATTCAGGTACCTATACCGGTAGCATTTTAATCATTCAACAATATTTTGAGATACTCGATTATATATTACATAATATTATTAGCTACTGATATATACCTAAATAATATGTTTCAATAAAAAATGTGCCAGATTACACGAGTATACGGTTAAAGCAACTTAAATACTAACACCATCATTGGATCATGATCATATTATGCATAATAAACTTATACCTACTTGTTTTACTGTTTTATAAAATCATAATACATATTTTATTATAGGTACCTACAGCAATATATTTGCGTGCTTATCCATGACGCTCGTGTGTACAGTATTTATTTTGTAATTCGTTGCCTGCAACAACATACGAATTGCTATAATAATAACATAATATACAGGGTGTTCCAAATTTTAAATGACATCAGATTTCAATATGAAATAGAAATAGCATTAGGTACTATGTTCTGCTGAAATCTACGGCCACATAAAATCTGGAACACTCTGTATATGCACACGGCGTACACGTGCCCGTTTTATATTTTTGTAAACGGTCGATTTTGTGCGACAGGTGGTCACGTTGTCGTTGTACGCCTATTTCGGCGCCCAGCTCATCGGTGCTCAGATGGTAGAGCCTCCGCCAGAATGGGGTTTCAAAGACTTTAAAGAGTTCGACCTCTACGTACCGATCCTGACGATTATCGAGGTTTGCATTCCTTCGTCATATTATATTATTATTATTCGTTAATATTGTTATTAATTTGTATACAGACGTCGCCTATTGTATAATATAATATCTATTTTGTAGTTTTTGAACGCCGTGTGCCTATGTACAAGCTATATATTATTGTTATTTCAGTTTTGTTTCTTCGTCGGATGGCTGAAAGTGGCGGAAGTTCTCATCGGACCTTTCGGCGAGGACGACGACGACATCGAGCTTAACTGGTTGATCGACCGTCACATAAAGGTAAATAATACCATCATCTTTGTACAAATATTATCATTTGCAAAATGAAAACTACATAAACTGTAGTAGATAGGTACAACTGGGAGTGAATAAGCTCATAATAAATTCGCGCAAATATCATAATATTATTATCTACTCGATTTAACTGTTTCATATTTTATATTATTATAATATTATAATATTTCTTTTCCACTCGATATAAAGATATTTCATGTAGGTAGATAATATAATTAATTAAGTTTAAAAATCGTTTTCATTGGATTGTTATTATGATGGATGTTTAATATTTAAAAAAAACGTAACCGTTATACACTAAACTCTATACCTATTAATACCTAGGTATTTATAACTATTTTAGGTATATTGCCCATATTTGTATATTGTAGGTACTTCATATAATCGGTTTGTAAATTGATTTCATCTGGATTTCAAGTTGATTTCATATAATAAACAGATTTACAAAAAGCCTCCGACAGCGTTAACCATACTTTATTAATTCATAAATTGCAACAACTTGAGGTGTCTAAGCCCTTACTAGCTTGCTCACCACCGGTCGCCGCGTAGTGGGAAAAATTCACCTATAAAATTCACCTATAGAGACATGCGCGAACGAGTTGCGTTCTCTCGCTGGACGCAGTATAGGTGTAAATTATTCTCCTCTAATTTATTATTCTCTGAGATTATTTTTGTAACGAAGGTTCAAAAACAATTATAATCTGAATACGCAATACTCATGATTTTTCAGATATTAATGCCTTATATACACTTTATTTTTCACTTGTACGTTTTAATATTGACTATTGAGTATGTATCTTTTGTTTGGTATCCTCACCAATTAACATTTATTGAACAATTAAATATTATTATCATATTGCACTTTAATATTGCTTTACTCAGTACTTCTAGCCCTTGAGGAGTTGAAAATTTAAATAAATAAATAAATAAATAATATTACAAAAATGCATACTCATAGAATTTTAAAACGTTTACACACGGGTGCCTTCCGAAACTATAAGCCATAATATAATATATTTGTTGAAACCATAACTAATATTAGTATATACGTAGCCAACAAAAACTCCAACAATGGCAACAGAAACAATTGAATCCTATCGTCTTACAGTGTCATGCATAAACATACTTTTTTAAAAAAAAATCAAACGAGTTATTCCAGTTTTCATTTAAAACAAAATACGCGTACCTTCAAATGCAAATTTTTTATACTATACATTTGTTTTCTATAATTTTAAAGCACCACAATAGTTGGACGACTTTCACATTTAAACTTTACCGTCCATTGAGCCCAAAAGCAGATAATATATGAATAAGATAGGTACCAATACGTACCTACACAGTTGACAAATGTTTACTGAAACTGACGAATGACTGTTATTTGTTTTTTTTTATTCTCGTTAGTAAATAATTTAAAACATTAATTACAAACCATCACCGTTCGTAGGTACAATGTACAATATCCGCGGTTTTCGTTTCTTTTTTGAGGTAAGCACATAAGCGTGACAGGACAAGAGGCCGCACTATAATAATATTATAATATTATTTTTCGTTTTAATCGTTCGACCGATGGTATTGTCGTAATACCAAAATGAATAAAGTTATAATTAGGGTCAAGGACTTAAATAACAATCGTAACCCTTTGATACTCCAATCACACAATTTAAAGATGTTTCAAAATGCCTAATATTCCTAAATATGGTATTGACTTTATGTAATTCAATGTATAGACACAAGATCAAACATAAAGGTAGTCAATAATGTTATTGCGTAAATTTTTTTTGTTTTTTTGTTTTTTTTTTTCATTGAGTCGAGTTTGATTAAACCATAATATTATTTCAATTAGTCGATTAACACAAAACGTGTACACCTATCAACTTTTAATTCACCTTAGATACAAGCGTAAGTATAAATAATTAACCGATTCTCCGATAGCCGATAGGTATAAAATTGTTAATATATTATGTTTATTTTCATCTTCTATAAATCATAATAATAACACATTCTTCGCATGACTCAGAATCTGAAATAACTTATTAAATTATTGACGCTATTTATAAAGCACGTTTTACATAATATATACCTTCAACTGTTTTAGAAATGTATTTTAAATAATCGAAAGTTGTATACAAGCGGGCGTGTTTCAAGCGTTATAATGTTTCTATATTTTGTTACTGCTCGACATAATCCTGCAGTAAACACATTACATTTCATTAAAAACAAAAATTATAATTGTTGTAAATTCCAATACCAATATTTTCATAATAATTTCTAAACTACGTAGTTGTAAATAAACAACAACTACCTAGTTGTTGTACCTATTATGTAAATTGTAGTTAAAATTGACTTTAGAACCAACATTCAGCAATACATAGGGTCATAGGGAGGTACTATACAATTTTAAGTTCCATATTTTAAGGTGGTATAGTGGTGTATTATGGGTTTAGTGTTTCTCAGCTCATCGGTACTTCAATGTAATTATACTACCATACCTACAGATTTATAAACAAATTCGACCGAGATCAGCCCGTGTTGGATTTTATATAGTACTCGGTATATTTTCGAACGTGGTCAAGCTAAACTAATCTAATAAAAGTACAATTTGAAATTTTCGATCAAAATTTGTTGAGCAGTTTTTGAGTAGGTATATAACTAGGGTGGCCACATATAAAATACTTAAATACGGGATTAATTATTACTTTTATATTTACTAAAATAGGACTTTAATTTTTAATAAAAAAGACTTTTTTAGTATTTACAATATTATATTAATATATAATACGTACCTTTACTTAACCGCTGGTAAAATGTGATGCATCTTTGGCGTGTAATACCTATGTTGATTGTAATTTTCTGCACATATTTTTTATTAATAAGAAAATTGTACATATTTTAAAAACTGGATAATTAAGTGTCTCGAAATCTTTTACCGGGACAGACTTTTAAAACACGGATATTTGTCGTATAAAACCACCACCTGGCCACCCTATATATAATCTATAAACATATACAATTCATGTCTAAATTATATGAAAGTCTCTTTTATTTCTAAAACCAATGGCAACCCTAATACTGTATACAGTATGTATAAACAAAAAAATATTTGGTTTTCTAGAGTCAAAATGAAATTTCCGTGTGATGTACGACATTTTTTTAATTATTGCTTCTACTTACTTATAGCCTTCCCATCACGTTTATGGTACACAATTAGTTTTAATATTCATTGTGAGGGTGGTTTCTGGTAAAAAAATCCATCTGTTTTGGGAAGTCAAAAATTTAAAAATCCAAGAATTTTTCTTAAGCAAGGTCGTATTTGGGGGGGGGGGGTTGAACCCTCGACCCCCCTCCAAATACGGTCTTGCTTAACACGCTTTCCAAGGGACCTGCTCAAAATGGCGTCTTTTGAGGGCATTAACTAGAAAATAAACCCCGCCGAAAACTACGTCTTATGCAGGAAAGCGCTTAAGCGGGAGCGTCTTAAAGGACATCATAACACTAAAAACAAGTTTGCTTGGATTTAAACAGTGGCGTCATTTTAGTTTTTATTAGACTAGGGCAACTTCTCCTTGCTTTTCCGACCCAAAATTGTTTTCACTCAGATTCTCATAGCATAGTGCTATAGTGGTTAAAGTGGTGGGGGGAGGGGTGGTAAATGCGCTGACTTAAGGATGATGTAAATAATAGACTGGGGAAAATGCCCCCCCCCTCAAATGACGCCACTGGATTTAAAGTATGTTATCATCTAAGAAATATGGTGTGGATCTCACACTTAAACACTAATTATTCAATGAGATAGGTACAGCTTTTGAAAATATGAGTGTGACGTCATAGAGCTGAAGTTAAAACGGCGACGTAATATGTCTTGCGCGTAAAAGTGTCTAGATTAACACAACGATTTCCATCGTTAAAGATAACATTTAAAATTTTTTTTTGTTAGCCTTAAGTGTTTTTTTGTGTTTATTTCACTGGTGTGATTATAATTTTGATATACTTTCTAGATTTTTTTATAGTAATAAAATTTTGGACTCCAGCGCCACTGGGCCAAGAATATTTTATTAATTTTTAATAGTAATCATATCAGCGCATAGGAGCATTAATGGAGGGCCAATTATTTATTATATTATGTTAGTGGTGCCGTCGCACACCCTGGCCATCCCCAAATGACGCCCCTGCATTCCTCGCTCCGCTCAGAATCTAAAATAAAATATACGTAATAAAAACTTTAAAATTACGAAGAACAATAGTAAAGCATCTATAATAGGTACCTATACTTAACGAACACCTAAAACGATTATTTTTTTTCACTCCCAATACATGTCGGCAGGGATCGGCTGTGAAAATGGTGCGCAACATTATGCATCAAACCCGCGCTTATCACCCTGTATATATTATCTGCTACAATGGTTTATTTTATCGACGCGATAAACATAATAATACATATTATTATAATATTATAATACGGCGCAGTACCTGCTTAACAATAGTACAACATGACTAATAATGTGTAGTTATCGCACGTACGACTAAGCCACAGACGTGTATTATTCGCGATATACGTGGTACCTACGCGAGAAATGTGACGTATTCGATATCGCGCGTTATCGACACGTCTTATCATCCGATGGATAAGTGTAATGTACGTGGGCTTAAGTCGGAACTGCCGCTTGTACAGTACATACAATATTGTTTAACTATAATATTGTAATAGATAACTTACAATAATAATGATTAAAGACGATTAAATGACTAACCTGCTAACGGCTGCAGTGGTCAATATACGAGACTAGGTACTATGTATATGAATATGATTGTTGTTTGTTTACATACACTGAGCATACAATTTTCGATATTATAATTATACATTATTTAAGTATTCCTAATAATAATATAAAAATATGATAGAGTCGGTCGAGGGTAAAATAATAAATATAGGTAGGTACTATAATACTAATATATCTCAATAGCATAATATTATAATAACATAGGTAAGTCTTAGTTCACGCCGCATTCGGTGTATGTACCACATGTATCGGAAGAGTCCTCGGATTGACCTACGATTTTTGGTATTTCTTTTATTTTCATGTATCTTAAATATTATTATATGCTGCGGGTCCGGAATAGGTTCGATCGGATAGTATTATTATAACAATAGTATAAGGACTGTTTGACTCAATTATTGCTGTCTGACTTAGCAGGGTGCCAAATATTATAATACGATTATTGAAAATGACCCGGGGGTTGGACAGCATTATATACGCATATCGCATAATGACAATAATATAATATTATGTTATTATTATGTGTACAGGCAGCGTACATGATCGTAGACGAAATGCACGAAGAGCACCCGGAACTGCTGAAAGACCAGTATTGGGACGAGGTGGTGCCCAAAGACCTGCCTTACACAGTGGCGTCGGAACACTACAGGCGCGAGGAGCCCAAGGGGTCGGCTGAGTGCTATAAGGTCAAGGAATCGGATTCGTTGTATGCGAATATGGCACCGATGCATCACATGCACAGGAAGACCGCGGTGCCCGAGGACGTGTACGCAGACTACGTGAGTACAATTTATCATAATAATAATAGTATATTTATAGGTACCTAATAATAATCGACATAATATTAAAATATTATATTATTGTTTATATTTTGTTAATTGTAATAATTATCGTTGTTATTATTATTATTGTTGTTTGTATAAACATTGGACCATAGCGGGCATCGTAACCAGGGGTTCACCCCCTCCACACAACCAATCACTCGCCTTTAGTCTTAATCGATATCCCCTCTTATACACCGATGAGTCTATATATATATTTTTTAAGTCTCGGTATTAACCGCGTTTTAGGTTATAACTTAAACTTATAATTGTACCTACATGCAAATCACGTGCCACACCGAATCGTCGCGTGTTAATGCCATTATTATTTTTCAAAAGTATTCGAAATGATGCACAGTGGTGCTTCCTCATTCCTGCACAACGGATAGTTCTATATTTCAACGTAGGTAACAGTAAAACTTCCTACTCGTGCACACACAGCACACGGATAATCGAAAACATGTCAGAAATACGCGCGCTCTTTAATCGACTTGTTCCTCATCACTCGATCGTTTATAATATTATGGTCCACATTCAAGATTTAAAGTACTAACAACTAATCAAATATCTATTGGTAGGTATAGGTTTAATATGTTTGAAAAGAAAAAAAATAACATTAAAATATGCACCATAATACGTGTATTTACGTACCTACTAAAAACGTGTAGTAGAAAACAAATTATGATTTACTAAGAGTTGATGATCTTCACAGTTCAATTGGGTACCATACCATAAAAATTATATGTGAATGATTGAGAACGAACGTACCTATTTCAATATCAATAAATTTGATAAATTATAATAAAGGGACTACGTACAAGCAACTTTGAGTAATTTTATCGAAATAATAATTTATTGCGTTAATTCATACATATTACATAGATACTCTATTACTACTCTTGCACGCGACACTTGGGTCGTAGGTTCTGTAATACGGAGACTGACTCATTAGACATTCGACAAGTATTTAAAATAATTTAAAATACTTTTAGTATCTTAAATATATTTTCAAAATATTCTTTACAGTACTGAATTGCAAATAATAATCACTACAATATAGAGTCGAACTCTCCAAAAAGACCTAAGCGGATTGCGTAAACCAAAACAGTAAATCGCTTACTCTATTTATTTTGTGAGAGGGATAGCCACTGTTGTAGGTATCTACATTTATTTTTGAAAGAACTAAAAGATATTTCCAAACCGGCTGGTATTTCGAATAATAACAGTCCCTGCGCGTGTTGTAGAAGTAATATTCTAATAATTGTGTACGTCCCTCACTATTGCTGGGTAAGTCGACCGCTCCGTGGGCTCACCATGTTGAGATTAATGAACCCGGACGGGTAGTTAGTATACATATAGGTACTATATCATAAATTATAATTTATTGTGTCCACCGTGTTTATATTTTGGTTATGATATTTTTTTTCGTACACATAGTATTATGTAGGTACTAGGTAACATGTGTACGTACTTAAATCCGATCGAAGGTCAAGTAGTCGTGTAGGAATGCATATCGCGGAATCCCATGCGCACTGCAGGCCACAGGTGGCGGTAGTATAATATTAGTCCATACATACGCACTAAGTATAGTAGTTATTATAATAACAATAATAATAGGTACCTACGTATTATTGCAGCACTGCAGCACTGCGCTCGACTAGGTCGGTCCGATTATTATTATTATTATTATTTGTGTTTGCTGTATGTAGGTACTCGTATATAATATAGGTAGGTACCCTTCATAATACCGTCTAGCTCAGTGGTTCCCAACCTTTTTATTCTACGGCCCCTTGTAAATCTTCAAAAATCTGGGGACCTATCGATTCCGCCAGTATCGACTCCGCCAGTTCAGGTAATCTAAAAACAACCTATCTATTCCGCCACCCACCAATTTTAACCTAACCTGCTGCAGCTGTCTATTCCAACTATTTCTGTTATGATAATAATAATATATCTACAAAATAATTCAACAATTAATTTAAATATTAAAAAGAAATTAATAATAAAATTAATACAATACAATATTAAATATCCAAAAAAAATACAAATAAAATTTGATAACATTTTTATCATGTGTACCTACATTATATACAATATACATATTACACATATGGTGTTGTCAAATGTCAAAAGTTGTACAATATTATTATTTGTTTATATACAATATATAATATACATACCTACTACACAAAACAAATATAGTTTGAAGTTGTACAGTATTATTTTTTATAATGTGATGATGCCAAACTAATGAAATGCAAATGATTAATTTTTTTAGCTTCATAATTTATTAATAAATCTACCATTACGATTTACAATTGACTACAATAATTGTCGTTTGGGAGATTTATTTTTTCCCTGGCGGAATCAATAGGTTGTTTTTAGACTACCTGTACTGGCGGAATCGATGGTGGCGGAATCGATATACCTTATCCCCTAGTATAAAAAGGTCTGGCGGAATCGATGAAACCCCAAAAATCTCACAACCCCCTTTAATAAGAGTTTAGACGACCTTTTTTTTTTAAAATACCTAAAATTGTATAAATATTTATTTATTATTAAATATTATAAACAATAATAAAATATAATAATTAAAATGAATTTATTGTTTTCAATTTTACTAACAAAATTGTCGTTATTAATATTCATCATCACTATAATATATTCTTACCGTACAGTATTTAAATCCCCTCCCTCCGGTTGGGTACTACTGGACTCTAGCACTATCTCGTAGGAATCGCGGAAAAAAAGCCCACGGAAAAAAAGCCCAAGGAAAAAAAGCCCAGAAAAAAAAGCCCACGGAAAAAAGCCCAAAAAAAAAAATACACTGAGGAAAAAAAGCCCACGGAAAAAAAGCCCAGAAATACAAATATAAATGTGAACAAAATATAATAATATATTATTATATATTATAATGAAAATAATAATTAATTGTTAATTATAATAGTAATAGTCACAGCAGGTCAGTCAATTTTCAACTGTAATAATACAATAATAATATAAATATTTTGTTGGGTATAGTGTGATACTGTAAATTTTGAGATCGGTGTATAATTCTCCAGTACATTTCATTGAACACCTCTGAGAACACCTCCAGGTTATTTTTGATACGCCAATATACTTTACAACATATACATAACCTTTGTAAAAACCTTTGTTACCACCTTTATTTGATTTGATAATCTCCTTATTCACAAAAATTGGTAAAACAAAAGTATAAAATATATAACAAATGTATAACTGGATAAAACTGTACTAGTAGGACGTGTAGATAGTATCTCAATAACCAAGTAATGGAGTACTATATGGAGTGTCAATATTACCCAGTTATTGATAAATTTTAACATTTTGACTGGTTATATATATAAATTATATTGGTAAGTACCGAACAATATAAATTAAATTAAATGTAAAAGTGCTTATCAATAGTTGGGTAATAAAAATGCAATTTATTGACAGGTGGTTCATCAGTTCATGGCAGTATCAAACCCTCTATATAATAATATACCTTAATAATATTTCTTAAATTAAAATACATTAAAAATTTTCAATAGTTATATATTATGTATAAGTCATATTTGAAATTTTAATATTTTCTTTTATAAAATTACCTATATATGCCTCTTATACAATTATTTATGATTATTATCTGTTATAGTATAGTAATGTATTATTAATATATTATTATATTTTGTTCACATTTATATTTATATTTTTGGGCTTTTTTTCCTTGGGCTTTTTTTCCGTGGGCTTTTTTTCCTCAGTGTATTTTTTTTTTTGGGCTTTTTTTCCGTGGGCTTTTTTTTCTGGGCTTTTTTTCCTTGGGCTTTTTTTCCGTGGGCTTTTTTTCCGCCTACCATCTCGTAGACCACGTGTCCAATAATTTAAAAATTCGTACAACACTGTCGAAAATCCAAATATTTATTCTTTATGCTGTCGGTATGCCATGCATTTATATATTATCTTCAAAATTAAAATATTATGTCGAAGATACTAAATAGTTTTTAGTCGATTATATTATTAACATTAAATACAGCGAACATGACACTTTTTCGTGGTTTTTTTTTTATTATTGTTTTGACGTCGATGCGAGTTGAATTCACAAATCGAAACGTTTTCTAATTATGATTGCGCCTATTGCGTACGCGTAATCGCAGTCAAATCGTTGTAAAATCATCTACTCCTCTAATGAAATAGTATAATAACCTATAGTTATAATTAAAATAATTTGTGTACCTACAATGTGTACATGCAACATGCGTACCCAGATATAAAATACATGGGTGGCTTTTGAGAAAGCAGAACATGAGCTCGTCTATATATGTATGTTATATGTGTATGTGTACTTTCGTTTATGTTTTAAAAATGTTTATATGAATGTAATCACCAAGTGTATGACATATTACAATATATATTATTATTATAATGTTGCGATAGTTTGAGACGCTTATCTCATATAATAAAATATCTAACGTGATTAATTTCTAATGGAAAACAATTCATTTGAATTATACTATACAATAAAAAATATACTATTATCGTCATTCATCGTACGTTACATGTTGTATATTATACGATTTTATATATTTACAAAACCATTGCAATTATTGAAGATACCTTTAGTATATTGGTAGATAGAAGGAGACTCTCCTGTGGCACCGATAGCCACGTTACGTATGAAGTAGGATGTAGGTACCAGGCATCATACATTCATTGATTCATACATACAATGAGACCTTCCCTAACGGCCAACTTTCAGTAACCGAGATTGTCTGGTATTTAAATGTTTCACTGTACAAATACCTCCTTCGTAAATCTCGAAATCCTTTCTTAAATTTGCAATTAAAAAATTAAGGGCCACTTATCACTATATAACGACTATGCTATCTCTCATAAATTGGATCAAAAAAGAGACATTTACAAAATGTCATTAAAATTGGGCAAGTTGTTTCGGAGATTAGTGTGATCAATCACCGTGACACGATATTTATGTATACAATAAAGAAGATATGTTAAGTTTGTATTTTATGGTTCAACTTCCATTTCCACCACTACCATTCCCGTAGGGCCGTATTCACTTTTAGTGTGCGTACCGAGTACCGACACACACAGTTTTTTTTCTCTGAATACCTTCCTAGTTCCTACCTTCTTTTTCTGGTAGGTACTTGGTGGTGTATCTAACATAATAATATTGCTCCTGTAAGACGGGTGCACGCAACAATATACGTTTTGTATAATCTTTTAGGAATATACTAAATTCATTATTGCGATTATATCAGCGATTAAACCATCATATTTTTATACCTGACATTTTAATTTTTGATTTCAATCGGTGGAAAAGAAAAAAAGTGATACTAGGTATTTACAAAAAAAAAATTATACTAACAATTAATATTTTATAATAAATTAAAAATTGTTATAACTATTATAATACTATAGTATACGTCATATACTAATATTAATAATAATTTCTAATAATATGTTTAAGTATACAAATTGTAAATTCCAGGGAACGACCACCAAAAACTGTGAAAAATGAGAATTTTTGTTATTATAGACAGTCACATAGGTATCTTGATTTATGTATTTTTTTACATGAGTATAGTTATGTTGTTATTTTGTATATTAAAATAATCTTTAAATGTATTATAACATCCTGTACCTATAGGCAATAGTATAGTATAGTTATTGATCATTAAGTACTCAGTACAGTTAATACTTTTAGCTGAAAAAATAGTAATTTTGTTTAGAGTAAGTACCTATATAATATAGCTGGGTAGTGTATAGTATTATATACTATAGTAATATACCCAACTACTGATGAAACCTTTTTAAGTAGATAGGTAGTCAAATGTTTTGTTGATTATTCATTGTTACCGTTCATACTAGGAACGCCAGCAAAATATTCACTATTCATATGAATATAAAATGACGTACACCTAGTGTAGTATTGCCATATTTTATTTTACTTAAACTGAGACAAATATTTTTGTATAATTTCCATGGAAAAAATCTTTCCGCTCATCTACGGATAATGACCATTTTATCACTTTAATATTAAATATTATAATTTACGAAGGATTCGTATTAAAACATGGTTGTTTGATGTATATACTTGATTAATTTATAATACATATAACCTGCTGAGTGCTAAACATATTATAAACAGTATGGTTCGATCATGAACTCACTATAGATAAGTAATAAACTCATCCCTATATTGGCTAAATAGATTCATGGTTTATAACTGTTGGGTATTTAAAAACATTTATAATAATATCGCCAAATTATGTTTAGGTGACCACTTATATTTTGACAGCCCGGTGTCCTACAACACACTAAGGCACTTAGGTAGTGGCCGTCCACCCCTGCATATAGGGTGATTATTTTGTCATAGAACACTCTATATTCCTCAACAAACTGACCTAAAAAAGACGTGAAACTGTAAGAGAAAACCACTTTTTCACAGCTAGATTATCTGGTGTTTAGGGGACCTAAACATTTTTTTTGGAGATTTACTTGGTAAATGGTGGGTGGCCTGGATAAATTTAAATCTCCCGGTCTGAATCTGGTTCCCACTCCACCCTTGGGTTAGGATTATAGGATTAGGGCAAGGTGAGTGTTCTGTGACAAAAGAATCGACCCCCGTGAAATCCCTCCGATGATTGTTAAATGTTAGTCATTTTCGCTGTAAATATCAGTGTGATCCACATTGTGTATTTGTGTGTGAATTTTATCTTTATCCTATATTATAAATAAATATTTTAATAAATATTTTAACGATTCAATTAACATTAAAAAATATGTAAACGATGTTATATTTAGTCAATTAAGTCTTTGTTTATTTTAAGTACAGTATCTATATAGAGTATTTTTGTTTGTTTATATTACAATATTTGTTATTATTTTTTTTTTTTATTATTTTTTGTTTTGTAATTCGAATTAAATTACTAGAAAATGATGTTTATTGTTACTCCCTGCACCACCACAAGCTTAGCTTAAAGGTGTAGGTAATTTTTTTTTTATTATTTCTAAATACTTTGTATAATTTGTGTTTTTCAAATAATAAAAAAAATCTTTCAATTCAAAAAAAAAAAAAAAATTATATTTGTAATGCGACCAGATTATTACTTTGGCTCCACTTGACGTGTGTGGGGCTTTCAGATCTCTACTACATGGTGGCTGCGGCACTGATTTAAAATAAAATTTTTGGCAGCACCGTTTTTACTTAGTTAGGTATACAATGTATACGTACTTACGTCGGCCGTCTTTCGTTTTAAAACAACAATTTTTTAACTTCAATGTAATCCTATCAATCCTTCAATGTAAACCTACCTGCCTACTATAGATAATATGTTTGCTACCTAATACATAAAGACGGTTTTTTTATTTTGTGATTACGTATAATATCTAAATATTAATTTATGCGTGTATTTTTTTGTTTTTACAGGAAAGCGTTGACACGCCAATGGCCGAACGCCGCAAAAATTGGTTCCAGAGGCAAATACATCGGGTGGGATCGATTAGATCGTCGTCGACCACTTATTCGTCTGGCGGTTTGTTCAATCGAACCAGGCACAATTCGGTGTACTCTAGCCCAGAAAATGGGTTACCCGTGTCTGCGGGCATTAATGGTCACGGCCACGTCAACGGCATCAACGGGAGTACACCACATTTGCAAAAGATAACGCTGTACGACCGACTGTGGGGTAGGAAATCTATGAAAAGTCGACGTGGCAGCACGCAAGGTATTTATACTGCAGGTTGCTTGAACATTAAAAAATATATTTTTTTCAACAGATTAACCATAATGAACACAATTAATTTTTAATCGCTAAAATGTATCTCAATATAATCTATAGCTCAAAAACATTAGATTTGGAAATTAATTTTATACCTATAAATTACGTTTTGATCGCAGTTGTGTGTATATAGTACATGCAGTAGACACATTAACCAATAAAATAGGAACTCGAACCTATAAAAACTTTGGAAAAAAAAACAGTTAGATACCTACATGTTTACAAGTTCATGAGACGAGTGTAATCGGTTTTCAAATTAAAATCATTTTTTTTTTACCCTAAATATTATGACTGTGTTTATTTAACCACGTGTTGATCATTCGATTAACGTGCTATTATTTTTAGGTACCTCTACCTGTATACAGCTATGTTTAATACATATTATTATAATGTGTCTACCTATACGGCTATACGACGTTAACTAAAAAAAATCTGAAAAACGCTGATTAGATATTTGATATTTCACGGGCTTTTTTAAACGTCATTATTCGTTCTGAAGGTCGTCGCGTTAATAACTCGTTTGCTTGTATTTGTTTTTATTGAACAGAAATCGACAAACGCATACGGTTTTTAAGATTTAAATCGGTAGTTATTACCCGAGTGCGTCATCATTGTGTCTCATTAGCCAAGGAAACCATATCATCGTTCTCGCGTATAGAGGTATTATAGCTACCAAGGTATAAAAACTTTCTTGTCGTGTTTACCAATCGCCAAATCTTAATATGTTACTGCGAGTTTCCGAACAAAAATTACGCGGAATCATTGTCGTAATCGCTTTGGTACCTACAATAAATCTGTAGAACTACAGGTTTTCACTTTTTTTTGCACCACACGCGAATATACTAATAATATCATGTAGTCCATTATTATTATTACTATATTATATAGGTACCTACGTCATAATGTATAGGCGTATAATGATATATATTATATTATTGGGCACATATGCAGAACAGGAATTTTTCAAAATTTAAATATGAATCCAAATCCGCCAATCGGTAATTCCACTTTATATAGGTACTTAACAGGTACCCATATTACGTTTACTTAGGTTTCTATTTGCAACCCACTCACCTATATACCTACTTGTATATTTTAATATTACTCGTCGTGATTTATTGAAACTTAATAAAAATGTATATTTAAAAACATTTTTTTTCCAACTTTTAGCCTGATATCCATATGGCGAATAATCAAATAATATATTCTTTTCCCAAGTGATTCGTGTAGGATATTATAATAAAAAAAAAAATCAGTTTTCTACACACATTTTCGTAATTATATTATACAGGTATATAGTATAATAGTTTTTGTTTACGTTGAACAAATTTATATTTTCTTTACGAATATCCGTTTTACGTAGGTATAAACTGATAAGTGATAACCGACCCAGGTACAGGTACTTACTACAGGAAATGTATCTAATCCAATATAAGTTTTAAATAGTTTCAAGTCACGAGTATATAGAATTAAAACTTAAAATGTTATATTTTTTTCGAATCAATTAATATTTTGTTACGAATGTCAAATCAGATTTCAGTGTTTTTACGCAAACGATTTATTGTTGTGTAATATGTTGATAAATATTATGTTATAATGACCAAATATGAATTCGGGATGACAGCTTGTATAGGATGGTGGATATGTGCAGATATAACCTATAACCTTTATATTATTCATCTTCGGCGTTCAATTAATGAAGTCATCGGATTCCTCCCAGCCTTGGTGAATTTGATTCGTTTTATAATGGCTTAACGCTTCAGAATTCCAATTTTTTCTTTATTCGTATAGAAATAATATTATTAACAATTTTTTCGACTCATTGGGCTATGTGCAAATATTATACGGAGTAACGTAGTATCGTATTCGCATTTTGCGTGACGTCTATAATTACTATCATTTCCTATTGATTCCACGAAAAGTCAAATTTAGGACAATAATATAATCGAAACTGCAATTATTTTGAACGATGTACAGTACGTCAACTCAGGCACGCGAATATACTCGAGTAGATACTACAGATACCAACAAAATCAATTTGGTATAATACTATAATAGTTAATTACGAAATGTGGAGCTGTCCTTTTTGCAGTCGTGTTTTATAATATAGTGCTGCACTTTTTGACGTTTGGTACCCAGTACTTTATAACGTATAAAAGCTTAAAAGTTACAAGTGTTCAGACGTCACGTGTATAGGGTATACGAAGTTTTGTATACAATTATAATAATTATTATATTAATAAACAATTTTTTAATTATAATTACATCAAATACATAAAATCAAACTCTTTAAAAACTAAAAATTGATATCTAATTATTTTTACACATACCTGCACCGTGTACTTAAATGTTGTTATTATCTATTATAATAGATATAAAATAAATGTCCATGTAATTATAATAATTATTGAAATACATCGAAATTATCAATTCGACTACATTAAATTGTATTTACTATAAATGTTTACTATAAATATATAATATACGAACGGTATTAAATAGGTACAAATTATGTCATAGAAAATTCATTTATGCAGGGTTTGATTACCAACTATTACAGTTTGTATAGTCTCGCTCCATATTTGCATGTCCAATACGTCCATGCAACAATGCAACATTACCGTCCAACTTTCAATTTTATAATATTATAATCCATCAAGTTCGTACACGATAGTTTCGTTTATGACAAGTCAGTCACGTTTACAGTGATTTGATTGAATACATTATTGAATAATGTCTATTTTAAAATATTACGAATATTTTGTAATAAAATAGTAGGTAGTAAAAGTGTTCAAAATAGTTTTACAGTTAATGCTTATACTTATCATTGATATTATAACACACAACGATTAAGAAAAATTGGTAAATGAGCTTTTTCGAGTTTAACTTTTAATTTTTATACAATTTTTTTCCCATAGAAGTCGACCTTCATCAAATTATATAAATTTATCCCAATTGCACACGTAGATGAACAAGACGCAGACACGTATATACTTTTTGATCGGCACTTGATCTATTTAACATACATAACAATATTGTCGTACTATTTAAAGTCCATAATGTACATGAAGTTCATAATTTTTAATAAAGATTCTATTTCGCGTTATCTATATATGTAAATGTGAAAATAAAAACCTTTGAGTGATATGTTCTCGGAAACTACTGAACCGATCGTTATGATTTTTTTTTTTAAATTGAAGAGCTCATTGCGGAGAAGGTTTATGGCATTTGATTCTGTTCTCTAACTTAATAAACAAAGGAGTTATCAATTATTATAAATTTTCATAAAATTAAGATCGACATTTTTGTTTATAAATGGTTGCCATGAGTGAAGTCGTATAAAATGATTCGTTCTAGAAATTTCATCTTCTATAAGTATAAGGTACTATTACGGCGATTTCGTATTACCGATTTCGTAATCATATTGTATTTAATATGTAGGTAGATGATAGTTTGACACGAAGCACTTATTTATTGTAATATAAAAAAAAAATTGAATGCAATAAGGATATTTTGATTACCAGCTATGCGCGAAGGACTCTTAGGAATCGTAGTGGTTATAACACCGCTGCCATTCCCGTTATGTGTCTGCCGTTCCACATTTTAAATCAGTTAGTCGTATGTATACATAATATAAGTAGGTACCTACCTACCTATAATGTACAGTATACACGTTATCATAAGGACAATAAATATCTTGCGTTTTACTTTTAGGTTCGAACAAGATTAATGGACAAATGAATGCCCGAGGAAGGCCTAGAATTCCAACGCCAGATGTGCAAAAGGACGGTGTCGTCGATAAGGACAACAAACAGAATATGTCCATCAACGGTTCTATTCCTCCGGGAACGTATCCGTCAGATTTGCCCGCAGTCGTACAGGTATGATATTATATGGAATATAGAGATATATAAGTTTTATTGGTTGAAAAAATATGAAATGCCCAAAAAAAGAGTTGTCGTAGTCAATCATAATGTATTATTATTATTATTTTTTTATTAGGATTAAAGTTTTCGACTGCTAAGGTCATTAGCCTACATATTATTATATTAGTATACTCGTGAGTAAATCCGAAAGAAATGCGGTCGTATAATATAAAAAATATGTCTATATTTGTATATGCTTTAAAACAATTCTGTAAAACTAGTGTTGAAGTTTGAAATACTCAAATACATATCTAATTTTAAAATTAGACCAATGTAATATTAGTGACTAATAATTAAAACTGTTATATGAATGCATCATTCGTATCGATGGTAATAATATGGTATACTATACTTTTTGGTTGTCTCCTGGCTATTGATTCTGTTTTCTGGCGACTGGTAGGCTGTAGGCGGGAGCACTGGGCAGTATCTGAAACTTAGATACATACTTTGTAGTTTGTATAATTTGACATTTAGTAATAGATGAATCTAGATACTTGTCTTTGGTATATCTTGAATATATTTATTTGTTATGCGTTAAAGATTTTAGAAACAAATGAATCTTCAATTTTCATATTTTTGGAATTTTTTTTTAAAGCATAGTAAATCGTTTGTAGGTATTAGAATATCCGTAACATAATAATATAGTAAGCATATTTTTATTGATGTGAAAACATCTTATACAGCGTTCAGATGTTTTGGCTTGAGCAGTGAAAATTTTCGAGCGTTATCGTTTTCTCGTAACGCTTGTACCTATTATATTATTAAAAAGAGAGGCGATTTTTGTATCTGAAATTCTACTAGTTTTTCAATTTTTCGAAAAACACCTAAAATTATTTTGCCACTAATTTGGACGTTGGACTGTGCGTCAAACTTGGAGGTAGGTGGAGATCGAAATTCGTGCCGAGTGAATTTTCTATGGAGGTAATTTTTTTTTTTTAGTTCAATTTGTTTGTCACTTTTTTATATAATGCGTTTAAATATGTACGTAGCGTACCTACCTTTTTTGTAAATATTTTATTCTATTAAATGTTATCGCTTTGTGTTCTGAAAAAAAAAATTTGAACAAATATAATTCTTAAAAATGTTAAATCCTATCCTACAAATAATATGAAAGCACGTCTTTTAAATTAAGAATATTTACTTCAAATTCAACATAATAAATCTATATTTCTAAGCTCATATATATGTTTTCATATCTTTCGAGGGTCGTCTGTGACACTTTCAGTTGGTTTTTTTTTTTACATGAATAACTTGATTCTTCTGTTCAGCGACAGAACCCTAAATTAAGGCAATATACAAGGTTATATACAAATTACAACACTGTTTTTAAATAGTAAATAGTATTTTTACAAAATAGTAAATTAAATACCAGCCACGGTGCACTTTATATTATTAAATTCGTAGTGTACAATTAGTGCCACAATAATTTAATTACTTTGACTATTTAGTATTTCTACTATTATAGTAACACACTAACACATAATATTATATAGTGTCATATATTATACTTCGTTCTGTGGTTTTGATATTTTATTCTTGTTTGGAATTTGAAACATGAAGTTTAACAGCATTTTAAATATCTTCTCTTCAGCATAACTATAATAACTAATAAGTAATGACTATTCTTATAAACATCGTCATTTTGAACGAATTCATATAAACAAGTATTTTATTAAGACCTCAGATGCGTTTTAAATCATCTTATTGTGTGTACAATTCATTTTTTAGTGTGTAAAAATGTTTTGATTTATATTGGGTACCGTTAATGAGTAGCACTGTAGCAGACGTTGTATGAAATTATAGAAATCAGGTTGAATCGCTAGACCTTGAAAATTGTTCGATCACGTCCAAACTTTTATAATAGGTATTTAAAATTGTTTAAAAAATATATATTTATTCATTTAAGAGAAGCGCGATTTATTAATACGCTGTAATCATAGAAAATAACTTTACTAGTTAATCATACCAACAGGCAACCGCATAATATAACTATTATTATGTTGAAAATATAATTAAGTATGTAATACTAAAAGTTTTATCAATCATTCAATACGCAATTATTTAAATCTGAGCAATAAAAAAGTTTGCAAAATGTTAAAATTAAATACCTATTTGGATGTGAAGGTCACCTAGACAAATATAATATACCTATCTTTTATTCCCCAATGTGTCCATCCCATAAAACGCTATTATTTCTCTATATTTTTTGGCCTATATAATATTATTATACATCGTGAGAGTTGAGATGTCGTTGTCTGTTCTGTATAATATTATGCATGTTTAATCGGCATCTGAGAAATTAAATCAATAGGAAGTAGTTATTTCATGAAGCTACTTTGTATTGTATAATATATATTTAATATTATAATATTTTATAAGAGGTGTTCGTTGTGTTTCCCGATTTAGTATAATCCAAACGTATTGCACTTAATTAGTCAACACTAATAGGTAATACAATATTATTATTGCTTGTTTATTTTGATTTTGGAATTCATAAATAACATTTATATATATATTATAAAACAAGACTTGGCAATTGGCAATGTTCGTAAACTGTGTTTTTTCTCGGGTATTGTGTGTATCAAATTATAATATTATAATTAAGTCGTACGAATAAATTATTCAAAGAATAATTGAATAATATTTGAATAATTTTTACGACACAATAAATGCACTGATTCTGGTGGGCCACTAGGGCGGGTGTTTTAAAATTCTTAGTAGTGTAATACTGTAATGAATCATCGCACATTAGCATATCACTGTTTATTGTAGTGTTCTAATCGGCACGGTGTTTCGTTTACATAAAAAATAAGAATGGTCAACATTCAAGCTCTAGTCACGGTTATTTATTAAAAAGGGGTTCTCATTTGAAAAACAGAAATTTGTATTTCCACCAGACGCTCTTTAAGTGCTACAAAAAAATCTCAAGAATTTTAAAATATGGTCTATTTAAAACTCTTTTTGTAAGCTCACGGTTTGATGTGCTGTTTAGTACACTTTGGTTTTAAGTGTTAAAAATGTTTTTAATCATCTAGCTCAGAGGTATTCAAACTGTGCGTCGCGGCTCCCAGGGGCGTCGCGAAAGTTGTCGAAGGGAGTCGCGTCAAAGCACCGGAAACCAAATTAATGTAGGTCGAGTATAATTAATTTATATAAATATTATTTATAATCATTACAGCGATTGCGAATAATGAAACACATTACCCGACCATTTGAAGTATTTCTAGTACTTAAGTCACTGTTATTATCATCCATACTGGCTATAGTATTGTATCCGTATATTGTTTCAATTTTTTCATAATAATTTGGAAGCTGTAATAATATTGTGAACACGCAAAGGAGCCGGGGAATGAAAAAGTTTGAAAACCTCTGATCTAGCTTATGTCTTATGCTAAAACTATAATTATCATGTACTGAATAAAGTAAACGGTAATACTGTTAAAAAGGTTATTTTGTACATTTTAGAAACCTGTTACTCGAATTATGTAGTTGCGTGGAAATTACGATAAAGTACGTCATATTATATTTTAGTAATTGCTTGCTAATCATTCCTACTCATTTTTATTAAACATTATTTCAGGCAATTTCTTCTGCCCACTAGTTTGATGTAACTTTATTTAAATGACCTGGTTAACTAAAATATTGAAGGTTTTTTAAATAAATTTCTGGAAATTGTTATAAAACCAATAATAAATTAACTATAAAATTCAACAAATTATCAACTAAACATATCCAAACGCTTAATATTTCATTGTAGGTATGTATTATTTATACCGTTATGACTTTCAAACAATATATTTTAAAAATATTTCAGATTTAATTTGAATTATGTAACTGTATTTTGAATTAAAGTGTTTATGAATTGCCGGTATACTGCCACTATACAAGTTATGTTATATAATTGTTTATAATAATATGTATCAGTATATGATATTATCGCCATAGCAATTATCGCCACTATATTATAGTATGTGATTGAAAATTATTAATACTTTAAAGTTAATTTTATTTCAATATTTATCGAATATTTGGTAATTGACAATTCGTTCATACTCAACGGATTATTTTCAATACTAGCTATTTAAAAAACATGCGTCTTGCCAATTGAGATTTTAAGGAATATTTACGACAACACTCGAAGAAACTGCATTGAGAAACTCGAAATTTACCTGATCTAACAATGTCGCACTGTCGTTCAGGCTCAATGTCTAATTCATATTAAAATATTACACAAAATATTTCCTGCATTCTTGGTTTCGATAAAAGTATAATAATAAAATAATAAAAACTACATCTTCATGACCCCCTCAGGTGACGTCCACATTCCACGCTCCGTTCAGAATATAAATATTTCAAAAATGTTCGACCCTCCCACCCTCTTTTCACACTCTGTCATTCTCGCTCACTCACTCCATATACAATATCTTTCTCTCTCCACTCTCCGAACGTCTTTTATTATTTGTATATACTGTATAATATAATGACGCTATTAAACGATTTGGGGTGAGTCTGCTGTCTGAACACCATAATGTCCCTCCACCCAAATATTTCCTACCAACGCTTTAAGACGTACCATAAAACGTAAATATTTTATCGTTGAGCTAGAATAAATATAATTCCTTAAATTTAAGTTTTTTATAATAGCTACTTACATAATAATAATTATGTTAGACCTATACATTTTCAGTCACTGATTGGTTCACCTTACATACGTAGTAATATAAGGTTCATAAAATATGGTAATCTTATGGTATCTATTTAAACCTGGTGACTTAAACTGGTATATTATAATATCGTCTGAAACCGTCGCATCGGATCCGAGACCGAATTTGCAGTGTGTTTGCAATTTTGCACGCAGCAGTCACAGGCAGGGCGTGCCAAAGTCATATAACATATTATTTAAAACGAATTCACTAAACCCAATATATCATCGTTACATATTTTAGAGGTATACTTCCACCGATTTTAATCAGTAAATTTTCGCGTGATTCTTTCGTTTTTTAAATTCCCCCACCGCCACCTTATTCGAATGCAATTTAATTTAATATAATACTCGTATTATAGTCAATAGTCGTGTTTCAGGTTATATGCAGCTTGCTACGTTATATCGGCCGAACACGATAACCTTAAAGTTAAAACTATGTGGGCAGGTATAGGTGCTTACCGGCAAGTAAAATATGATGGTTGTCGTAACGTATCTGAACGGCTTATGTACAATATATTAAGTCGAATAAAAAAAGCAAAGATGTGATTATTTCGAAAAAATGAAAAAGTTCAATAGAAATTCGAAAACTCGACTTGTAAAATATTTACGTACTTACTACACATTTATGCATAGGATTAACTGCATATATTTGTAGATATCTCTAGTACCTATTCTATTGAGAAAATAGGAAACAAAGATGTTAATAATATTGTATATCGTTTCGAGAATATAGGTAGGTACCCAAAATAAAAAACATGTAGGTACAACATGTATTATTATTACAGTTATAATTTTCCAAAATCATCAAAACGGTTTCAAAAAAATATCAAATAGAAAAATTACCCATGTTTGGGGGAGGGGGGCAAACATCAACACTCCCGTATGAACTTTATTCTAAAATAAATCGTAATAAATCATATAATTAGAATATTAGAATATGTGGGTAGCTTGGCAATTAGAAAAACCTGATCGATGCTGGAGATCCGCTGTCTTACTTGCAGTTATCATATCCGCATATAATGCAGCAGTGACCTATGTCGGAAAAAACGTAATTCGTTCACACTTCACGTTCACGATCAATGCCAAAAAGTAACTCGTTCTCTTTGATTTTTTTATCATATCATCAACACGATAGCTGTCGACAACATATTATCTTAGATCGTATACTGTATTACTATATAGATGTACACATTTTGTGGCCGATATTTGCAACAAATCTCCGAATTAGGTGATCGATTTGCGCATGCGCGATGCAACTCTTCGCATAATTTTCAATAGGTTGCTATCACAGAATTATTCTAAATCTTAATTCGTGGTTAATTATATTATTATAGTAATTATTGTATCATTATAGTATGTATAATATACTATTTTTTTTTAATATAACATTATACTCGAAACATAATATGGTGATTTGATAACAATCTATTTGTGGATAAATATGTGAGAAGTTGCGTCGCTCATGCGCGCACATCAAACACCTACATTCGGTGACTCGTCGCTGATATAGGCAACAATTTTTTGTATTGATTTAATACGTCTCCATCCATATAGTATGTGATGTGATCTAAGCATATTATACGTTTACTTTATTATTTCGATTTTATTTTTCTTATACATTATAATATATGTAAACATTGTAAACGCCGGTTCGTTTGCATTTTTTTTTAAATTTATCTTACCCCGCGTTTGTCACGGAACTAATTTGACACTTTTTAAATTATTCTTCGACACGATCGTAAATAATTAAATTAATCACGGTTTGTTTGATAATAGAAACACGAAATTGTGTATAGTGTGGTCGGGTCCGGTTTCGCCCAACACGCGCTTTCGTCCGAACCGCATAAAAA
Organism: Macrosiphum euphorbiae; assembly: GCA_949089665.1. Classification (NCBI taxonomy): domain Eukaryota; kingdom Metazoa; phylum Arthropoda; class Insecta; order Hemiptera; family Aphididae; genus Macrosiphum; species Macrosiphum euphorbiae. The sequence continues at coordinate 24,821,829 of CARXXK010000003.1, read as the reverse complement.
ATCTGATTTCGTTTTTGCTCAAACCACACATATAATTCGTCTTTTCGTTTCTTCTAAGAACAAATTTTACGACTTTATATTTTGTACACAGACATCATTATATAATATATATAGTGCACATTTTTTAAGTTTTGATTTCAATACCAAATCACAATGTTTTAACATTTATTATTCGGTTATAGGTAGGTTGTGAGTACCAATCTCATTCGAGAAAGTCATTGTAGATTCGTAGTACGTATCATAATACCAAAGTTGCACTGCGTATATATTACCCAAATTAAAAACCAAAAATCTATTTCCTAAATGCTTAGAAAATACCTGTTCAACGAGTTTAAACATATTTCTCAAAATTGATATTTTTTAAAATCGTAAGTATCCAACTACTATTTGCGCGATTTTTTTCTTTGTCTATATATAAGTAGTTTTTGTAGTTGTGTAAGGAGCAAGTTTATTTTATTATATTTAGCAGGATATCAGTGCACTGTTTGTATTCTGTCTATCAACAGAGCAAATAGCGTTAAAAACCAATCTTGTGCTGTTATAGCTTTAATATTAGAGTGAATTTGACCTACCTATTATCAAACTTAGTAAGTTATCTAGGGCACTTCATACCTCCATACGCCTTTTGGCATTTTAATTGCGAGTTATATTTTATTTTTTTAGTTATTTTTTATTTTACCTATGTAAAATATCAGAATTAATTTTTAAACGCTCATATTATTAATATTATTTGCTCATACTTATAGATATTTATGTCAATTGGAGGTGAGCTATGCGTATAGTCCTTCCTAATATAAAATTAGCCATCGAAAATCTCTCATTACTCGCGCAGTTAATATTATGAATGCATTTTTAATTTTAAAAAAAAATATAAAATATTAGTTAATACTTTAAATTATTTTATGAAACGTTGGTGCTTTTAATGTAAACGACCAGCCGTTACGATTATTATTTTAGTCAATAATTTGAGAACAAAAATTCAGGTGAACGTTTTGAACTCAACTTGAATACGTATCTTAAATTATACATTACATTATTGCATTATTGTAGTACACTAATTGTACACTATTATTACGATATTATAATCACGTTATACTTATAATGATAATAAAGATATTACGAACTTTTGACTTATTTTTAAATAATATGTACGACGCAACAAAAAAATATCAAGATCAAGATTAGGGATGGGTGGAACTTAAATTTTTACGAACTCAAACTTAATTATTTTCTTGAATTGTTTGAACAACCGGAACTTGAATCTTATTCGAACTATTATTGAACTTTCAAACTTTGTCGAACTTTTAAAATGTTACCCATTATAATATATCAGTATAGTAATAGGTATAGACGTTTACTTTTAAGTTGTTGAGATTTTTTCATACTTTTAGATCAAAAGGTTTTTTTTAATAATCTAAACAATCAAATAACCTTTGACCAATTAAAACATAATTTTTAGGTAACAAAATAAATTTAAAAAAAATAACAAGTGATGTACAGTTGAAAGTTGTTAATCTTACGTAATAATGTTATTAGTTATCTCAGGGTAATTATTATTAATAATACATTTTAAATTGAAATAATTAAAAAACAAATTTGTTTTTGATGCCGTCGCAGGTGGTGCTGTCTCCAATCCAAGAAATGGACCCCAACCTGTCGGGCACATTCCACAACCAGCGCCGAGTGACCGGCGCCGTGAGCGTCTGTCAGGGCGTGCTGAACCCGGCGGCGTTCACCGGCACCGCCGTGTACACCACCATGTCGGTCAGCCCGATCGCCATGTCCACGGTGTCCATGAGCCGGCCGCTGCTGTCGTCGCTGGGCATCACCGCGGCGTCTGGGGTGGGCGGCGGAGCGACCACGCCACCCGCGCAGCGTCTGCTCATCACCGACGTCACCCCGGCCACGGTGGCCACCGCGCACCACTCGGACAAGGACGACAGCGCATGTGGCGGCAGTTCCAGTGGCAGCGTGTCCAGCACGGACGACCGGAAGACGCCGGCGACCAATAGGCGCAAGCGGGGCGAAGTATACGTGTAGACACGTTCCGTTTGTTTCTCGTTTCTTCCGTTAATTATAATTATATAATTCATAATATTATAATGCACAATTATATTGATCTTTTGTTATATGTGCGTGGGGTTGACGGTATTTCTTTTGTTGTTGTTATTGTTTCCGAAGACAGGTCTATATTTTAGTCTATGTGTATCGGTGGAAGGGATCCGTCAACGGAGGGTGCAGTTGGACCCTTGCATGGATGGGTGGGTGAGGGAGGGAGGAATAAGATATAATAATATTCTGATTTCGAACGAAATATTTTTTTTTATGGGACGTAATATTATTTTTTACGATTCCCTGTGGATTTTATTATTTTGAAGTATCGTAAATAACCATTTACAGGTGTACATTTTCTATATTTTAGCGTTTCAAAACGATTTTCTTCTCCGAAAAGGGTAAAGCCAATTTTTTATTTCTGAATTAAACAGAGTGAAAATAAGTTGATTGAAAAAAAATAGTCTATTCCTACAACCATTTCTCTCGGCCTGCCCTCGACGCGAGCCTTCCATATTTTCCTGCTGAAACTTTCTTTGTTCATAACCGTTTTACTATTAAGCCATTGGTCTGCAGATATCAGAGCACGGATAGATTTGCCTGTAGATACTATGGTTGCACAAGTTGTGCAGCACAACGAACAATAATATTATTACGGCATCGAATATTCTTATCAAGTCACATATTATTATACACATACAAAAAAAAAACTCGCGTCATATAATTAGCGCTCCTTAGTTACTTATTATTAATATTATCTACAATGGCCGTAGACGGCGCTAGAATGACGCGACTTTTGGTCAGATTTGATAAGAACATTCGGTGCCGCTCAGCGATGTGGTCCAATATGGGCCGTCGTGAAACCCCTGTATCTCTACGTCCGTGGTTCGGAGTATAATGTATAATAAATTATTGTTATGTTATTATTAAGACTGGCACTTTATTTGGTACATCGGTATATGTGGTATACAGCAATAACAGCTGTACAAGGGTTGGGTATTATATATCGGTGAGGTTTTCGGTATTATTTTAAACTCTCGGTTAATATAATATTAAAATATATTATAGTTTATACAACTGGATAATTTGCGATGAGATATTTTCAAAAAAATCTTTGTTACCTAAATAGGCTAAATATATTGTCATATCACTAGTCGCTACCGGTAATAAATTATTACTACGCGTTCGCGATAATGTAGGTATATAGGTAGATGGTACCATTCCGAATGAGAAGACTGTTGTGTATACCACGCGTGGTATATAATCGAAATCGCCTAGTAGGTATAATATAATATACCGTCAGCCCCAGACTGTTGCAGTATTTTCCTATAATATATAATGTGAAATAATATTACGATTTATATACCGTACCTAATTCATATTATACGATATATGGTACCTATATTACCTATGTATATTATAGACTCGTGCGAATGTGTCAAGTAGATAGTAAACAGAAGCTATCGTGACGATACGAATATCGTATATAAGGCTAATTGAGTAATGAAATATGTGATTTAGGTAAGAATTTGTACTGTAATAATAATAATTAATGTACTTTTGTTTTATTATTGTACCTATGCATTACGTAGAAATAGTAATATAATAATATTGTTGACGTATATGAAAATTACCACCATGATATACAATATTATATTGTATTATATAGTACGTGACTACTACGCGAGATTACACGATGTTGTACATTTTTTATTTATAAAATAATAATATATATAATATTATTATGTAACGCCTAAGAGTCAAATTATTATGAATTTTGCTCAATTTGAACAATTATATATTAATTTAAAGAGGCATACATTTTTATGTCTACCTATATATAAAACACCAGTGTATATAATATAATATATATTCTATAAGAACTAACCCAACTCACATAACTCAATTTTTATTATTATAAAAAATAACACGTATCGATAAATTTATTTATGTATATATTTTATGTATATAATATAATATTATGTTTACGATTCACAATACTATACGTAAATATTTGTATATACAATTATTATTGTTATAAGCGTATACATTATGTTATATATTATATATTTACCATTGTTATAGAAAAATTATGATATTAATATTATATTCTTAGTTAGACGTTTAAATTATTAGATTTTAGCAAATAGCAAATATATTATACCTGTATAATAATATAATGTTATATTATAATATGAACAAAATGTGATACTTAATCAAAACACCAAATATGCCGTCCAATGTATCTATCATTATAATATTATGTCTGTGTATACTGTATAGTATAATATAACATATTGTGTAACCTATAGTTGAGATAAGTTTGTTTTTATTTTAGCGTTACTTACCTTTCATTATTATATCATCATGCGATAAGTAACAATTTTTAATAACGTCCCTTCTGAAACCTGCAGCAGAGATCGTTTAAAGACAAAATAATATTTTAAAACCTAGAAGGGGTAAGGGCAATAAAATTATTAGGTTCACATGAATTTCGTACAAATTCTGCATCGGTACCTTCTTGAACGAATTGAGTCCAATGATGGGAGTCCAGATGGGACTTAGTGTTACTTTCCCCCTATAATATATTCATAAGTACTTCCTAAAGTATGATATTAAGAAATTAAATTTACACTTGACAAGTTATTTACAATTTAATGTACTTACCTATTTTTAATTGTTGTAATTGGAAAGTCAGTATATAGACTATAGTCCGTAGGTAATATTTTTATTGAACATACAAAACCACTAAAAACTATGTGCAAAATGTAGTAAGTACTCAAAATGTTTGTAGGAAATATTTAATTTAATATTCTAGACTTATTGGGTGATTTTGTAATACTGAGTATTTTCATAAAAAATAAAAACTTATTTATGAAATTAAGAATCAGTTTGAAAACCATACAAAAAAAAAATTGTTTAATAATTCGACTTAGACGCAATTCGTGTTACCTTTATTTTACGGTAAGGTAAGACGCAATTCGAGGTACCGGTACGCGATTTGTGTGCACCGGTACACAATTAGTGTGTTGTTAGGACTATCCGACAATGTAGGTATACCTATAATTATTATTGCATGAAATTTACGAGGTATAATGAAATATATCACGTATACCCAACCTTGGAATAATCGCATAAAATATCGGGTGAATTTTATCTCGGAGCATGTAATACTTTTGCAGGTATACTTAGGTATTTAAATTATTATATATATGATATCATCTGTGGACAGTTTGAAAACGATTATAATTTTTTTTTTTCTTTTGTCTTTTTTTGCACACATTTTTATTGTAGTTAAATATAATATAATATGTATATTATGAGTTTGTCTTTTTTACCATAATATTTTTATACTCTGCAACACTAACTTTTTAAACGAAAAATAATTACATATTATTATTGTGTGTGAGGCGTATTATTAAAATTTTAAAAATACGACTCATTTCACTTTTTAATGAATAGTATGTACATTTTTCCAAGGTCAATGTGTAATTTTACAAACAATAAAACCCGTTCAATTACAGACTTCTCATCGAATTTCTTAAACTATTTAGTTGGTATATTGTTGTGAAAACCTAAGAAAATGTAAGAGCTATTCGTTAAGTTTATAAATATTTTAATGTCGATCTATTCAGACATTCAGTGGTATAATACCTTCTTGAACGCTAATTATTAGTAGGTACGATTACGGGTGTGCTATCGAACTACTCTCACTCGGACTGGATGAAAAATATAAATAAATACCGAAAATAGTAAACATAATGCTGCAAATCAACTATCAAGGTATAAATTAAATTATCTAACTATTCTTTTATTTATTTGTTTTTCAAGAAGTTAATGTGTTATAATATAGAACAAGTTTGTTGGAAATTAGCTATAATATTTTAAAAATGTATAAAGAGTATAATAATATTATTATTTTATCGTTTGAATGAACGTTGTATAATATAGGTACAAATCTGTTGACCAAATCACATTTTAAATTATGGATGTTCTTCAAATGTCCATTGGTGTGCGCACATCTTAATGCCAGAGGCGGAGGGCAAGAATTGTATTTTTTCAACCTGTGGAAATATTTTTTAGGAGAATTGTTGAGTAGGTAAAGGGACCAAATAAGTTTGCATCTTAAATATAACATTTATCAAACAATATTATAGGAAATGTAATAAGTACGTACCTACCTACCTACAATAATAAAAAAAAAGTGAGCGATGTCACTGGACACCCGGTAGAAACGTAGTTTCTTTTCCAACAAATATTATAGATTACAAACACAATTTAGTGGAAAAATTCAAAATAAAAGTAAATATCGATAAGTAAATGTATTTAAGTAAATGTGAAAAATGAATGAAAATGAAAATGATTATTATTACTATTTAATTACTATTATATTAATTATATTCAATAATCGAAATTCGAAATTACAGGCATGTGATAACTGAAATATGATACGTATGATGTTTGTGATGTAATTTTTTCCAAATATCTTGAAAATACTGCATCAATATATTGGTGTCGTCTCTTGTTGTAGATTCTGCTGGGTTGTTTATCATAATATGTAAATTGAATGTGTCACATCATTTTCAATGTGAAAATTGAAAGTTTTAAATGTCTTCGATTTCTTATCATTAAAATGTATGTTAAAGTCACGAAATTGTTATAATTTATAAAAAATTATAATAATTATAAATGCATGATATGCAGACCTTATTACACGGTTTCAAATCCTCGGGTTATACCCGTTTTCCATTAGGTACTTAGTCTATACCAAACGCGACGCACAAACAAATGTTATCACCGCAAAGGTAATACACTATGCAGGGATATATGCAACAATCAGATTATTCCACGAAAATAATTTCATGAAATAAAAATGTTTACGCGTCATGCAAAAAAAATTACATAAGTCCACAATATTATTTTATGAGCGCCTGAAGTTAGAATTTTGACATAATCGCGAAAATTAGCTACCTAATTAATTATTCGTTATAAATTCTAACCAACTAGGTAGTCAATTAGTTTAAAAATATTATTCATGGGAACTTAAAACTATTAAAACATATTATTATATTTTATATACATAATGACATTTCAAATACAATATTTTCGTAATAGATTAATTCAACCTACCTGTAAGTTGTATTTCTAACAGTAAAGTCAATTACTTTAATAGCAATAATATCATAAAATATACTTGGACTTAACACTTAAAAAAAACTTAAAAGCTCTTGTAAAATGAAAATGAATATAATGAAAGCACATTCACATCACACCTGGGGGGCTGACACAAAAAGCCTTATACATATATATATATAAGTCATTAATACTGTCATGAATACATTATGGGTCAATTATTAATAGCACTGCCAAAGAAAATCTACTCAAAATATTAGATCATTTACATAACGATGGTATTAGCATTTCAATAGAAGCATTTAGGACCAGCTCTATCGACAGCATGTTATGTTACGCTGGAGAACTACTCAAACTCCAAAAAGAAAAAGACATACTCATCTAAGGCATAAAAATAAAAAGCACACCTAACCATATATTCCCATATATTCCTACCTACAACAATATTTTTAAAAACCAAAATATAAATCCAACTAACATAATCAGGAAACGAATACCACACATACACGATACCTTCTCCCATTTGTGCACCAAATTTATTTAATAAAAAGAAAAAATACATGCATAGTAATATAGGCTGACAAGCATTGTTTTTAGTATAAATACTTTACCTAGAATCTTGCATTGTATAGTAGACTATATAAAATTAAGACGCTTTTTTTTGTTCGAAATAAACTCCGAAACTATACCTATTCAATAGTCGTGAATCATAGGTGGAACTTTTCTCCGGAGTCCGGGCAGACATCTTTCTGGAAAGAGAGGCCTCCATCCCCGACCGGCCATGGCAGAAATTTATACGGGTGCCCAATTTGAAATTCTGCCAAACTAAAATACATGTGCTTACAAAAACCTATAGTACACTCCCCTACCGTCAAAAATCACTCAATGCCCTAAGTTTTCGAGAGTTAAACAATAAAAAATAAAACTTACTTAAGAACATTATAGACACATACATAATGTACATACTAGCTGTATTAAAATTATCAGTAAAAATAAGTGATAAGAAGTGAAAAGAAATGAAAAACTTTTGTGAATATAAAGACGAATAAATATTAAATTTCTCCATAAATACCAATAATAAAACTTTCTTAATAACATAGATACAGATAGTGTATAGTATAATGTATACATCTTGTATTAAAATTATCACAAAAAATAAGTGATTATATTAAATATAATCAATTCTTTTTTATGTAAGAATTTAATATTTCAACTTTGTGTTAATAAGTTATTAGTATGTTTGACTTATTTCAAAAAAATAATTTAATACATTTTTTTTTATTTTTAGGTAAATCGGATGAGTCTAGTCCTACATTAACGATCCTTAATAGAAAGAAACCATAGAATTAAACGTCAGGTAGGTATATAATAATATATATAACTATCATAGGTATTAACTACATGTGGTTCATATTACATAAATTATTGAATAGGAATAATTATTTTTATTTTATTTAAATCAAGTTTTTTTTACTACCTACGAAGATTACATGAACACTATTATTTTAAGCTGTATGGAATGTGTCATACTAATCTGAGACAACTATACTTAGTTTATCAAACAAAGCAATTGGTTATTTAGTAATTCAAATTCTGTTGAAATTTAATAAATAATAAACAAAATATAAAGTCAAACGGTATAAGGGGCGACCTATTTATCGTAAGACACTATCATTATCATAGGTAGCTCATAGGTACCTACTAACCTTTTATACTTATCTATTGTAGTAAATTTAATTTGTTTTGTAAGTTGTAACTGATTGACTACTCCCTACTCATTCAATATTTGATTTTACTTCATAATATTATCTTTAATGTTTTCAAGATATTCAGTATTTAATATTAATACTACTATGTTTATTGTATACGTTATGTATTAATATAGATAATATGTTAATTTTTGTTACTCCGCAGTCCGCAATACACTAAAAACCCCGAAATTATATTTTGGGTCAGACTTTACCTTTACGCTAATGTATCAATTCAAGTGAGTATTAGATTTAGAGCAACAAACAGTTGGACATTTATGTGTTATAGGTCTGCTCCCTGGCGTGATATATTATACGTATTACATTATATCGCATTCACATAGTGAAATCATTCATTTTATGAACTGCATATCCAGATAGTGAAATTTTTTCAGATAATATATTATGGACATCCATTTCATGAAATACCTATTGTGTTACTTTCTGTAATAATTATGAACCAAAATGTTTAATTTTTAAAGTATAAAACATAGGTAGATATTGTCCATTTCATGAAATGAGTGATTTCACTATGTGTCTATGTGGATGTAAATACATAAATAAAGCATAGCCTTGAGTATATTAATCGGTTTATATTTAACTTTAACGACTGGTTTTGAATTCAAAATTCATCTTCTGTAACTACCATTTAGGTACTACAATTTACGTAAATGTCATAAAAAAGGTTATTATGTACTTAATAATATTTTTAAAGCACGTTATTACTTATTTCTAGCTAATGACTTACAAATAATAAGGTATCGACAAAAAAAATTAGCTGTAACGGAGTACAGTAAACCAGAAAACCCAGCGATACCCTGACACAGAGAAAAGCATACGTCACAGAGAGAGAGAATCACAATGTACATATACACTGAAGTATATGTGATCCACAAGTGGCAAACACGGGTGTATGACGTATGTACAAATAGAGTATAAAATACAGGTCCATTTCATTCGATCGAACACTCTATCTTCAATTCTTACAACATACACATCAACGGAAAAGTAAGAGTCTATTATTGGAGACGACACGAAGAGTACCGCATAAAACACCGCCTGCAGTAGATATTTGGGTAAAATATTAAAATAACTATAATATATTTAAACGTAAAAACAAGGTTAAAGCTAAAGAAAACTGTACAAACACCGAAACAAGTATAATAATATAAACGTCTACTACTGTTAAAAATATACGTAGCTAGGTACTACCTACCATAGAACAATACTATTAGTTTAAATACACAGTTTGAGAAAGATAGGTATAGAAATAGTTTTTGTGTAAATTATAATATAAAATATATAGCCACTAAAATGTATTAATATTTACTTAAAGTGTATATGCAGTACAATATGAATATACTATGATTAATGACTATTTTTATGTATTACTAAAATGTATAGTAAATACTATTAATAGGTATAAACTATACAGTGCTGCGTTTTTTTTGTATAATATGTTTTATGTCATCATTCGTTTTATACTGCAGCTATGTTAAGACGTATGTCATAGTTAAAATATTTGCTTAATTTTTAATGGGTATTACTTTATTTTTTTTTATGTTTTTTACTATTATATAATCGTATACCTACTCAGTATACTCTAAAATATTTAGTATATACAATATAATATACATCTAGATTGTACTCTCGGTTTTCATAGATTAATTATTTTCATTTATTGTCAAACATAATTGAATAAAAAAAAAAAATGACTGTGAATTGTTAAACAAGGATTCCAACGTGATAATATTATACTTTAATCGAGGACGTGATATGTTTCTTAATATCATGTATAATAAATAATAATGTATACGCTTAACGCACATTTTACATTGTTCCTCCGATGCAGATAAATGGAACCATATTATTGAACTCTCTGGTTTTTTTATATAAAATTATAACAAATTTGAATACTATATAATAATATAATATCCTTTCAAGCTTGTATACATTTTGCACCACACGCGTCCGTGCCGTTGGTAGGACTGGTAGATGACACGTGTTCCGGCTTGTCTTCTGGAACAAAATAAAAGTTTACTCAAATTAAACAAGTTAGGAAAGCTAGTGGCGTATATAAAGGGGGTTAAGGGTTAACCAGTACCCCCCCCCCCCGGAAATTATATAAACTATTAAAATTGAAAATTAAAATTGTTTTAATTATATGCCTTAAATCGATTCTAATACCAATAATATAAATTATATTTTAAAAATGTTTATAAAAATGAAAGTAATAAACTCTTGTCACAAGATTGAAGTCAACCTTATAAACTTAAAATAGACATTTTAAAATTATATGGGCAGCAGTATATATATCATACAATTATTATTGTCATTATTATTACAGCCTATAGGTACTTTAAAGAACATTGTTATGAATAGTTTAAGTTTGTAATAACATTTTAAGCCATACGAATATACAATACAATGCAATATGCATGGTCTATTTGTCTGATTATACATGTTTTATTAAATACCTACTTAATAAATTGTTTAATATTTTAAGATTATAATAAGTAATTTATTCTCAATAATATAATATACATTCTTGTATAGTTATATTACAAATTGTACAAGTAATAACTAATAGTATTTACTGTTTAAGTAATAAACGTAAACAGTTGGTACCGGATACATTGTAATTAATATTATATTTTATTTGTTTGAACTAAACGCTTTGTAATGTTTAGATTTTCTTGGAATAAGGTAGGTATACCTACCCGTAGTAATGACTTTTCGAATTGGTCTTGCATTATTTAAAGAGTTATAATATTTTGTACAAAGCCAAACGTGAATAACTACTGCAGTTGTTTATTGTTTAACAGTAAATATTTTTGAATATTCACTACCTATATACATACCATGACATACCTATAATACGTATAAAACATACATCACTTACAATAATATTAAATCGATGTACGATTACAGTACAGTAAGTATGCCGATTGTGCTAGTCTCGATTTGCGAATAATATTAAGTATTAATATTATTATATACTTCTGCGATACTCTGCGTCAGGCACGGATCAAGACAATTTTAATAAGAGCTTAAAGAAATATGGTTATACCTTTCTATTTTAGATTACGTAATTTATAATACAAATTTATTTTATTGGTGGCTTAGACAACATGGAGTACCCGAGTACCAACACCTGGAGCGTCATTTCAGTTTTAAAATAGGGCTGCAACATTTTTTACCAGGACACAATCATGAAAATTGAAATGTAGCCATGTTGAATTTATTTCTAACCTTATTATTAGGGATGAAAAATATAATTAATATTTTAATTGATAACACTGATAAAAGTAAAATGTCATTATTCATTAATATACATTTTCTTTCTATATCTTTAATATCTAAGTATATCTATATTCTATGTATATCCCTTTATTTATACAATATTTTTATCTTATATAAATTATTTCAATTAATTCAATTTAACTGATACATCGCGGGCATCGGCACCAGCATGAAATTAAGGCAGACCAATATGATAAGGCGAAAAATAGGGCCGCCAATGTATACCCTGAGATACTCCAAAAGGCGCCCCTGATCAATACCCGGTTAGGGGGGGGGGTATGGTTACTATAGCCCATATCAATATAATTGACCCTAAATCCGCGCCAGCTCTGCATCATAATATTATGAATTTATGATCGTGTGTCCACATAGTATCGAGCAACTTTATGTCACTGCAACGCGTGCGATCAATTTTAACTTAATATATATATAACTTAAGAGATTCAAAATGGTACTAGGTCCTTCTGAATCCCAAAGTAGGTAACTAACTTATATTACAAAAATAATAATCCTAAAAATATTAAACTCTTCTACTGACCCGCTGTAGTTGTATTCAACGAATTCGTTTGTAGATTTAAACAATACGATAAAAACTGGTACACGAATTCATATTGAGCCTAAAAAATTTTACAATTGATTAATATTTTGTGCGTGATGTCTTATCACTATATTTTTCTTATTTCATACATTATTATCTTAACAAAACCTATAATTTATCATTTACTATATAGCTTTGGTAAATGACACATCGTGAGATGAGGAGGGATTATTGTGCGTAGAGCAGCAGTTATAAGTGCAGTAATGGATAATGGAATTATGGCGTAAGGAAATCAGGCAGTTGAGTGTATGGACACTATGTCACATATAATAATTATTAGTGTATTTTAGAGTAAAATAATAATGTTTTACTAAACAATCAATATATTATACTTATTATAAATATTTATTGTTCATAAAATTATATAAGTATTTTACCTGTGTTTGTACCATAGTAGTCCGTTGTTCGCGCAATCTCAAAACGGTTTTGAAAACATTTAATTTTGTTCTGTCCTGGTGGATTAGACGCAATAGCATGTCACAAGCTATGTAAGTTCCGGTTCTGCCGACTCCAGCACTTTTGAACAAATTTGTTAATAGTCATAGGTATTGATAATACGTATTTAGATCGAGATTAATCTAGACTAAAAAAGCGGTTAAGTGGGGAACGCTCTGCTGTACATTTGGTGTCTAGAGTCATTGTAGTGGTAGTGTTAAATTTGAATTCAATTATATAAAATAATTGAATACGAACAACGATTCTGAGCTAAGTCGGTCTGAATTTTTCTGACAGCCTATAATTTATATTACTAAGTAAGTATAATATATTATTTTATATTATTGTGATTATAGTAATTTATTTTAGTAAGTACCTTCTACAGTAGATTCAATTCATTTTTACCGAAAATATTACATTTTAAAATATCATTGGGTGTATAAAATATAATAATATACTCTAAAAGTTTCATAATAAACCCACGACTAATAATTTTTAATTACAACAAAGTAACTACGTAAAACCGTTATTATTAATACGAGCGGTTTAAGTTAGACATTAGATATACACCCATAAAGTTAATAAATTCTCATACAACGAATTTCTTATATTGTTGTTGTTCGAGAATATTTGTCAAAATTCTAAATTCAGATGCTCATAAAAAAAGTTATAGTTTTACACTTAAATTTTCACTCACAACAACTTATGAGGAACCTTGTGTTACATTTTCACGTATTTTTATAGATATTAATTGTTAATCAAAAATGTTATATGCCTATAAATAGCTCAACACAAGTAAAAATATTTTGAAAATATTATACTATATAGAAAATGTTAATATAAATATTTAGTGAAAATGTTCTGTATTTACAATAATATTTTTTAGAGTTACACCAAAAAACAAAATTCGATTTTCTCCTAAACCGATTTTGCGTAAAAACTTCTGTTTTTCCTTAAATTTTTTTTGTCACGGAAGTTGAAAATCGAAGCATTGTTTCAACTACTTACCGTATACACAACCACAAAAAAAAAACACACACATCATAGTAAAATCAATACATTCATCGCTTCGCTCAGAATCTAACATTAATTGATAAATAAATAACACCTATTATTGTAAATTACACTCACCTACAATGCACCACAACCAGACCTGCAGTTGGAGATTTTGCTTGCACTACACGCCAAAACTGCAGTAATTTCGACGGGTCGTTTGGTGTTCCAAAATCCGGCCAGTCGTGAAATTGAAAATGTCTTATCGTCTTTTTTAAATGGCCCTAAAAACACGACCTATTTCAACTTTGACCTATTATTTTGTATCTTCTGTTGACGATAGGTGATACATCACGATAGCTATACATACATCCACGAGTCCTAACTCCTAACTCCTAAGATATGTAGTTGGTAGTTCAATATAGATCGATACTGTTATTAGTTTCAATTTTAGAGCTGTTTCTGTAAGTATAGAATGATGTCTAAGCAAAAATATTGAATTGTTGCGGTTGGAGAACTTGTTGTACATTCAAATATTGTTTTTAAAATGAGATTTTTAACACGAATACGTGTATTACAGGCCACTATTACTATCGTATATTAATTTCATAATACACAGAGACAGAGTATAACAGGACTATTTAAAAAATATACCAAAGTTTGTAATGGAAATTTGTGAAATAGTTCTGTTACACCTTATATAAATACTACGTTGTTTATGGGATCTAGAAAGCAGTGCTTTAGTTTATTAGTTAATTTTTTTTAAATCCTAATTAATTAATTAATTACTACATAATATAATTGGTTTACTTACCAATAAATACCGTATAATAGCAATGTTTTATGGTCTAAAGAATTACCAAATAAATAGTTATCACTATTTTATAAGAATATAAATACATTTTTGTTGACTGTAGGTAATACTTTACAGTTGAACGAGGTTCAACTAACATTGGATAAATCGAAATCAATTATTGGTAAATTTCTCGGTTATATATAGGTGGCTAGTTTACCTCTTGTATATTATAATTCTATACCGACCAAGCAAGGAATAGTATTTAGAATAATTAATATAAGTCGCAATTTTTGATAGTAACTTTCAAACAAAATTATATATCCCATATAAGGACCACCAACCCGACGCACCGAACTACAGGCATTAAAAATGTGAATTACGAAATAAAAGTTCAGTAATCGTATCCTTTCAGGTCTTTTGAAAAATTAGATTCGTCTAAAGATCTCTAATTTACAGCTACCTATACATTATTATTATACGAGCTGATATGTACTTACCTTTAGTACCGTCAATATTCTGATTGTGAACGAATAACGCTCTTTGTCGACAATCGTAATGTCGTTTTTAACTTGAATATCACCAAAGACTAATTTTTCATTGCTGTTTGGAAAATATTTATCGCATTTTATCTAAATATATAAAATACTCTGGTTATAATTATTGGTTTTATTACCAATAAAACACTAATAAATTATAGAAAATATTTTTGAATTTCACAGATCACATTATGTTAAGGACCACAATACATAGGCGCAATTTCAACTTTTGACTTGGGGCGGCTGAATATATTAAAGGCAAGCAGACCATTGCAATATAGCATATTCAAATTGTATGACCTAGGTTTTTTTTTGAGGGGGGGGGGGCTATGGCTAAGTTTGGGGGCTTAGCACCCACAATCCCCCCTCAATTTGCGCCTATGCCACAATAGTATCATAAGATTATTAAACTTACAATTCATTATACAAAACACTATCACAGTATATCTACTTGGTTTGAAAAAACATGACGAAATAACGTCTTTTTTAGAATAAAAGTTAATTGTATGTTATTTTAATCTAATGGACAGAAGTTAGAGTTGGAAACTTGTATATTAGAGGACTATACCATGTTGGATACAGACGAAGTGGCATAAAATTGTAGATGGTAGTTCCATAGCCAGGGTTTTTTAATAATCCCCCTCCCTCAACCACCATTGTCATTTTTGTAAAATAATAGGTACAGCCATACAGGTTTATTATAACAGTTCAATATTATTGATTTTTTTATGTGCAAATCATATTCATGTATACACTAAAGCCTTCCCCCCCCCCCAAATAAAAAAAATCGATAAATCCTGGCTCCACTGATATATGATTCATTGTTACCTACTATTATATTATGTGGTGGACCTAAACACCTATTAAAATATGTAATAATTTATAATTTTCTTGGAAGAATATTTTACTTCACCTTGTCTTTTTCACTTATCTGACACAACATAACAATCGAAGCCACTTCTTGATCCAAAACCATTTGCCACATATCAACGCAAGTATTTTTCAAGGGACCTTGGCAAGCTATATATTGGCGATTACCTTTGGAATCCTGAAAATATGAAATTAATTTGTTTAGTATTATATACATACCTAGTTCAATATTTTACACTCCTGATCATCGGTAACAGTCATAACTCATAAGTATAAATAACATACAGCCATACAGGTAATCATAGGAGTAGGGTGATCAAATATATTGGGAGGGCTGAAGCTCATTATAAATTTACGATTGCATTTCATGAGGGGCTCTGCCCTTCACACCCTCCATTTACCGATTTATGTTAGTGCAAAAATTAAAAAAAAATAAATATGACTATGTATCTTTAGTATTTTTATATTTATATATTTATTATATATATTTATATTTTTTTATATATTTCCATGTACGTATAGAAAATGCTATGTACAGTAGACGCCGCTTATAAGACTCACGGAAATAAGGTTCAGTCGCTTATTAGACTCAAAATCGTCTGGAACGGCCCGGACGAATCCAAATACATTAAAAAAAAATCGGTTATAAGACTCAAATTTCGTAAAATAAATAGTAGAAAATAAACTTTTTTGGTTATAATTAAAAAATAAATTGGTATTGAAAAATTAAACAATATTCGTGTTGATTATTTCTAGTTTCTGGTGGTACCTTATAACGTATAATAAAAATAAATAATAAATACATTATAATATGTACATACCTACATCCTTTATAATTTTTTATTAATGTATAATTTTTATAATATTTTTATATGTAATATTTACCTATTATAATTTTAGTTTTTTTTTTATCAGGATTATTAAATTTATTCAATAATAAAGTATTTAATATGTAATATGTGTTAAAGTATTAAAATCAAAGCAAAATATGTAATAAAATAAAATTTATAAATACGTAATTAATTTTTTTTTTCCACTTCGCCTATAAGATTCATTCGGTTATAAGACTCACTTTATGCTGGTCCCAAAGTGAGTCTTATAAGCGGCGTCTACTGTATAAGCATTTGGTGAAATTGTCAAGTAACTATGGTTATTCGTTTTTGAATTACAACAAAATATCGAAAATCGATTGAGGAGAAATAGTTAATTTAAGGGTGAATAACCAATGTCAAAAAAATTTGAACTTCAAAAGCTTATAAAAAATTATTGTGGTTTTCCGGTAAAAATACTCGTTTTTCCTTATTTTTTTATTTTTTCCAATCATTATTAAGAAAAATTGGAAATTTATGAATCATAAATAGGTACATATTAATAAGTAACAATTAATTGTATAATATAGTATACATCTAAAATCTGGCTTACGAAAGAGCGTTCAACGTTCTGAGTTTAAATATTGTCAAAACCAGAGGTTTTCAGATTTGTAGTATTGTTTGGTCGTGCAGCTAGGCTACAGTTTAAAAAATCTAGCCAATATGTTTAACAATCACTTATTAAAAACGACCAGGAGGATCAATTTGTAGTAAGCAAGTTACTACGTGACAATAAATCATAAATCACAAGTACATAGTCATTGTAATATACGATACCAGCACGTTACAAATTATTAAACTCAGGCCCTGACATTGAACGCTTACTTTTCGTGAGCCGGATTACAGCGAGAATTAGGTAACTTTGATATTTTATTAGTTTTTATGGGGTGATAAACAAATAAGCGTTGCTCAAAATTGGATAGAAAATAAAAATATCTGTACCCACCCCAAAAACATATTTATGTTAATATGTATATTATAAAACGCATATTTTTGGAATATGTACCAATATAATATTTTAATAAGGACTTATAAAATGTATCACTCACTTCGATAAAAGATGCATTGATGTAGTCATCGGTATCGCCGGACCTTAAAATCACTCGGTTGTAATCATCTATGTAATATATTATACAACAAGACCAACACGCAGGGTGAGTGTATGTAAAATAATTAAATCACTAAATGTTCTGGTCTTACATGGTAACGCGTTGATGTAACGGTTTTTGAACTTGTTCTGAGGCATCACAGCCACATCCGTCGTGAAGTTTGATTTCGAGTACATATTTAGTAGGTCATATTCGGCCTCGATCTCTTGGGGAGTTTTGGCCCACAGGTGTTTGAAGTTCATGTCACTCGGCAAACCGGGCTCTTGGCGTGTCGAAGTCGGGTGTACCACTCTGTATTGTACGGCCCTGTTTCATTCGATTAAAAACCTGTACGCAGTGCCGCAGTGGCATATTTAGGTAGGGAAAATGCCTATCTCCTCTGGCTGAATTTTTTTTTATTTGATTATTTACATTTTTTAACTACCTACCTACATATTCAAATGGTGAAAATGGTAAGATATTGTCCGTCAATATAATAAATAATAAAATTTTTTGATAACATTATCTAGTCTTTGTTAACAAGACGTCAAGACGTTGTTAACCTATATAACCTAAAAAACCAACCTATACAACCAGAGCTATATACACCAAAGTTTTTTTTCGTACACTAATTTACTATACTATTGAAACTATTAAGACATTTTGGATTTTCTTGAACACCAACAAATATTTTATAGATACAAGAATAATTGCAGTGTTGGTGTATTTATGATATAGTTGTTGTACGTTTGTGAGAAGAGTGGGGGAGGTTATTCAAGCTTTCGTTGTCCCTACAGCTATTAAATCTTGAATACGCCACTGGCCAGACACGGTTAGGTATATTATATATTACTCTATTATATTACTCTATCGTTTTACATACCACGGGACTTTTTCGTTGAGTATACAATACATTCCAGTCGCAGTGATGATCACCGCGAACAGTACACTGTATAACACCAAGTAGTAGACTGCAGTGGGTTTTCCGCCTAAAATGCAGTACACGAATAGTAAAACATCAAAGTTTACAGTAAGTAGGTGTAAAAATCCAGGTCAATTATTGAGGTTTTATTTTTATTCTTAATGTGGTGGTTTTATCACCCTAGTAACCATATTATATATACCAGCTCTGTAACACATATATTTATACCGGCATGCTAACCTGAAAATGTGATGAATAATACTTCAGACCTTGTCCAATATTTATTATTTTACTCGTTATGCTTTGCACCATAATACGAAATTAAATAATAATAATAATTATAATTGTTATTTATTACTCTAATATACAACATTTACATAATTTAAGCATAGGCAAAAATTGGGAGGGGGGCTTGGGGGTGATAAGCCCCCTAAACTTAGCCATAGCCCCTCCCCCCCAAAAAAAACCTAGGATATACAATTTTAATATGCTATATTGCAATGGTCTACTTGCTTTTAATATAGTTAGCCCCCCCAAGCCAAAAGTTGAAATTGGGCCAATGAATTTAAGTCCAGCTTTCGTTATTTTAGTTCCTGTGCGAAGCATTAGTATAGAATGTATTAGTTTTATATTAATGTTGTATTTTTTGGTATTTTATCGTTTTCTACTGAGATTGTTTATTTACAAATTTACATTAGCTGATAAATTGTTGCTACTTTTTATCTAACTACGTATATGTATTCTAAATTCTTGCAGCACTTACGCGTAGTGAACGGCACGGTCCATGAATCTTGAAACCCGTCTGCGGTAAAAGCCCTGAGTTTCAGTCTGTAATTAGTAACTGGTCTCAGCGGCCCGTTGCAATAACTTTTCATGTCGTTCATGGAACAGGTGTCATCCGCGCCAATGTCGAAAACCCCATCGTTTTGGTCTAAACGTCGAACAAAATTACAATATTATAACATAATATTAGTAATATATCAAATGTGAAACTTAAAAATTACCGAATATTCTCATTGTTAAATCTTTTTTTAATCGTTAAATCCATCCAAGCGATACATTGATATTATTGATAAGATAAAATATTATTAGTTTGAACAAATGTTTAGAATTTTGGTCCCCCCCTCCCGAATCGAAACGAATATAGGTAATATTTATACTTAGGAGTGGTATTTGAATCGAGTGCCTGGGCCACCTGGGGGCGTAATAATTCTATATGGATTCAACGTTCAAAGTATACTCTTCGCAGAACCCATTGGACAATGGAAATCGTAGTATAAAAATGAATATGGGCCATCACGTAACATTTTAAATATAACAGTAATATGTACATAATTTAGCTTATAATTGACATAAATTATAACCAGTTTATATCTGGTATATAAAGGTGTTATATGTCAATTAAATGCACTGAAAAACTGATTACTTCATTCAAATCGGGAAAAATATATAGGTACCTAATCTAAAAATCTAAAAATCTCAAAATACAAAACTTGAATAAAAAATAAAAAAAGGGCAAACTATTTTAAAGAAATAATATATTTTAGAATATTAATGAATAGGTAATTATTGAAAAAATATTTTAAATAAGCCATGGTTTAAATTTACGAATACCTAATAATAACTACAAGAAAATATTTACTCAAAACCACTTATTATTGTATAGCTGAGCATGCTAGTATGATAAAGTAAAACTAATTTAATTAACTCGATAAATTCCTTTAATAAAGTAGGAAAATACAAACACAGGGTAAAGTATTAAATTCACAACCATGCCCATCATAGCAATATAGAAGGTGATTGTGGGGGGGGGGCATATAACCCAAAAAATATTCAAAGCACTCTCTGCAAAATTAAAATAATATTATTTTATTTTTATGTATAGCTCATATTTTGTAGGATGATTCTCACCCCCTCCTAGTTTTCTAGAATTATGACTCCCATCCCCTCCTCCGAAACACGTATCATCAAAATAAAGAAGGTACACCAGTGTACAATACTCACCTTTAAAAGGCATCCACCGGTCGGGGGTCGTCTGGTACGCCAGTATGAAAGGGTACGGCGCAGCTTCGGCCCACGTCCGCATTATAGGCGGCCAGACATCGTCGTCCATCTGCTGTCGAGGATTATTCAACCTGTTGCCGTGTTCCGGTTTGTCCGGAAATCCGCCGTCCTGGTAAACGATTATCGAATAGTATAGGATGTTTCCGGAGGCGCTCGTGAACAAGTCGCCGGGTATGGACAAATGGACCTGCGTGAGATGACTGTCGGACACGGTCACTCGTAATTTGCGGTACGTATCGTATTTATTCGGTAAATCCGGGCCTGTATAATATATCATAACATTATGAAATCATGTAAAATACAAAATAAAATAGTTTTGCTCTAAATTAAAAATATTACAGAACCATTCACATTAAATTGCTGCAGTTGTTACAAGGAAGTGCTGGGAGTTGTTTTAAGTTGATATAAAAAAGATGAAAAACATACAAATCCTGACTATAATTTTTATTTAAATATAAAAATGTTTTATACTTGTCGATGGTGTGATAAATCGAATGCGTTTGTCTTGACCCGGGTTCTCCACAGAATCGGTTATCGCTGCTACCGTACAGACGTACGTATATTCAGGCAGTAATTGAGTTAAACTATATTCGAATTCCGTTTCATTGTCCTGGTAAAATATATTTTGTAATCAAAAACATGTTTACGTGAATGGTTTAAATTAAAAATGTATACCGGGTGTGGCAAGTGATCCATTTACCATAAGAGTATAAGACACTCTATTTCAAAAATTATTTTTGAAAATATTATTTTTACATAATTTTAAGTCCTTTGAAAACGGCATTAAAAAAATTAAAAAAATACTTTTTATTGTTACCTATCATTTAAATTTTTATTATCACAACATATGCATTTTTCATTCCTTATTCTAAAGCAAAATTTATTTTGGAGTACTTTGGTATAAAAAAAAAATATAGTTTTTGGACGAGTAGCTTAGTTACGACTTATGAGTTATAACTAATAAGTAATAAGTATTTAAAGTTTAGATGAGCGTAGTGGAGTGGTATAGCGGTATCCCGCAAAATATTTGTCTACTACTCCACTCATCTAAACTTTAAAGTTTAAACATTTATAGTAGTTATAACTTCTTGTTTTATAAATTGAACGAAATACTCTGAATAATATTCTGTTTCAGAATATGAAATAAAAATGTACCTATGTTGTCATTCAAAACAGCAAAAATATAATTTCTTTTCCAAAAATGTTACTATGTAACAAATTAAAATCGGTAAGGTGGGCTAGCCCAGTGGGCCGTTGTCCTTGGTTGGGTTTTGGTCTGGTGCCTTGTAAAGGGTACGAATATATCGTATAGGACATCGGTACATAAACATAGTAATATGATAAAAACATAATAGGATTATATAAAACAGAGGTGTCATCAAATTTTAATTTTCCAGTTTCTATAACGAATAAATCATAAATTACCTAATTTAATTTACCATTATATTATTATTAAAAAATATTTTGGTTGCTAATCCCTCTCTAGCTCCCAACTCATTACGCCTTTGGTCAGGGTGGGGCCACTGTTATATATCTGGGATAATGGGCTTGACCCTACCCAGTTATCTAAGTCTCTGAATAAAATTATGCAAAAGAAATACTTTCAAAAACATTTGTGTTTTTATAGAAATAATAATGAGTGTCTTACGTTAAATGGATCACCTGACACCTTGTATATTATATAATATTATGTAAAAGATAACATATTTTAATAATAGGTATTAATGAATGAATTAAAAATACAACTTTGAAAAATAAATACTTATTTACACAGTTGTAAACTTGTAAAGCATTTTACAATCTTTTCCAGTATAAATATTAACATACGAAATATATGCTCAAACATTTAAACTTATTTATATCCTAATAAATTAACTCCTAATAAATATTAAACATTAAAAATAATCATTCTTACTGAAATATCGCATTTAATACTAAAAATGTGATTATGAAATCCAAGTCTTTCTCCCACCAGTGTACTGTGGAAAAATGCAATTTTTCCGTTTGGCATGCAAGGGTACTTCCAACTCAGGACGACCAAATTGAATTCTATCGATGTGACTTCTAGGTTTTTGACCGGAGAACTAGCTGCAAAAATATAGAGAACATGATTAAATGTATAGGATTAAATATATATTTAATAATTTAAATGTATAGGAAGGTAGAAAATCGTCAATTAAAGTGTTTTATATATCATATAATATTATGCAATAAAAATGTGAAAAAGTGAAGTTGAAATTCAAGGAGCTCCCTGATTAGATGAAAACATAATTGTTTTCTAATATTACTATAGAGTATAAGAGAAATAAATCAATAATACAAAAAAGGGTTTAAAAATTAAAAAAAAATTAAGTGTACCTAATATTAAGTTTTATATTTTAAAGGTACTATTCCACCAGCTCTGATTATAATAATATAATATAGTGTACCTATAGTAGTATAGTGTATACAGTGTATACCTGTAAACGTACCAGTAAACTTTATATTTACTGCTTATCGTTTGTAAAAGAAATTAATTTTAAAAACACATTTAATCTGGTGAACTAATAATCCGTAACTAATAGATTATTCAATAGAAATAATAATGTATACATTACTCGAAGATAACGTGTGCATCGTAATATTTGTCGAATTTCCAACACCGGACTCTGTGGCAGCACTCAATTCTACGAGGTAGCAGCTAGCAGGCATAAGATTCGAAATTTGATACTGGTACGTCTGGTCATTTTTAACGAAATATGTGACCACGGGTTCCATGGTTCGGGGAGGGCAATGATTCGGTGGATCGTATAAAAAATTCTTGAACGTAACCATCCAACGGTATTCGTCGATTGCATCGTGCGATATCGTAGTAGGCGCTGCCCACGCAAGGATCACGCTGTTGGCGGACAATTTAATGACGGATAAATTTGTCGGTGAGTCTGGCACTGTCAACATAATATTATCGAAATATAATATTGCGTATAGCTATAATATTATTATGCCACTCTGTATACACGTCACCGCAACACAACCGAAAAATGTATTTGAGACGTACATTTTCGGCGACCCTCAACCGCATACTATATGTCAATTTAATTATAATAATACCTACCCTGTAACTTTGTCCGAAATATGATTTCGTCACTCTTTTCTGAATAACCTTGCTTATTAAAATACGCCGAGTAACAAATGTATTTTGTGAAAGGTTTCAAGTTATCTATGACTACTGCTTGGGCTGTTGTATATGCTGTCATCTCGAGTGAAGTATTCAAATACGAACAGTTTACGATTTGGTGTATAAAATTGCAAACGGAATCGATAGGATGATCCCACTGCAGAGTGACGTTATTACTGGTTAAAAACAATATTCGTCCATTCTTGGGCTTTTCCAAAACTGCAAAAATAACATTCATTATACTACTTATATACGAATTCAGAATTCATCGATCAGGAATTGTCTAGCAACTATAGCAGTACCAGCCATATAGACCGGAGTTAGTTATAATTTTAAAAGGGGAATACTTATATCATATCAAAGTCGCTCTCTGCGCTTGCAAATTCATCTTACCTACAAACACCATGAAAAATCTAACTCTGATTTATTTTAAACATCCTATATCAAACATATATACGAGTATGTAATATGTATATAGTATATGTGTATTGTATTAGAATTTATGAACAACAACTTTAAAGAAATAAGAAAGACAGGTAGATGAAAATTTTAAGCAAATTTTTTTGGAAAATTGTACCACTTATGTTATTTTTTTGAAAATTACTAATATCAATAATATTTTTGGTGTAAATACCTATTTTATTTTGCAGGTAGGTTAGTTTATAATATATAAAACTATATATAAATGTTCTATGATGACGTATATATTAAAATACCATCAAGTATACCTATTATACCTATGTATCAGTATATTCAAAAGATTCTTGTCATCGTAATATTAATTATTATCTTAGACTTAATAAAATTTATCTTGAAATGATAATCAGTTGTAGATAAAAAGATAATAAGTGAATAGTGAAGTATTCCGATGTGGCTAGATTGGTGGAGACCGCATGAGTTAAATAAATTCGAGTTGTATATGGTGCTGTAATGGCAATCAATGATAATTTTACTATATGAATCATAATATTATTGAAATCATGATTTTGTAGGACAAAGAAATGTTGTATTATCGATACCACAATGGATCATGGATGTAGAATATCTGTGGATACACTGAGTTATATTTTTACTTGGATGATATTATACCTTCGGCGATTACAGTGGCTTTGGTTCTGGCTGGCATGCCATTCTCGGTGTCAGTCATCTTCGGCGTGACCGTTATTTGGTACGTTACACAAGGCATTAGGTGTGAAATAGTCAAAGAGTTGGTCTGCAAATGATTTAACATGTTGGTAAATATTGACAATAGTTTAGTTTAAATTATTACTGATTTATTAAACTTATTTACTAGGTCATTTTTTTAGTTTTTTATAATACATATAAAAAGAATTATCAATACATTTTTAGAGCAAAAAAATGTAATTTCTTACTTCATTTTGTCATAACTGTTTTTAGATTTAAGAATAAGAATCAATGGTAGGTACGTACTTCAGTTATAATTGTAGAGCAAACGAACATATCGTAGCAATAATCGATTACGTATTGACGAAAACATAAA
The DNA here is from genome assembly GCA_949089665.1 of Macrosiphum euphorbiae. Taxonomy (NCBI): domain Eukaryota; kingdom Metazoa; phylum Arthropoda; class Insecta; order Hemiptera; family Aphididae; genus Macrosiphum; species Macrosiphum euphorbiae. The sequence goes on along the minus strand of CARXXK010000003.1, from coordinate 24,795,764 downwards.
GACGAATTAATCGGTTTATCCCATCTAACGAATATAGTTCTCGAGCCATTTGACAAAGCTGTTAATTTCACTACAGGCCCAGGTACTGAAATAAGGAAACTTTAAAACACTCAAATATCATAAATCAAAAATAAATGTTCAACCTAACCATTCCGGTCAACGTGGAGGGAAGTAATTGTTGAGGTGTGTGATCAGTTTTTAAAATAATGACAACCATACAACAATGTTTTGTCAAGGACCAAGAAAAAACTAACGTGCCTAGGGCTATATTTTCAGGTCCTATATATAACTCAATATTTTATACATAATACTACGAGTATTTAATTTACATTTATACAACTTAAATAATATGTATAGGTCCATAATATGTTGTGTGTAGCTCTAACACTTATTTCATATTCCTAGAACTACCCCTATATTATAAATAGAATACTTTCAGTTTATTGTCAAGTAATCAATATCAAGTGTCCAGAAATGTTTTGAAAATCCGATAAGGCTTTCTCGGGTGAGTGTAAGGAAGTCCGAGGTACCTATATACATACTTCCAGTGTCCGTTGTCACATTGAATGCCACGGGACTTCCTTTGACGCCAACGAAGTCGACCGCGGAAACGTAACCAAAATATGTGACGCAGGGCTCTAACGCTGTCATTATGTGATGGTCAAATTCAGTTTGTATTTCTTGGCCAGTGTCCCTAATTGAAGTCAATGAGACGTGAAAATTCGCGGTACACAATTTCTGTTCCGCTGGGTTTTCCCATGAAATCAAAATCGAGTGACTCGAAATAACTAAGGTTAAGTTCCTCACCGCTTTCAATTCTAAAATTACAATATAGATATAGCTATACATTAGTCATGACTATTTTTATTTAAATCCACGTTGTACGACCCAATAGAAAAAAAATTTAATACAGTGGACGCCACTTATAAGTTATAAGACACATTGGGACCAGCACATGGGTGGTTGTGGATTTTTAAATAAATAAGATAGGTGGATAGGTCCATGAATGAATCGCCCGATGCCAAGAAACGAAGATTCTCAATTATCAAAATTTTCAATTAATCACCAACTTTATTTTTCTATTTTTGATTTTACATCTTTATTACATCTATAAAAGAAATAATTGTATACAATAGTATTCATAATCAGTGGTATTATTAATATTAAGTAGGTAATATACATTTCAAATTATATTGCCACTTTACTTATACATATTAATGTTTATTAAAATTTTGTTTTTTTCTGTTACTTTCGTCTATTTTGACAATTAGTCGATAGAAAATTAGTGCCTTGGTGATGTGTGAAACACGTTCACTATATTGTTGTTGTACATATAAGACATAGGCACATATAAATTGAAACCACTATACGTATAACACAAACAACTTTTTAAAAACTAATTTATTTCGATATTTCACCAAAAATATCCTTATAATCGAATTGGTTGTATTAGAAAAACCAATTTTATTAAAAAAATTATTTAGATACACTAATAACGCAACCGGGCAATTTTGAATCTACGCCGCATCCTACGTGAATCCAACAAATACGACGAAGTACAAACTGTTTTGTTTTTCGTCTCTTTTGTCAGATTCATGTCGGACACTGCGTTATAAGCGACTGAACCTTTTATCCGTAACCCGTGAGTCTTATATGTAAGTGGCGTCCACTATAGGATAATATGTAAGACATAATTATTTTGGTTTTAATTTATTATACTTTTTTACTCACGGGAAGTATGTGAAGTCAACGCTACTGTAGAAGTAAAGGGACCGCCAAACGCATTTTCACCGGCTCCATAATATAAACTCCTCACCGTGATTATATAGGCTGTGCACTCCATCAACCCGGTCAGTGTTAAGTTGTTGCTACTAGTTAACTTAACTTCGGTGTTGAGTTGAGTGGAATACGTGAGTGAATAATTTACACTGCCGCCGATGTCTGGCAATAGTCTCCATTCGGCATAAAACGCTGTAGGGCTAATAGAGTCTATGGTCAATTTAATGACACGTCTCTGGAAATCTTCTGATTGCAAAATAAAAAAAAATAAAACAATACAGAATTCAATAATGAAATAATTATATCACTGTATAGTGTATATGTTACAGAAAAAGTGTTGAATCCGGCTTTCTATAAAATACCTAGGCCCTCTATGCAATAATGAAAACTAACAGGAAAAGTATATACAATTTATATAATGACTACCTGTAGTCTATATAGGTCTATCAATATAATTCCGAATCTCGCGAATGGGAAGTGTATTAAATGTATATAAAATAATATACTTTACAAACATGGTCAGATAAAATCTTAAACCGGCAGAAGTCGGTGCTCTACACAGTTCGAGTCAGTGGCTGTTTTTAGAGGGGGGGGGGGTCAAAGGGGGCGCTCCCCCCTTGGATTTTAATTACATGTCCTTTTAGATTCTGAGCGGAGCGATGAATGTATTGATTTTACAATGATGTGTGTTTTATTTTTATTTTTTTTGTCTGTCATCACAGTTTGGCAGTTTGGGGCAGTAAAACTGCTTCGATTTTCTTCAACAGTATCTTGTTCGATGGGAAAATGAATGTAGTTGGTGCATTCGGGAGGTCAAATTCCCAGTAGTTTTCAAAAGCGACGTGAAAAACAAAGGAAAATTAAGAAAATACGGGAATTCTTAAGCAAAATCTGTTTTTGAGAAAATCGATTTTGGTTTTTGGTGCAACTCTAAACAAATGACCATAGGTGCATGAAATGTTGACTGAAATGTTGAGATGCTTAAGGACATTTTCAATTTCAATTTTTTTTAGTTTTTTTTTCTATAAATATCAATAACATTATATTTGTTGATTAAAAAAGCTTGATAATTTAATAGAAGGCTCCTAGTATATTGTTTAAAAGGCAGATGAAAAAAATTAAAAATCCAAGGTCACAATTTTGTTTTATAATCATCTAAAGTTCAAATATTTACAAAATACGTAAAAATGACGAAAATTTGCAAATTATTTTGAGTTATAAATTCATGAAAAATTTTCTTTTCAATAAATATCAATAAAATTTATTTGATGGGTAAAAAAGCTTAAAAACTTGAAAATTTAATGTTAGGCTTCTGATATATTGTTACAATAGCAGTTGAAAAATATTAAAAATACATAAGCACAATTTTTTTTATAAGCATTTAAAGTTTGAATTTTGACAAAATATTTTGTAGTTGAAAATGTATAAAATGTTCAACTTTTATAGCTAAGGATTGAAAATTTAAAAAAAGGTTCCACCTAAAAATGTTATATATAAATTACTTAATTCAATAATATCATCAAATATACTTGGTAATATCATAGGCTGACTGGCAGTCTTCGCTCAGAATCGTTTTTCTTATACTATTATATCATGGAACTTAAATTTAACAGCATTCATTACAATGACCCACTTGTAACCTACTCTACAGCAGAGCGACACCCACTTGCCCACTTTTTTTTTATCGAAATTACTCTAAATGCCTGAATTGCTTTAATTATGGTGGGAGGAGGCCCAAACATTTAAGCCCCCCCTTGATGTTTTATCAAAACCACCACTGATTTGAGTTTCTGTACCCGATGTATAAAAACGTCAAGGAGACGCTAGAAAGGTTTTAGGTGTTATTATATAGACAGGTCAAACTGTCAAAGCAATGCAAAAGCAGTTCCGTCTCCGGTTCTTGGTTCAAACATGGAAAAAAATATAAGTAAGGACTTTTAAAATCTTTAAACTCAAGCATCAAGGTCACGATATTCACAATGATATGCTATACACATTTTAATAACGATTGCAGACGAAGTTTCAATAAAAAATACTATAGAGATGTAAGTCATTTACCAAAATTAACCCAAGAAATTTATAAATTGTATTTTTAAAATAATTTGTACAGGTGAATTTTTTTTACCTAAAAAAATACCATATTGTGATCCCCAAATTAAACGTCTTTATTCATACAAAATAAAACAAACATTGTTAATGTAACAATATAATGGAATAGTTGATATCAAATGTCATACGACCACAACTATACATACTGATATAGTGTATTGTTTATCATACTATAAATTGTTATTATCATTGTTACTATCACTATTTAGTTATTAGTTATTAGCATCGCTATTAATACATTTATTTTAATAGTTCATCGTGGTCTATGATAGTATCAGTGATATTGCTTATATTATTATAGATAAATAATTGTTATCAACCCAAATTGTATGTTCATATAAAATAGAAGTAAGTATAAGTCAATAGAACTTAGGTTACTACTAATTAAGTCATAAATGTATAATACCATACTATTCAGTAAATAATAAAAATAAGCGTTGCTATAATTAGGTAAGTATACTTTTATGAAAAAAATAGTAGATAGGCGTTACTGAATGTGTGCCTATGGAAACATAACCAAAATACAAGCTCAGCTTTTAGGGGGTACTGAAATATTGTGAACTTGTTAAATATAACCTAAAATGTATTGTATATTATTTTTGCAAATATAATATTATTATTATTATTATAATCTCCAGTCTCCACAAACAAATATACTTCTTTATAAAATATATTTGCTTTACGGACAATAGCAAACTAGCAGTAGTATGTATACTAAAACACTAAACAATAGGTTTAGTCAAACTGACATGCAAATCAAAATGTCACAAAAAAATAAATTTTTTAAATAATATTTTATGCAGTTCAAAATTTCATTCATCAGCTGTATACTGCAATAAAATAAATATAAATACATAATTAATATATAGGTACAGTAATAATGTTCATACTTTTTTTAAAGACTCAATGAAAACGACTTACGCTTTACATGCATTAGCATATAGAAATCCTAGGAATTGCACTGATTACCTAGGCATTTTAACACATTGACAAATAATACTAGAGATTCTATATAGATTGATTAGGATGTCTTTCGGATAATGCTTATAGGTGTTCAACGCTTTTCCGGTAACATATAAAATCGTAGACTTTTTACGACATCAAAAGATTCGATTAATTTATTTCGACTAGAAACAGTTGGGATAATCTTTCAAAACAAAAAAAAATAGGTAAATACAATTAAATTAATACATATTAGGTACCTATATCGTATATAATATTATTTATAAGCGGAGTGCTCGGGGCCTACCGACCACATGTAAAAATAAAACCCTATTAACACTGCAGTTCTCATATTGCTATATTAATAAAAACTTAAAAATATGTTTGCTTATAATATTTACTAAGCTCTCAAAACATAAAGACGTGCAAAAGTATTAGATGATAATATTATGTTATTATCGTTTATAGTAACAACTCGGGGGCAGTTGTGTACTATAGGGTCAACAAAACTAAATCAGTAATAGATACGTATTATATTAATATTATAGATAGGTATGTCATAGTGCGTGTGCCCTTGAGTGATCATTACCAATTACAATCAGTTGCATATTAATATATAATAATTTATATTTGTGTAGGTACCTACTAAACCAGTGGTTCTCAACTGGTGTGTCACGTATTAGTGTATTGCCGTAATTATGTGTGTCACCAAAAAAATGTTTATTTATATTTAACGTGTTGTGTTCAAAGTATTAATATTTGATATTATTAAAGCATACGATATATTTTCAAAAAATTAGTTCCTAACATTTATTTATATGTCGACAATAAATAAAATATACGTTAATACGTTATAATATAGTTTTTATTCTTTAGCATTACTTTTCAGTTCTTAAATGTCAATAACTAATACCTATATATTATTTATTTAATTTAATTTTATATATAGGTATATGAATAGTGAATACTGGGCCCCACTGAGATGACCCATTATAAATATTTTAATCATTTAAATCGTATACATTTTATAAATTATGAGTTTTTCATACCTACCTAGTTGAGTTTCTAAAAATTGCTACTTTACCGATACAATATTAATGAAGTTGTATTTATTTATTTTATGTTAAATACTTCAAATACGTAGGTATAGATACCTAGTGGTACCTAATTTGCAGAAATTAATTATTTTAGTTAGGTACTACTCACTCGCAATTTAGAAACCCAAATAATATTATATAGGTATTTAGTAATATTGTAATAACTCATAAATTGCACCACAAAATAAACATAAATCAAATAATAAAAACAAGACTAACATTTCCTTCCAAAACCATTGGTTCTCACAGGAAAACCTTTTAATCTTCGTATAGGCACATTTTGTTTTGTATAGGTACATTAAACGATTAAACTATACATTAGACTTGTAAGCATCGTCTACACTCGCCACTGCACAGCCTCGTATAGTAATTTCGTATATTTGTCTTACCATTTCGATCAGATCGGAATAATTTATTAGAACGATCAAAAGTCAAAACGAAAATGTATTGCTTAGCTTATAATAATAAATTAGTAGGTAATTGATTACGAGGTGTCCTCTATCTAAGTAATTCAGGCTAGGCCGGCGAAAAACAAAATACCTAACTTGAATTTCACAGAATCTGACGAACAGAACAGAATGGTCGGATTATAAATCGCACACACTCTCTGAATTTACATAGAAAACTGCGTAAAGCCGGACATACACTGAAAAGTGAAAACCGTGATTGTCAATCTTCCTGTAAAATCTAACATGTTTGAAATTCATCAATCAGATTGTCAATCTTTATCTGTTCATTTAAATACATTTCTGATAGTCATTCCATGAACGATAGTTTATGCCTGGCTTAATGTTAGGTATCGTCAGGGGTTAAAGTGGGGGGGACTCAGCCCCCCTACCTCTGACGGCGGTTAAAAATCGTCGCCTTTAACAAATTAGGATTTTATACTTTAGACATTATACATAAAATTATATATGGAACGGTTAAAACTTTATGGAGACATTATAGTCCCCTCTGGAATTTTTTCCCACTTTAACCCCTGGGTATCATGCTTTTCCGACTTTATTCTTCATTGTCACTAGATCAAGTGCCAGCAGTCGGCTCAACAAATGTTCAATTTATAAAATATGTATTAAATATTTTTTAAGTACCTATATCATTATAACATTATCATACCTGGTTGGCGTAGCGTAGAAGCTACAGTCACATAAACCGTTAACAGCGTTAACGACGCTTTGAAAAAATTGTTAGACAAGTTCATGTCTGATGTGGTTGTCATTTCGGAAACAGTGGCTACTGTTATAGTTGTTATGGCCGTTATGGCTGTTATGGCTGTTATGACTGTTATGACTGTCTATACGATTCGTCGTCTCGTGGAACAACTAAAATACCACTGAAGTGATACACAATAATATAATATTCAAATATTATCTACCACATTATTATTATCATCTAATCGCAGTTTAGTTGTTATAAAAAATTTTATGCACGAAATAATAGTAATTCGTCTTCGAAAGTAAATCAACTGCAACTAGTGCGGTGACCAATGATCGGTGTATTGAATATATAAACATTAAACGCGATAAAAAAAAATATTAGATAAAAGGTCGAATATTATATACGTATGTTATAAATGTTGTTATACAAGTCATATTTAGTTTGAAAAACACGAATGTATATTAATATACTTACATATATTATGCTCGGACGAGGTTTTTTTTCGTTCGATGTCAGAAAAGTTTTTTCAGTTATATATATAATATGATATTATAATGTAACGTAAAAAAAATTGTTTGTTTATATTTAATCATTAATTATTGGTTATTAAATGATTTAATATATTTCTTACTCAGACTCGGTATTATAATCTATATTTTAACTGAACAATTAAACTTGTACATTGATAAAGCAAATACCTACGTCCCAGGCGATGAAATTATAAATTATTATAATACACTAATATAAATATATCAGAATTATTAGAACAACAATAATTGATTCGCAGATTTTTATAAAAATTAAAAAAACATACATCATATAACGGTTAAAAAATCAGTTGGACGTATTGATTTAATTATTACAATATTACCTACACATTCATTTTCACTTACTTGATTTCATTAACATTGCTTGCGTAATCAGGGGCGGCTCTATGGTAGGGCACTGTGGCAAGTGTGATATTTATCTAGGGTCTAGCGCTTTTGAGAATATTATCAAGGCTTCACGTTCGTCCCAACAAAACCACTTAAAAGTAAACTCATAATACAAAAAAGGTGCTCTGCTGTACAGTAGGTTACAAGGGGGTCACTGTATAATGGATGGTATTAAATTTGAATTCAATGATATATAATTGAATAAGACAAACGATTCTGAGCGGAGACGGTATGTCAGTCTACGTATAGGTATAAGACATATTATATATATACTTATCTAATGGAATTAAAAAAAAAATTGATCTATAATAAATTCCAAATTAATCATATCACAATAGCCATTAGATACTTATAACTTGTTATACATCAACTACAAACCATGATACTATAATAGATATATAATAGTATACTTTAGAAGTTTCAATTACCCGTGATTAATATTATACAATCACAACAAAATAACTAAAATAGTTATTTATAATAGTTATTTTAGGTTTTTTAATATGTAATTTCATCCAACTTTGAATTTAAATCGACTATAAAAATAAACTGTGCTTGTGTATTTTTTAGATTTTTGGTAACATAATTAACTATTTATATGGAATCTTGTTTTAAATTTTCAATCCTTAGATATAAAAGTTGCAAATTTTATACATTTTTAACTACAAAATAATTATTCAATTTTAAATTCGATAAATTTTGTCACAACGCAATTTTTAAATGTTTATAAAAAAAAAATGTGTCTATGCATTTTTAATAATTTTCAACTTCTATTCTAAATACACATTCAGTGAAATTTTCATGTATCTACTGCAGTTATTCGTTTTTAAATTACAACAAAATAAGAAAATCGCTACATGAGCAATCGAGTGAATATCCAATGTTGTAAAAATTTGAATTTCAAACGCTCATAACAATTTAATTTGACTTTCTTATAGACATTTTTTTTTTTTTGATAAAGGTAGACAAATTTATGAGGAAGGTTGTATTACATTTTCATATCTTAGGTTTAAAAAGAAAAATTTTAACGAATTCTTAACTCAAAAAAATTTGCTAATTTTCGTGATATTTCCATATTTTGTCAATTTTTTGAACTTTAAATGCTTATAAAAAAAAAACTGTGACTAAGGATTTCTAATATTTTTCATCTGCCTTTGAAACAATATACTAGGAGCCTTCTATTAAATTTTTCAAGCTTTTTTAACCAACAAATAAAATTTTATTGATATTTTTAGAAAAAAAAACTAAAAAAAATGGAAAATGAAAATGTTCCTTAACAGTTCAAAACCAATCATAATATTTTGAAAATTTCATTGTGTACAGAAAATGTAAATATAAACAACCAGTGAAAATTTAATGTATATACGTTCATTTGTTTTAAAGTTACACCAAAAACGAAAATCGATTTTTTGGAAAACCGATTTTGCGTGAAAATTCCCGTTTTTCCTTAATTTTTATGTTGTATTTTTCACGGCGCTTTTGAAAATTACTGGGAATTTTAAATTTTGACCTCCCCAATGCAACAATAATATTCACTTTCCAATCGAATAAGATACTGAAGTTGAAAATCGAAGCATTATTTCGACTACTTATCGTGTACAAAGACACACAAAAAAAAAAAAAAAACACGCATCATTGTAAAATCAATACATTCAGAATCTAAAACGTGAACTATAAGAATATAAAATAAATTATATTTTTTATTGATATATTAAAATTAAATATTAAGAGGATGTCTTACCCACATGAGTCGCCTCCGTCTTACACGAGTATGACATAGCTAATTTTCGTTCTCTATTTTTAATAGGATGAGGTGAGTTTTATAGTAATATCATAGGCTGACTGACCATCTTCGCTTAGAATCGTTTTTCTTATACAATGATATTATATCATTTAATTCTAAATTTAATACCATCCATTACAGTGACTCACTTTTTAAAGTTGAAAATTATAAAAAAACTATTTTTGAATCACTCTGTCCCTAAAAAACTTTGCTATAATATTTATAGAAAAATGAATTGCTGATGAACTAAAATATTATGATATTATTGACATTCTTGATGATTTAAGACATATGAGGGTAATTTATGATACATTTTTATATTGTATTAGGTAAATACAACTTAGGCGTTAGGCACTATATATTTATAGACTTATTAATTTATCAATATTATTTGGTACCTACCTAGGTACCTACATTGGCTATATTTAGTTTAAGTATATCAGTAAGTATATAACGTATTGACGTGTTGTTTTATTCATTTATTTACTTATTCATATACTGTTGTAAGTACAAGGTACTATATTTTTAAGCCTATTTGCACCCTTGGCCCTATATCATTTATATCATAATAATATAGGTATGTAACTGCCAACGGATGACATTTTAGGCCCCACAATTTTACTCTGCCCTGAGCTCTGAAAATCGCCAGGACGGCTCTGAATTAGTTAATTTTAAGCACCTAATTAATATCTATACCAAAAGGCAAAAGTTGTTAACTAATAATTTGAGTTGGTTCATTAAAATATTGTATGATATACAACCTTTCAACAGTTCCACTCCATATATAGCTTACACACAAAAGATATAATATGTAATATGTACTTAATATCATGAAGAAAAGGTGGCCTGCTTGAATGTTGGTACCCTATTAAAAAAACTCTAATGGGGCCACTGGTTTAAAATAAGTTCATAAATAAGTACTAATAACGCTAATAAATTGATTATTTTAAAGCCCTATAATAGTGATTCAATAACATATAAAATATATTTATTTTTTTAAGTGACTGTCAATTTTTATATAAAACCATGTAATTGTTGAACATTTTAGATATTTCCTATAACAAGAATTTAATTTTAATTTGATGATTTATTTAATTTTTTTTGAACGGGGTGAAAATTTACTTTTCTTTATTATACAAGTTCAGTTTTCGTTTCTTTCAATGTTGACTGAAATTATTGGTTTCCGAATAGAATAATTATTTCAATTTTTTCTTTTTTAAAACAAAAACCATATTTTATTTAAATTTTAAATAACTGTAATTCTGTAACCTCCCAGAAATAAATATCATTATTATAGCAAGATTTGGCAGATTATGACAATTGTCAATATTTTTATGTTTGTCTATAGGTATTTGCAATGAGTCTATATTTCTACAAATTACAATCGGATCAAACATTTGTTTTAGGTTACTAAAAATCTTATTTATTTTTGACTTGTAGTGTTTGTGCAAATTGTTGAAATTATATTTATGGTTAGGTTGTGTTAGGGTAATAAAAACATGGAATGGTAGAAACCAATTTGAATTTCACCAAGTCACATAAAATATCAGGAAGCAATATTCGCATGTTGATTTTTAGGTTTATTTGAAGACCTATTGTGATGCCAATTTACAGATGTACAAGTACATCCAAATATGTGGGTACATTCATATGTAAGTATAAGTATTAAGTACTACACTTATAAAAACTTTTATATAGCAATTAGTCATTTAAGAAGGGAGGGAGAGCCAGGGCCGTCCCGAAAGACAAATCATGGGGGGGTGGTTTGATTCATAACTGGCCAACTCAAAAAAAAAATTTTCTCGCTTCGCTCGACAATTACCTTCTACCTGCAGACTATACATGCATAGTAGTCAGTAGACAAATGTTACACAATATTAAATATTTTATTATGTTCTTACTATGTTCTTTTATTATATCAACAAAAAAATATTATAATAAACTTAACACTAAATTTATATACATCGGTTTTTAAAATTGACCATTGATGTGCTATTTTATTTATATCCAATAGGTCAACAATATATTTTTCTACTCCCAATACAATTAAAAAGTTTAATCTCTCATCAGAAATTGTTGACCTAAGATATGTTTTAATCAATTTTAGTTTACTAAAAGATCTTTCGTTTGATGCGACTGTTACAAGAGAAGTCAATGCTAAACGACAAATTTGATTAGCACATGGTAAAATATGCTTTACTTCTTCTGCTTTTTCCATTAAAGAATTAAATGGTAATGTTCTATCTTCTTGTAACATACTAAATAATATTTCTAATTCTGTTTGAACTAAATCATAATCTAGAAGGTAAGCACCTACACTGCTTGGTGGGAACAAACAAAAAGGAATATTGCTTTTATTAAATGGTTGAGTAAATAATGGTTGAATAGAAGAAATACATGATTTTAAATTATCATTAATTGTTAGTTTTAATAGGGTATCTAGAACCATTTTAAATTCTTTTCTATAAAATAGATGCATTGTGAATTCAGCTTGGGTTGTGGCATTACAATCATATCGTTTAGGAGCTAATCTTTTATGATGATGGTTTTTAAAATCAGCGCACAATTCCTTATCAGTTATCATTACAGCTTTATTAAAAATAATTCAATGATTATACGACAGAATATAATATATTATGGAATTGCGTATATTCTGTGATTATTCGAATATGTATAGGCAAATTTGTATACTGTTATAATATTATATATGATACATTGATAGGTAAAGTCTAAAATATTATTTATTTATTTATTTATTTATGTATAATAAACGGGTATTAAACCCTTTAGCAATTAGAAAAAAATATAAGTACAGTTTAACTTATCTTATAACATAATTTGGACACAATAATGATGTAAAATTATTTGTACCAATGGAAATAGTTAACAGCCAAAAAAGAATAAATATATAGTACAGTAAAAATCATTAATTAACAATAAATGGTTACACAAAAAAAAAAATTTAATAAGAATAAAATAATAAAAATAATATTTAAGCAAGAAAATTTAAATTTAAAGCAAGATAAACATTTTGTCTGAATACAAAACCCGACAAAGTAAAAAAAATCAACATTATCCATTATACTGTTAGCCAAAGACAGAGCTCTGGGGAAAAACGAGGTGGAAGTATAATTATTTTTGGAAAGAGAAACATGAAAAAAGTTAGATTTTCTTAATACGTGAGTTTGTACATTAAGACCAATGTGAAATAATAATTCCGGAGAATAAATAAGACCATTTAATAAGTCATATAAGAACATAATATCCGCAACATTTCTCCTCAAATCACAAGACGCGATCCCCAATTGGAAATTTGCAATTTATATAATTCTCTCGTGATTGGTATATTTAATTTAAAGCATAATAGTTTTAGAAACTTATACTGAACATTTTCAATAGGACTGTTATATGAAAAATAATGTGGAGACCAGACAATTGATCCAAATTCAAGATGAGACCTAACCAGGGAAAAATATAAAGTTTTTAAGGCATTGGTATTTTTAAAATTGATCGTGCTATTATAATAGTATTAACTGTGTTGGACAGTTGGCAATCGGAAAATTAACTTATAATACCTTCATATTATTATAAATTACAATATATTATTATGATATATTTGGACTTAGTAGTATATACAAAATTATTAAAAAACTGTAAAAAAAATTATAATTTGCCGAGTGCCAACTGCCCAACTCAAATACTTAATGTAGGTATCAATGTGCCAACTGACATATACATATTATACGCTCAGGGGGGTGGGACAGCCTGTCTTTTATCAAGTAAGTTTTTTTTCATATTCTTTTGGGGCTTAATTTTACTTTCATTTTTTCTAAAATATATAGTAAAAAATAAATCATATTTCGCTATAAAAAAATAATGAAACATAAAGTATTTTAAATTTTAGTGGAATAATTTTTTATGATCATAACCACATTGACTACAGATTATTAAGCATCAGTACAGCAGTAGATTATAGTAATTTTTGCTCAAAAAATTACATTTAAAAGTGTCATCGTGTATTCGTGTAGGTATATAAATTATAATAATATACTCTGAGGCCCGTTCTTACAATGTCCGGTAAAGTGTCGGTTAACGCTAACCGACTAATAACAGATTTTATTACCTGCAGGATTATACGGGTTATGTGTAGGTTAAATTTAACCGGACATTGTAAGGACGACCTTAACAATTTTATAAATCCACGAACACCTACTATTTTTAAATTACAACAAAATAACTAAAATCGTTATTCTCTGTTAATTTTAAAATAAAAGTGTTCTCTAAATTAGTGGAAGCATAAATGCAATAAGGGGAAAATATACATTTGGGTTATCAATTATCACTTTTAAATGGCTTGAAACCGATTGAAAAAAATTTCTGTTTTGGTTTCGATTTATACACTGGTTTCTAATTTTTTTCGGTTTTGGTTTTGGATTTAATACCGATTTCCAATTTTTTACGATTTTGTTTTTGATTTTGTCATCGGTTTCAGTTTTTAAACGGTTTATACCGGTTTCTAAAATCGGTTTCAATACCTGGACTATTTACGTTCATTCTTAGTTTATTAAT
>CARXXK010000003.1:24698236-24781382 GCA_949089665.1 Macrosiphum euphorbiae | reverse complement strand
TTTTCGTTTTTATTTACATACTTCGTAAATTTTGACAATTTCAGTGGTTTAGTAATATTCAAAAATAACTACCCAAACATCCCGCTTACTCCAGAGCCAATTATAACAAGGTGGGGGACATGGTTACAAGCGTTAAACTATTATTCCAAATTTTATGATGAAATTAAAAATATAGTATCTATGTTGGATTCTGAACATGCAGCATCAATTTCCAAGGGTAAAGAAATTTTTGAGAGACCTAATATAAAGTCTGATCAATCATATATTGTGTCTAATTTTAGTTTTTTTGGGTGAATCAATTTCAAAATTAGAAAACACCAAGATTCCGTTGAGTGAAAGCATACAAATTATTGATTTATCAATTTCAAAATTTAATGAATCAGAGGGCCCAACAGCAGAATTATTAAAGAATAAAATGAATTTCGTTTTAAACAAAAATTCGGGACTGAAGAACATTAAATGTATAAGAAACATTCTTTGTGGTATTGCGGTTGAAGACACGACGGAGCTCAATCTTTCACCTAGTGAAATAACAGAAATTAAGTATGCTCCGATAACATCTTGTGATGTGGAACGCTCCTTTAGTAGGTATAAGTCAGTGTTAAGACCAAATCGCCGTACATTTAATTTTGAAAATTTAAAACAATATATGGTTTGTCATTGTTTCCCTTAGAATTGAATAAACATCAATTTATTGTATTTCAATTATGATCAAAAATTATTTAGAATTGTATTTTTATTTAAAACTTTAACATAGGTATTTTTTAAATTTTTTTAGTACATAATTTTTATTTTATACCACATATTTTTTATTTTATACTACATATTTTGGCAATTTTAATTACATATATATGTACATATTTTTGGTTTTTTATTACATATAAATCCCAGCCCTACTTATGAGTAATCTTGTATTAGATTTTCAAATCTTAGATTTAAAAAGAAAAATTTTTACGAATTCTTAACTTAAAATAATTTGCTAATTTTCGTGATTTTTCCATATTTTGTCAATTTTTGAACTTTAAATGCTTATAAAAAAAAACTGTGATTAACGATTTTTAATATTTTACATCTGCCTTTGAAACAATATACTAGGAGCCTTTTATTAAATTTTCAAGTTTTTTAACCAACAAATAAAATTTTATTGATATTTCTAGAAAAAAAACTAAAAAAAAATGAAAAATGAAAATGTCCCTAAACAGTTCAAAATAAATCAAAATATTTTGAAAATGTTATCGTGTATAGAAAATGCAAATATAAACAACCAGTGAAAATGTCATGTATCTACAGTCATTTGTTTTAAAGTTACACCAAAAACCAAATTCAATTTTCTGAAAAATCGATTTTGCGAAAAAAAAATTCCCGTTTTCCTTAATTTTTCTTTTGTTTTTCTTGGCGCTTTTGAAAAGTACTGGGTATTTTAAATGTTGACCTCCCCAATGCACCAACGATATTCACTTTCCAATCGAACAAGATACTGAAGTTGAAAATCGAAGAATTATTTCGACTACTTATCGTGTACACAGACATAAAAAATATAAAAAAACACACATCATTGTAAAATCAATACATTCATCGTTTCACTAAATCTAAAAAAAAACAAAAAAAAATTCAATCAATCATTGTGTATTGATGTACCATCCATCATTATGAAAATAATTGTTATTCTCAAACTTAGAATAATTATTATAAAAAAAAATCGGAGATTGAATTCGATTATCACGCTCTTAAATGATTATGCACAGTATTTGGGTAGTTGGGTAAATTACTTTTGAAAATTAATACAATTGTATTACTTGCTACATTATATATTTTTATTTAAATTACATTTTCGCATTACTGTTGCTATTATTTATAATTAAATTTGTATTTTAGCAAAATTTAAACTGTTACTTGCTTTATAATATTGACAATAATGAACAGAAAACGTTGAACTGCTAAGATAGCAACGACACATGACTCTGATAATGAGTTGCATAATACTTAATGTGAAAATAAGAACCTAATGATATTTTAATTTCAAAAATTTTAATTTTTAAAATATACATATAGGTAATAATTCTGATGGAACGAAAAAAACACACAATTAGAAATTAAATAAATGTTAACATACTTCAATTTGAGGTATGCCACCTAGACAACGAGGGACTTTCCATCAATTTATCAAATAATATGTTTGTAATTTCTATAAATTCAATTGCAAATTATAAATTGTTAAAAAAAATAAATTAGAAATTTAGAATTTTGTTTTCTGAAAATATATGTTTTAATAATAAATTATGTAATTTCATTACGTATGTGTAATAATAAAATAAAATAGTAATTCATAAAAAGTAATTAATTTATAAGAAGTTTGATTAATAATTATATTATAATGGTGTTTAAAAGGAAAAAATAAGTGAAATTGAAACTAAAAAAAAATCTAATTTAGTAAACTAATCAATTTTTTTTTTAAAATTATACCTAGCTCTAATTTTGTCAATTTTGGGTTTAGAATACAAGTTGGTATATCAAAACTACTTAAAAAAAAAAAAACAAGCAATCCAAAAACGATATTCAAAATATGGGGTTACTATTTAAAAAAAATGAAGTTGTGTTGCGCATACATAAGATACATGAGTTAAAAAAATTGTAAGTCATAGAAATGTATGAAAAATTAGTCTAGTTTAATGTACTGCAAACAGAATTGAAAAATATTTATAGGGTAATCAGTGATAAAGTTTACCCTGTTTCCGCGGACACACAGTATACAGAAAATATCCTTAAATATTTTGTTATCAATAAAAAACGTAATAACCTTCTTTTAATGCTCTAAACATTTTATATATATATTTTATTATTTCTCAAACTGTTCATAATAAATTGCCTTATCGTAACTGTATAAAAATAATCGACAGTTTTCTCCACAATCATTAATTTTTAGTTTCTTAATTAGATAATTAAATTAGGTAATAATAATTACATTTTTAATACATCAATACATTTAATTTAAATTACTCATTATTAAGTATATGAAACTTAACTAAGTTCTGTAGGAAGTAATTTACTCTTGTTTTTCAATAGCACTTGGTTAGAAATTAGAAACTATATTACTCAAAATGTCTTTGTTCGAAGCCATAAGCATAAAAACCTTCTAATTTATCTTTGTTGGTAGTATTTCACATATTTATATTGCACAGTGCAAAATTCCAAATTTCTAATTTAATTTTAACACTAAACACTCTTCTGTAGACTATAACTGACTTGGTAACTGATTAATGCAAAAAGTTCAAAATCAAAATACATACAAATAATGATGTAAGATTGAGTTATTAATGTTATCATGCAACTAACTAAATTAACCACAGATTTCGATAAAGTACTAGATAGCAAACTACGGCCATCAGCTGAAGCCTGGTTGTCCGGTATTAAATATTATAAATATTAATTGTGATTTATGCTGTATTGTAGTTTTTTATTTCTATATTTGTTGTTTTTCAAAAAAATAAAACTATATTTTTCATAAATCATTTTACATTTATTATTTTATTTTATTACTATATAAAACGATGTTAGTCTTAATACATTACGTATAAGTTATAAAATGTTTTGCAAACCAACAATATCACAGATATGTAATAAGCGCTTAAGTATTCACTATTTCCTATGTGCCATGCCACGAGTACCTACTTTATATATAGTAGACATAGTAGTCCTGTTTGACGGTTATATTCATATTCATATTATTGATATTCTTATCATCATAATCAATGGATAAAATAATAGTATTTTTTGGTTATCATACTAACTTTGTCGGCCGGTAATAGTACGAATGTACCAATAAGTACCAACATAATACCTTCATATTTGATTTTTAATATTTTATGCCTATTTCAAAAAAATATAACTTTTTTTTGTAATTATATAATAATATAGCGACTCATACAAGATTCCAGATTTCCCGATAGACTAATCCCTTGCTATCAACAATGATTAGTGACTTATGCATAGTATATAATATTTTTATTGTTTTTAGGGTTTATTATAAATTATTAAAGTAAAAACATGTTTGATTGTCTATTATCAAATTTTATAAAAAAACATTAATAAACTTTTACATATTAATATTCATATTATAATTTAATTAATTACATATTTACATGGCTTACTAATTTGATTCTATTTTATTCTGTTAACTTAAATTATGTATAAACATTATAACAAAATATTCACATTACCTAAACTAGATAATTTAACAATAATACACCTGTATACCAGTTAACTATTAAAATGTGGAGGCTTATCAATGACTACCACTCCGGCATAACTTCGGCCAATATTCATAGAGGCTGTTAACATGGACCATGTATTGGTGTTGGGATTGTAAATTTCAATGGAAGCCAAATTAGAAGCTCCATCATCACCGCCCACAACATATAATAACCCATCTAATGCAATTACTCCTATATTAGGACATAATTTAAATTTAATATGTTTTTTAAAAAAAATTGCTAAAAGAAAATTAAAAATTATTATACTTACCAGCGTTTCTTCGACACATATGCATATCAGCAATAGAAGTCCAAACTCCAGTACTTGGTCTATATGCTTCAACACTATTACGAACTTCAGGTCCATCATGGCCACCGACAGCATACATTACACCGTCTAAGACTCCTACACCAGCGCCACTGCGACGTACACACATTTCTGCTACTGGAGTCCATGTATCAGTACTGGGATGATAACATTCAACGGATTTTAAACACTGCCTTGATAATCCATCATAACCTCCTACCTACTCAATTGAATTAAAACAAATATTTTACAAATTTAAAATAATAAAATAAAATATTAATTTACCGCATATAAAAGATTATTGAGGACTCCAACACCAACACTACTTCTTCTGGTTGACATACTAGATACCATTCTCCATTCTTGAGTAGTGCAGTCAAAAACTTCTGCACTATTCAAACCACTAGTGCCATCAAACCCACCTACCTAAAATTGATTATATAATTTACAGTTTATAACATGAAATAAGACATATTTCAATATAGGTAACTTACAGCATATATGCAATTATCTAATACAGCCACTCCTAAAGTTCCTCGTCTAGCTAACATGGCAACAGTTGGTACCCAACAAGGTGATGGTGATGACAAATCAAGCATATCAACTGTACGAACCCTTAATGAACCATTAAAACCACCCACAGCAAATACACGACGATCTTTTAATACAGCCAGGCCAGCTCTACAACGGCGTGTACTCATTTCAGGTCCAGACTGCCATCGATTGGTTGCTGGGTCATACCATTCTACACTACGAATGGCTTTAGGCGCTTGTCCTCCAACCACTAGTATTATCTGTAATGTATAAATGGATATATTAATTTTAAAACTAAATAAATCACAAGAAAAAGTTACTTTAGGTAAACCAACAGGTTGTCTGGGCTTGGTACGAATGGTTTTCGGAATAGTACCAGGCTGTTCAGACTTGAGTAAATGAAAATTTAAAGCTTCAATTATATAGTCTTTACCTAAAAATATTAGAGGAATATTAAATTATAATTTATATTAAAGGTAGCCTTTTAAATAAGGAAATTAAAGAAAAAAACATACATTCAAGACTATTTTTAAGAAGAGGTTCCTCTTCAACTCTCTTAAGTAAATATTCTTTTGATGCTAAAGGCAAACGAACATGCTCCATTAATTTAGGCAACATATCTTTTCTACAACTTGATTCATAATTAACCCAACAAATAACACATTCAAATACCTAAAAAAATGTAAGGAGTTAAATAATAATCATTAGATTAAATTAAATGAATCATTATTCTTTCATTGGATGTATTATATTTAAATGTAACAATTTCTTTGAAACCTACTTTTTCTTCAGATGGAACTGTGAGTTCATCACTGGAGATTAACTTAACTACTTGTTCGGATGATAAAGATAGGAACTCGTCACCTTCAACCACTTCTCTAAGTATCAAAAATCAAAATATAACAATAATTAATACAATTTCCATGCACTGTCATACAAATAAATAATATATCATACGAAAAGTGTTGTTGAATATATGATTCAGAACTAGACAATAGTTCCATACAGCCATGTAAATCGGCAAATGCTTTGATACCAAGACAATTTGTAGGGTGCAGTTGTGATTGTAAAAAATCACAACATGCATCTTGTACATCGTGTAATTGTAAGAGATTTGCAGCGGGTAATAAAACCTTAACATAAAATGATAAATTAAAAATAGTGCATTTAAATTAGTTTTCAATGTCCATAAAAAGTGAATATGATTATACCTGTACATTTTCTTCACTGACCATTATTTGGGCAGTATAAATAAAATCTACTAGGAGTTTTAATGCTGTAGAATCCAATTCTCGAATAATTACATGATCTTTATTGCTCTCTTCAAAACTTGTGAACATAGCATGGAAATAAGGACTAGCAGATGCTAAAACAACTTTGTGTCCAAATACTACTGTATTATCATCCGTTTCTAATTTAATATCACAAAATACCTCATCTCTAAAACAAAAATATGTTGTTACAAATATCTAATATATTATCTTAAGACTAAAAGTTGAAATCTCTCACAACAATACAATATACCTTCGCAAAGATTGTAAAACTTCAAATGCACGAACTGTATGAGAGCTATTTCTATATGGAGTTCGTTCACGTCTCCCTGACCTTGGTACTTGTTTTTGAGAACTCTCATCCAATGAATTCTGACTTGCATATCGTAATAATAAACCTGTCACTCTAAACATAATAATAATTTGACATTAATAAATAAGAATAAGTAGCACAGATCATCTCAAAACTTACCCTGTTGAAAGGTTATCGCCTTCCATATTGAAAACCACAGTAAGAACTTAAATTTTAAAACGCTTAGTTGATTCACACATAGTTGCAGTACCTAGGCTAAAATACCAAAGGTCATGACATCGTTCTAAATTCAAAAATAATTTATTTTGTTGAAATACTATAGGTACTAAATTCATCGACAAATGAAAAGGTTATTAAATTAACAACTATAACAGCTATGAAGTAGCAAAAAACAATAAACGGGTAGAAGTATCTATTAAATAAATAATAATTATGAATTAAGATCCATATTCCCTATTCTCTAGCAATGGACACTTTCTAGACAATGATTTTTTGAATTGATGTTATCACTTACCGATGATGACTGATAAGAATATCAAAAATATATTGATCGATGAAGGCCACGGTCTTATATATCTGTATATAAGACCGTGATGAAGACTAAAATAAGGAAACCAAACCAGAATACCAGATATACATATCTTAATTCGTGGACCAAGCTATAAAAAAAACTATAGAACCTAGAACCACAGAATAGATTAAATTTAATTTAATCTATTCTGTGCTAGAGCCTAGAACCATAGAACAATAGTACCAGCGGTCACAGCGCCATCATCATAGCAATGCTGTCATTTCTGACAACATAAAATATGTTTATTCGCATATTTATACATTACATTATTGAAACACAAAATAAAAAATAAAAAAAATCATAATTACCATAATAATTGATTAATAATAAATCATATATTCAGTTTTATTCATTCAGAAACAATATAATTTTTGTGTATTATTCATCAATCTATTATCATACAATAATTGTTAAAACTCAATAACCGAACGCCCAACCTGAAATTATATTGCGCATGTGCCACGGACTAAGATATACCTTAGTCCGTGCATGTGCGCAGTAATCATAGATAATAGCACGCTGGAACCACGGTTTTAGAAGTTAGATAGGGTAGAGACGTAGAGTAGGGTATTATTGGCACTGGTATAGTTATTGGCATAGCAACATTGTTTTTATAATAAATAATGATGTGATGGCTTAATAAGTTATGTTTTTATATCAATCACGGACACGGATCACAGATTTCTATATATTACTCATAGAGTATATAGAGGAGCCCTAATTGAAATAATATGAAGCGGAAATGGAAACAAAACAGTGTAGGCAAACTATAGAAAATATTTTATTGTATATGAACTATAATACAATATTTATTGTAATTTAATTATATTACTCATTATTATTACTCAATTATATCATATTGTTCTATGGTTATATTAACCTTTATTTATAACTATCAATATAATATTAATTATTATAATATTACTGAACTGAACTTGATTTGCACAAATACGTAAATACCTACTATTATAATATGTTATGGGAGGGTAGTAACTTTTTGGTGAGGAAATTATCAGTACTATCAATACTTAAATTATTGTAACACACCAGCATCTTAGGTTTGTTCCTGAGTAAAAAGTATTATAACATATTTAAAATATTACATTGCTGGGATTTACGAAAAGTTGAAAATTAGCGCTATCTATCAGTTGCGTTGTTAGTTATTGGAAACCAAATTTTTTAATTTCATCCATGAAAGTGATATAAACCGTTTTTTTTCTAGTGATATAAACCGTTTTTATTTACTGTCTGGTACCTAGTTAGATTATTAAATTCAGCAAGTTCTGAAATAAAATAAATATGAACCAACTAATTTTAGAAATGATTCTCACTCTGTAAGAATACATGAAGATTTACAATTTCTTCTCAAGTACGTTGACAGTTATTTCACCTTCATTCAAAATAAGTATCACTTACATTTTTGTTTTTAGAAATGAAGTTTTATGCGATGTTAGATTCGAAGCAGATGATGGTAAAATTGTTATTGTTTTTACCAGCTGCAAATATCTTACAGTTAGATTATATTAGTAGTGCATGTGCTGAGATTTTACAAAAACAACTGGATACATCAAATTGTATTGATATCAAAGCATTTGCTAACTTACATAACTATAAGGGATTGTTGTCGAGTTCTGAAGCATATATTAAACAACATTTTTTGTAAGATAAACATAATTTAATTCTCTATTTAAGAGTAAGTAGGTAATTTATTATAAAAATAATGATTATTATTTCCAGAGAAGTAGCTTAAGGCGAAGATTTTCTAATCTTATCTTCTGAATATTTGGTGAAGTTTTTTTCCTCTAATGACTTTGCTGTTCCATGTAAAGAAAAAGTAAGCAAACAACAAATTATAATTTTTAATATTTTACATGGAAAATCAACTTAAAGAGGTGGGTAAGTGAGTATCACTCTACTGTATAGTACAGTGCAGGTGTCTAGACTCTACAGCAGCGGTTTATAAGCTTGACCCTAACATTTTTAATTTAACTTTTGGTGACCCCCCAAAAAAATTATAATTGCAAACTCAACATTCATTTATTTATTATTATCATCAAATTGGTAAATATGTATATTTATTAATTTATCTAATATCTCTGTATTCTGAAATACTTAAGGGGACGTTACAGTGACATTTGTTGTCTTCGTCTTACAAGTGTGTGACATAGCAAATTTTACACTCAGCAAAACACGTTTATCTCCCATTAGCTTAAAAATTAGAGCGAATTGACCTCTTATAAAATTTAAAGGTTAAGATTATTACCTAGACAATGATACAAGCTTTTTATTATAATTTAATTTTAAAGCGAGTTATGTATATTTTAAAATTGTAAACTGTTTGTACATCTTAAAATACTCATAACGCGCTTTAAAATTAAAATATAATAAAAAGCTTATGTCATTGTCTAGATAATAATCTTACCTTTACATTTTATAAGAGATCAGTTCTCTCTAATTTTTAAACTAACGGGAGATAAACTTGTTTTGCTGAGCTTAAAATTTGCTATGTTACGCACTTGTAAGACAGAGAAAACAAATGTAATTGCAACGGCCCCTAAAGAAAAATTCTATTCTTATCTCAACATTCAACTCATTAAACCGTCCAAAAATGTTGGTAACTGGTATCCTAGACGTTAGTAAGATAATACATGTGGGTATGACATTTTGTCGATGTTTAATGAGTAAAATTGAATTATTTAATTTATATTAAAGGACAACTAAAAAAACCTATTTTTTTTTTTTTTTATTGTTTTAATGTATAGGGCTTTGAAAAAGAATAATTTTGGTGCTCTTAAAATTGTTGTCAGACATTTGGTTCTGTGTTTAAATATAAGTCGCGTTTTACCCGTGACGTCATAAAATCACACCGTCTGACGGGTTGTATCTAATATACCCTCGGAATTTGTTTCGTGCTATTAAAATAATTATAGAGAAAAATGGATTAAAGGTACAAGTTATTAAAGTACATTTATAAAAAGGTTATACACTTCTTTAGATGGTCATATTATTTTTATTGAGTTGAAATTTGTTTCAGGGTAGTTTATAGGAAAGACAAAAAATAAAAATATATAAAATATCAACATAATTAGGTTATTATACTTACGTATATTTAATAATATTATAATCCGTAATTTAATGTATTAACAAATGTGTTTTTATAATTAATAATAAAATAACTAAATAAATGTGTAAAAAAAACATCAAAATAACATAATATTACCATTCAATAAAGGTTACCTTCACAAAATTGAATAGAAGTGTAATAGTAGGTTTTAAACAACTATAAAACTAACAACTTACATATTATAATTTTCTGTACTATATTATGAATTATAATGTTTAACTTATTATAATATGAAATAGATTACATGAATCACGGGTTTTGAAAACCATAACAATAATACTAAAAAAACATTAATAGGAGAAAAAGTTGTATTTTCTAAACCACTAACCTAACCTAACCTTTTTTTTTATAGGACGATTTACAATAAAAAATTCTTACAATAAAACTCAAAATAACTGGAAACGTGATATAATGTCAACAATTATCGAAGAAGCTGAAAAAGAAATTTCACCACAGCCTTTAGATGTACAAAAAGAATGTAATACCGACATCCCAAAAAATATTTATCAAACACCTCGCCCGCCCTATGAAGAATTAAAATCAAAAATATATTCAAGATTTACCTAAATATATAATATAACTAGGTAGGTAATGATAATTATAATAATTCAATTACGTATAATATATTAATATATATGTATTTTTGTTTGAAGTAATATATTTTATTTTGAGGTTTTTTTACACATTTATTTTAGTTCTTATATTATTAATTATAATAACACATTCGTTAATACATTAAATAACGGATTATAATATTATTAAATATACGTAAGTATAATAACCTAATTATGTTGATATTTTATATATTTTAATTTTTTGCCTTTCCTATAAACTACCCTGAAACCAATTTCAACACAATAAAAATAATATGACCATCTAAAGAAGTGTATAACCTTTTTATAAATGTACTTTAATAACTTTTACCTTTAATTAATTTTTCTCTATAATTATTTTAATCGCGCAATATAAATTCAGCGCGTGTATATTAGATACAACCCGTCAGACGGTGTGATTTTATGACGTCAAGCGCAAAACGCGACTTATATTTAAACACGGAACCAATTGTCCGACAACAATTTTAAGACCACCAAAATTATTCTTTTTCAAAGCCCTATACATTAACAAAATAAAAAAAAATAGGTTTTTTTAGTTGTATAGTCCTTTAATGAATGCTGGCCAAAATTTGAAACTTTTAGAAATATAACTAATTAATTATCTAAATATCTATTGAGTTAAAAAATTAACAACTTTGAGGTCAAATTGCAGTGTTAATAATCCAATAATATTAAGATTGTATAGAATTGAAATAAAATATGTATAAAGATTAAATAATTCAATTTAATTATTAAGACATTAATGAATGTGTGAGTACTTTTAAAACCATAAACTGCCATGTGAATACAAATAAGTCAATTGACAGCCTCACCTCAACTATTACAAACTATGTAAACAACTAGTATACGTCACTAAATTATACATTACTCATTGTAAATTGTAAATTGTATGAAAATATCTTAACTGCTATAATAAAAGTATATCTATTATTGCTTTAATGTTAGATTTGGTCACATGATCTATGGTGGGGGAGGTGCCTGACCGTCTCAAACGAAAACTGATCGCCGCCGAGGTCCGGTCTTATTTTGAACAGAGTATATATGAATTAGTTAATATTATTTTGTTTTTAATTTAATAGTTAAAGGCTGAATTTGAATGACATAATTTGTAAAAAAAAAGTTTTCTAATTGTTCATTTGCTATTTTTGTTTTATTTTTAATGTCCTCTAAAATTAAAAGACAAGACAAGTATCATTTTTTTTTAATATGTATGATCTTGTGCTAAATTCTTATCAACTAATTCTAAATATTTTTTAGAATTTTAAAAGATTTTTAAATTTTCATTTGAAGATGTGTTAAAGAAATATGAATCAGTGATGTAACAAAATGAATCTAAACATATGTACAAACAACAACCAAACGTGTGTAACTTTGCCGTAATGAATGATTAGCATACACACATTGCCATTCACTCAAATTAAATTTCAAATTTGTTTTGTTGCAATCGTTTAAAATATTATAACATTAAAAAAAATAAAATATGTAATAATAATAAAAATAATAAAAAATCTAAACTAATATGTTATTTGAAGTACCTAAGCAAATATAATGCTCTTTCCTTTCATCTAGGAAAATAAGTGAGTCCCAAACAGTAAGCATTAACTATTTTAAGTTTTAAATGAATAATACCTGAAATCCACTGTTCTTCTCTTAAATGGTTTTAAATAAAAGTAAATAAATAATTATTTCTTAATTCAATAATTTTGTAGATTATAGATACATAGGTAGGTACTTAAATTGACTAAGGCATAAAAGTGTACAATAAAAAAGAATAATAAGATTAATTACTACAAACGAAGACTTTCCTCTGATATGGAATTTATCTGAGTGATATTCTGCATTCTCAAGATAAGTTTTTCCATTTTTAAAAATGTTCACTTGGAGATTTTTGGTCTATGAAAACCCTTAGCCCTTTATCGATGTAGACATTTTTATTCTCGCCATATATTTTGTGTGCCATCGTAAAGTGGCTCAACTAAAAAGTTTTAAAAAACGAGGCTCAACCATATACAAGACAGTATACTATGTACAATACTACAATGTACTTAAATAATATTTCTTCATCGATTAGTAGGAACCTTTAAGAATCATATAGGCAACATAATATGCAGTATTGCGGTATTACCCACAATCACGGACGTATATACGTCCGTGCCCACAATTTAAGATAATATACCTTATATCATTAATCGTTATACTATATTTAATCATGCTATAATTATAGACCATATTATAGAGTATTTAATAGACGAATCGCGGACATTTCCTCCCCTCCGACTGTTTTTGGTGTAGTAGGATATTTCCCCCCGATATATTTTTGAAACAGACATTTTCCACACATTTTTTTTTAAATTTTACCATTTAATAGTATTATTTAATATGAAATTATTATTTTGCTTATTGTCTAATATGTATATTTATATGTATATTTTTGTCTTTTGATCAACTGAACTACTTGAATCAAATTCAAAAGCAATTATTCAATAGTTAAATATTCAAACTGGTACAGTTTTAACAAAAAATTAATAATAATAATGTTTAGAAATAACAAAAGAATCGGTAATCAAATGTTTCTTTAAAAAATGTATCATTTTTATGTCATAATTTTTTGCCATTATTAATAATTATAAATTATATTTTATTTTATACTATTTTTTTAAAAATTGTTTTTAAGTATCTAGTTCAGTAGATCAAACATACACATTTATAATCTATTATATTTATGAAAATAAAAAAAATGTTTATACATTTTAATTAAAAAAAATAATAATTTTGTATTATTATATATTAAATTCAATACTAATATTAGTCACTAATAAACTTTAAAATAATGGGGGGAAAATGCCCTACTAGACCTTTAACAGTCGGGGGAAAGATCCATTCTTTATTATCTATGATGACAATAGAGTTGGATTTGATAAAAATTACGCGCCAAATTCTATATCTATCATCATTGACGAATTAGATTTCACGATATCGCTGCTAATCGGTTAAAGAGTAAATACTTAAAAGTAATAAAGTGGTTCGCTTCGGACATCTTGGCAATTATATCTTTTATATATAATTAGGGATTCGTAGTAGTTTTTGATACATTCTGACTTCTGTGTTCGAAGGGACAACATTTAGCTCGTTGAATTATTCTGTTTTTGTCACGCCGCAAATTTAACAAATCGTGCACATCGGCATGTCGTCGTCACTCGCCAACCGCCAGTCCGGTAGACATTATAATAGTTAATATATTAATACCGAAGACCGGACAACTGGCAGACACTTAATTAATATTGTGAATTTTTTTTCCCTGAAAATTTTATTCTCGTTTGATTGGATCTGTATTATGTAAGTATGACGTCTGTATTTGTAATCATGACAAAAATAGCATGATATAAAATTTATCGATTTCCAATTATATTTTTAGGTTGGGTAAACACGTTTAGTGAATTTTTCCTATCGGCCGTTACGGCAGCATCAGGCTTCAATCTTCATCTGCCCGAGATTGAGATAGTATTTGTATTACCATTTTCAAAATATTTTGACTCGTTTTGAGCTATTTATAGGCATCAGAAAATTTTGATTTTTCTAGGTTTTTTTAAAAATGATGCAATAATTATTAAATACGCCACTGCTTTTACTGTCCTAAAACTTGATGACAGACACAACAAAAAAAAAACATCATTGTAAAATCATTACATTCATTGCTCCCCTCAGAATCTAAATTTATAGATTAAATATTTAAATTTTAAATACCTAGTTAAGTATTTAGTGCATACAATTTTTAATATGTATTCATTTCCATGTAATTTAATTAATTGTATTAATATTTATTATTTATTTATTTACCCGTTTCTGCTATGAGTAACTGTAGTGACTGCTCTTTGTTCGCTCGGCTCTTCATGCATTTTCATATTAGATAAACCTTAAATTTGTATAATAACCTAGTAAAAGATTATAAATTATAATGCACTGCATGTAATTTGTATGATTTTATTATTATGAATTATTATTATTTATAACATTATATTCAAGTTTATTATTTATTTTACTGTGTAACTAAAGGTTTGATTAAAATAATAGGGACTGCTTATCTTTTTTACGGGGAATTGTGGAATCTATAATTTGTGTAACTTATTTTATAAGTTACAACTTTTTTTTAAATTTAATATTTATTGTAATAAACAAAAAAAATCAAAAAAATACCCCTATTATTCAATTTTTATCTCCTTTGAGGTACAAGAAGGGGTTAATAAAATTAATTAAGTCCAACTTATGCAAATATTATTTATTAGGTATATACAACAATTTGAGTAAGTAGTTACTGTCAATAAAATTTTAAAGTTGAAAAATAAGAACCACCCTATTGTACTTACTGAACTTTAAAAAAGTTTCTAGAAATGTTTGGGTAAAAAATGTACCTATTTCTTTTATAAATATTTATAAATAGTAAAGTTATTCATTTACAAAAACCTAATAGTATTTACTTTTATTAGATTAGATGATTTTTTTTTATAAAGTTTAATAATATACATATTATTTTCAGATAAAATGACGTTGGAGATTTTAGCTAAAGAAAAAGTGTGGCTCAATAAATCGTATTATTCTGATGCAGAGCGTGTGTACTTTGAGAAACAAACGGAGGTAATTTGATATTTTTCAGTATTTTGATATTAAATAATACCTATTTGTATATTATACACCGCGATTTAAACTTCAAAATGTCGATAAATCTATCTACCAATTCCGTATAATGCATTGATTCATTTGTTTTATTTTAATACATGCTATTTATTAGTTATTTTTAGATAACAGAAGCTTGATAACCTAACCAATATTTTTTTCTATAATGTGTTTAAAAAAAATTATTTTTATTTGTCATTATGTTTTGATTCAAAAAATCTGAGTGCTTCAGTTTCCAATTTTGTGGCTGATTTCTGGTATGCAATATGCATCTGATCTAGTTTATTCCTTGGAGGTCCAGATGCTGGAAATTCTTAGTACTTTTCTAATTAATTTGGTAAAATTAACAAAAAAATTTGGGCAATATAGGAATATTTACTAAACACCAATTTTCAATATAATTAATGTTGCTTGTTGTTATTCAGAAAGGACTAATCGTAGTGACTTGAATTCTCAACCAAGTATTTATACTTTCATTTTCTAGACATGATAATATGATTTTCAAAATATTTATACAACTATTTTAAGTTATTTATACCAATACGGTACTTACGTTGATATTGATTTATAAGGTACCCTATTGTGATATTTTTGGAAAAAACTAATTATGGAAATAATAGTAAAAAGTGACCAAGTAGATAACAGCTCTGTAAAAGTTGAGTCTACTTGACTACCTCATTATTGAGTAGATAAGTCAGTGTAATGGGTATGTTGAATTAGAATTCAAAGATAAATAATTCAAGGAGACAGATCTGTATATCCAATTTCGTCAAAATTTGAACTTCTAACTATTATAAAAACAAATGAATATCTTTAAATTGCTAAAAGAATAACTTATGTAAAATCTTGTATTTCATTTTCAGTTGATGATTAAAGCATTTTTGCTGCTCCATAAAGTGGTGACAGGCACACATTATTGTTAATTCAAATCATACTGTTTAAAATTCAGAATATAATTAATATTATAGATTACCTACCATTTATAGGTATAAAATCACTGATAAACTATTCTTAGAAATAGATGCTCATGAGTGATCCCACTCATCTCCTCTGTTGTTACTGTTGTTAGTATTGAATTTTTTCGTACTCAATGATTTATCATCAAATTCAATGACTATAGATACACTCTAAACCAGCAATCACCACCCTATGGACCTCTAAATTCTACAGACCACTTATACTTTATATTATGTATTCTATTTATAACATGTGATAATGATAATTAAATTTGTTATGCTTTCATTTTTATTTGCCATTTATCAAACTATCTACACATGGTGACAACATTTTTATATGTTATGACTATACAGAGTGGTTCATTAAACGTAAAACACTCATTATCTCAAAAATTATTAATGTTTTTGAAAATATTCTTTTACATAGTTTTTCAAGTTGTTAAAAAAAACAATGTTTTTATTAAAAAATCATATTATTAAATATATTTTATCCTTATATTTTTTTTAAGTTTTTTTACTTTTTTGAATGACAACGTAGAGTTTTAATTTTATTTTTCAAAGCAGAATATTTTTCTAAGTATTTTGATACATAAAAATCGAATTTAGGACGAATAATTTATGAGTTATAAGTATTTAAAGTTAGACAAGCTGGAGTAGTGGACAATCAAATTTGTGGGTTAACCCATAGCACTCCTTTAAATACTTATAACTCATAAACTACTCGTCCTAAATTTAATTTTTATGAATCAAAATACTTAAAAAAATATTTTGCTTTGGAATATGAAATTAAAACTATGGTGTCATTCAAAAAAGTAAAAAAATTAAATAATTATAAGGATAAAAAATATTTAAAAATATTTTAAAAACATTAATACTTTTTGAGATAATGAGTGTTTTACTCTTAATGAATCACCCTGTGTAATAAAGTTCAGCTAGAAGGTAAATAAAATAAAATTGCAAATAATGTTCAAATTATTCAGTGGATCACTAATTTTTTACTCGTGAGCCGCTGCTCTAAATAGTTTGAGTCTAAACTTTCTACATCGGAGAGAAAATTCTCCTTTATTTTTAAATTCATATTTTCTATAAATTATAAATTATTTTTCAGTTTTTAAAATATGAAACTTCTGGAAAATATAAAAACGACCAAGTCAAATCACGGAATAATACGAATTGTGAAGATTGTTCTATGTGTAATATAATAACTCAAATAGATTTACACAATGATATTGGTGAATTATTGGACAAAGTTGAACAGTGGGATAAAATAGACTCAAAAATGAATTCAAATCAGTTTAAGCAAATAAATAAGTTTGAATGCCTTGTGTGTTTTTTTAAAACATTTAAATTTAGTGATTGGAAATGTCATATTATGTCATTACCTCATATGGCGGATTGTCACAAAATTAAAAATTTGTATTCATACGTCTGTTGCGCAAAAATGTGTAAACTTTTATTGTATGGACCAAAAGAGTTATTAATTAAACATAACATGGACAAACATTTATATAATGGTGATGTTTTTAGTATTTCAACTTTAATGGCTGAAGTAATGAAACGATATCTAGCAGATAATCTAAAACCTTTATACTTCTGCTCTCATTGTAAAAAATTTGCAGAAACGCCAATTCATACTGATGTTAAATTATTGAATAATGCCATAAAAATTCCTATTGAATATTATTGCAGGTTTTGTAGGGTAAATTTTTTATCTAGCCATGAAATGATTGATTATCATTTATTAAGCTTAGAACATACAACATTAAAGTGCTTTGATGAATTATGCTCAGAAGCTAAGATAAACTCAAAACAAATAAAAATATCAGAAGAATCAAATCAAAATAATGAGAATAATTTTTCAGAAGATGTTCTAAATGGACTAACAAATAATTCAGTAAAATTGCCAAACATAATATTAACAAGATTTCAAAATATCAGTCAATATCGTGCTCTTTGTAAATTATGTGGTGCTTCATTAATTTGGAATAGTAAAACTATAGTATCACATTTGTTAGAATGTAAGTACACAATTGAATTCACAAAATTAAATAATACAACTGTGAAAACATTTGATTGTGATGTATGCAATCATTCCACAAATAGTATGAATGAGCACAGATTGCATATTATTTCACATTCACATCTCTCTAACTGCTATGATACTAATAATTATTATTCATATTTTTGTAATGAATGCAATAGATATATGTATAGTTTTAGATTTAAAATTCTCAAACATATTGAACTATGTCATAAGAATATGAAAACTATAGGATTTCCTATTTTTTCTATATTTATGGCAAACGTATTCAAAGAATTCAGTAAAAATGCAAATAGAGTTGAATATATACATTATTATAGTACTGACAAACCAATAAAATGTTCTACAACAGAATCGTTTAAATGTCGCAAGTGCAAAATTAAATTTGAGACATTCTCTGATTATAATTGGCATTTAGTTACAAGTGAACACATTATTTTGAGTTTTGTAATCCCAAAAGCTGTGAAGATTAATAATAAAAAAAAGAAAAGGAAAAGAAATAAAGATAAAAAGGAAAAAAGAAAAAATGTTAATACAACTAACCATACTAAACATGCGGTAATACAAACCATAGAACCAAGTATAATACAGAATGTTCCAATATCTCAAAAATATGATGAAATCAAAAGTAAAAGTGACTACACTCAAAATGCACAATTAAATAAAAGTAAGTGCTACATACAGTTGAATTTTTTAAGAGTTAAAATGTGTTCTCATTAAAAATATTAATGTTTTGAAAATATACATTTATACAATTCTAGTTCATTTAAAATATTCCTGAAAACAGTTTTTTTTTTTAAGTAGCAAGATATTTACTAAACATTTTCTCTTTACTTAAATGTTTCTAAATGTTTTGTTTGGTGTACATTGATTATAAATGTTAAGCATAAAATTACAGTAGAACCTCTGTTATACAAACCCTCTATTATCCGAACAAATATTAAATGCAATTTATGTATCCAAACATCAATAAGCATTGTAGAGCTTGTACACATAATATTCTTGACATTTAGTCATGTATATAATAATTCAATATTAATTATACATTATAAATATCCAAATATTATCATATAATATTATGTATGTATTTTCGTGATATGTATGAACATATTAAATATATATCAAATTTTCAGTATCCAAACTTTCATGTTTTCAAACTAGGTGCAGTCTCAATTAGTTCGGATAATCAAGGTTCTACCACAGATTATATAATCTAATCTATCTACTCTATTTTATAATTGATATTCTTAGCTAGTGGTGTAACAATTCATAATTTATAAATAATTGTTTAAAATAATTTTGAAAATATTGATCTATAATGTTTGATTTTAGGTCCAATAAATCTTGATGTTGATGGAAGAACAGTCTTAGATAATATTCAAACAGTTCAGGTATAATTATAATTTTATAATCAACACTACACTATGCTTTATGTTATAAGCATAAATCATTATTCATTATATTAAAATTGTAATCATAATCATTTCTTTATGATTGAGTTGTTTTAATATGTTTTATTTTTTAAGTTTATAGCATGATATAGTTGTATTTAGATTAATTTGAAGTATTAATATAGTTAGTAATTAATTGGTATTAAAAAATAATTGAGATGTTTTGATAATGACTGCACTTTGAATGGGCTGGGTTTGTATAATATATATAGTAACAGTTCCCATTTTTTGGTTGTGGGTAGAAATTAATTAATTTAACTCGAATAATAAATTAATTCAATATAATTTTCAGAAGTCTCTTCTAAACAATAATATCCTTGAACAATTGAATGATGATGTACAAAAGGGCAATAATAAGTCTAATGAAAACAGGAAGTTGATGACACCAAATCACATTAAACAATGGCAACAATACACAAATTATTTCAAACATAAAATGATTTTATTGAAAAAGCTGAGACAATATGAAGATCTTGTCATGACAACTTTGTCATACTATTGTGATGTATGTGATTTCATAGCTGTAGAAAAATATGATTGGGACAAACACAATCAAACAGAACACCCCTTAGATAGCAATAGAACTATAACTTATTGTTCTACATGCTTTATGTTTGTTATTGGTGGAGAACACAACCGTACAATAGAACACAGTACTCTTTTGAACTTTTTACAATCATTAAAACCGGCAGAAGCATTAATAGAAAAAACTTCATTAGTAAAATTTGTTGAAAGTTGTTCGTCAGATAAAAATTGTATAAACCCAGAACCAAAAGAAAAAATTGAGTTAAACAATACTGATTGCTTCAAAGGTAATAAAATAAAATTATAATGTTCGTATTTGACAAGAAGTTTTTTGTACTTGATTTATATTAATTTTATAATTTGTTAATAATAACTTATAAGCATTGTTTAAGATTTAACTACATTTTTTAGGGTGTTTTTTAAATTTTGACACATTCACGAC
Source organism: Macrosiphum euphorbiae (assembly GCA_949089665.1). NCBI lineage: Eukaryota > Metazoa > Arthropoda > Insecta > Hemiptera > Aphididae > Macrosiphum > Macrosiphum euphorbiae. The sequence goes on along the minus strand of CARXXK010000003.1, from coordinate 24,760,312 downwards.
CCTATTTTCAAATTTTGTATTCTTCTGGTAAACCAGAAAATTTAAAAAAAAAACTTTAAAAAAAAAAAAATTTATTTGTTGGTTAGGAAAACAGGTGTTGGTAACCCTATTTATAATACAGTCTTATGTCAATTATAGTTTATGTCACTAATTTTAACCTGTCGTTAGTCACATTTTGGTCAAAACAACTGCACTTAATTATTATCTTCTATTTAACAAATACTTTTGTATCTATTATTTAGACTTAAATACATTCTTATCAGATCAAAATTATTAGCTGTATTAAAATAAAACTAAAATTTGATATGTTTAATAATACATTATGATATAATAATTTATGGTCATATAGACAATTACGGTATTTATTTCATCAGTTAACTTAACCATCTTAAATTACTACTTGATAATATTTTTTCATTAGATTTTGTATTGATCATAATAATAATTATTGATTTGCATACAATTTTAGATTTTAAATTAAAATAAAATAAAAATCATTTGTGTTTTAAATTTATATCGATCCCTTGCAATCGAAAAGACCAAGATGCAACTAATGGTGTAGCTATTATACTCCAAGGCTATTAACAATGAGTTTTAAACAATTTTTAAAATATAAATTAGTTTTAAGTAAATTAATTATTATTTATATTTGTTATAGAATCAAATTCTAAAGAAAATGATATCAAAAACAGTGATTGTTTTTTAATGAAAGAACCGAGTACAAGTAGGGAAGATCCAATTATGGAGAATACTATATTGTTGCTTGATAAAACTGAAAATCAACATGAACACAAAAAGGATAAGACAAATGGCTCCAATGTATTAATTTTATTTATTCACCATTAATATTATTTTGTGACTTTCATATTAGTTATGTATGTAATTTTATTATTTAGGCAGCTAAACTGATTCCTAGTGAAACTCCATCATCAAATAATTTGGTTAACACATTGATGACTATTCCACATCAATCAAATGTGGTTGTAGAGAAGATGACTAAAAACATTAATTCTGTAAATTTTTCAACCGATGATTTGGTAATTAATTATTTTTATTAGTTTTATAATAGTATTGATAAAAAATATTATATCTCAATCATTTAACAAAAATAAACAGATCAAATGTAAATTTTAAAACCTGTATGTAGGATTATGACGTGTAGAATAGTTTTAATCAGAAGGACATAGTTAAATAAAAGAGAATCAGTTTAGGAAAAGTTAGAAATATTATTGGGCCCAAATTTGGACAAGGGATTAAGTAGCAGATTATAGCAAGTATGTAGTGGTACTCGTGGTGTATAGCACAATATTACAGTACAACTTCAGGCTTGAAACTATGGGTTCATTTTTTTTAAAAACATCTAGAATTTTGAAAGATTTTTCTATTCCAACTTCCAAAGTTTATGGGTGAATTTTCATTGAAGTGCAAATTAAACCTTGCCGCTGATTATGTATAAATATTTTACAGTTTTTAAGTATTTTGTTGTGATGTCACATTTTTGTGAATAAAAACCAAAATAATGTATATAAATTAAAAATGAATTTTATTACGATAAATACATGTTTATTTAAATAATCAGTGTAGATATTTAATTGTATTGCTATTTAGTATTAACAATAAATTATTAAAAAAATATTATTCAATAGGATTAAGCAATAATAAATGTAGGTATTCATGTTTAAAGTTTAATGAATACCTATAATCTATATGGCTGTATAAACACGCTATTGAATAGTAGCTAACAATAATTATGATTATACTGTGATGTTGGATATAAGCTTACTTTTATCAATATTTTTCAATATCCTGTAATATGTAAATAATCAGTTAATGCATTGATTAAAATACATATTACAATTTACAATATATAATAGGTATTAGGAATTAGGTACCTACATACTTATAGTAAATAATTCATGTTATTTTTATTTTTGTTTATTTTTTTGTGTTAATGTCAGTATGCCCTAAAGTTAGTGTACATAAACATTAAACATATTATTTGTAAATAATAATCTCAAATAGTCTTCTCAATGTTTTCTATAATTTTAATGTTCTGATATATAAATTAAATTTTTTAGGTATTTAATCAAGTTGAAAATGACTCAGAATTCATAGAAATTGTTGAATCGCAAAACAAAGTTATATCAAACGTTAATGAAACAATATTGCCAACAAAGACAAATAAAACACAGATTTTTGAAGTCAAACAATTATGTGAACTTGATGGAGACCAACTGTATGGAGAATATGTAATAGAAAGGCTTAAAAATATCAAAAGTACAACTATTAAACAACATGTCAAGCTTGAGATAGATTATATATTTTATACCAAAATGAAACAGTTGTCCCAGGAGAATACAGAACCATGAATCCATTCAATGCAACTAGTTTTAAATTCCTGTTTAAATCTTTCTCTACTATAATCTGTAATTTTTGTATAAATACAAGAATTTAATTTATATATGCATAAGTGTTGATTAATACTATATAAATTTAATTTACCATAAAAGTTAAAAAAATATTATTATTACAGGATTTCAATGTAAATGTTGAGTTTTTTTAGGTTTTATAATTACAGTATATTGTCTTTTAATAAAAAAAAAATGGTTACTTATTGTTTTAATTTCTAGTTACTTATTGTTTTATTTCCTTATCGTCTTAATTATTATGACATATTAATGATAGCTTAAAAAAAACACTATTAAGGGAAAAAAAGTGCGCAAGTGGGTGTCGCTCTGCTATAGAGTAGGTTACAAGTGGGTCATTGTAATGGATGGTGTTCAATTTTAATTCAATGATATAATAATATCATTGTATAAGAAAAACGATTCTGAGCGAAGACAGCCAGTCAGCCTATGATTATGATATTACCAAGTATATTTGATGATATTATTGTGAATTAAGTAATTTATATATAACCTTTTTAGGTGGAACCTTGTTTTAAATTTTCAATCCTTAGCTATAAAAGTTGAACATTTTATACATTTTCAACTATACTCTGTACCAAATAAGAGCGCACCGCGTTGGCGCATCCAAATGAATCGCGGAGCGACGTCTGGACCCCCTGGTCGGGTCTATTCGCTCTGTGATTGGTCGTCGATCGTCGGTCGGATTCGCCGCCGTCGACGCCGCCGTGAATACAGGGAGCTGAAGTAATAATGCGTTTCACGCGTATTAATCAGTAAAATAATACACATACTTTTCGTTTTTTTTTTCTTAACATAGGTATTGAACTCAATATAATATTAAAAACATTCAAAATATTCACCAATGCGCGCAAAAAATATAACAACGTCTAACCGCGTATACCGTTAAAATTGGTGTGATAATATACAACACTCTGTATTCAGAGTTGACCTGGCCGGCGCCGGAATACGCTGCGGCAGCGCTCTCTGACATGCGCGAGTTTCGACCGGTTTTCATGCGCCGCCCGGTGCGCTCTTATTTGGTACAGAGTATATACAAAATATTTTGTCAAAATTCAAACTTTAAATGCTTACAAAAAAAAAGTGTGCTTATGTATTTTTAATATTTTTCAACTGCTATTGTAACAATAACATATCAGGACCCTTGCATTAAATTTTCAAGCTTTTTTACCCTCCGAATAATTATTATTTATCATTGACAACAGTAATAACTTAAAACAAATCAAAATATTTTGATAATTTGTTGAAAATTGTATGTGTATAGAAAATTCTAATATAAACAGCCAGTAAAAATTGCATATATCTACAGCCATTTGATTAATAATTTGGAGTTAGGTACACCAAAAACCAAAGTCGATTTTGTCGAAAACTATTGGGAATGTTAAATAGTGTGGTGATTGGGGGGCTTGACCTCGAAAAATGATTGAACATTTTTCAAAGCCCCACTTCTTATTTTGTAAAAAAAGACTAACCCCCCCTAAATTTCAATAAAATCTCTGCTGGGGGAGTATAGAGATAGAAACCTTCCACAGGCTCAACAAGTTTCTCATAGGAAACAAATTATGGAAAATGATACAAGCGACTAAAATTTTCCGTTTTTAGAAGATCAATACTCACTGTATTTTTTTCTCGGAAGATAACATGACGGGGATCGACGACGAGATCGACATTGCAACAATAATCAGGCACGTAAACGGGATTCTTCAAAAAGGGGTGTTTTAATTTAATATAATATTTAAACACAACTATGGGTGGATGGGTGGTGTCGTAACACTCAAAACACCCCTCCTCTCCCCTCATCCAGCTACATGCCTCAGTCAATAGTGATATTTGTACTTATCATTGTTATTTGACGTCATTACAACCATTTAGTCAACATTAATTAAGCCAGCAGACACATAAATGCGTACCTATACATTTTAGGAATTTGGTTTAAATTATGTGAGAATAATATCATTGATAATATATGTATAAAATTAACCAATGGCGATATAAATTATGATATTGTTACAAGTGAGTGATTTTAAAGCTATGCGTGGCCATTACTATAATTTTCAAACGCAAAGAGGATCGCAGGACTGTATTCTTTGATGGCCCACAACCAAGTTCGGTTACCTGGTCCAACACACCTCACCTAGAGATATTAATCCGAGCTTCGATCAGAGTCCTCTACTCCTCTATTCCCGTACAAACCACCACCTGCCTTTGGGGAAAACACGTTTACAAAATTGTCCACGAGCCCGTCTCGACGACTCTACCCCGCGATAATCACATAGGATGTAATAATTTCCTTCGCGAAAACACGCAAGTCGTATTGGCGGAAATCCATTACGAACAAACACCAATCCAACTCATCCACCCACCCCCTCCCCACCAAAAAAAAATAATAATAATAAAATAACTTTTAGGTTTATAATTGAGCAGTATAACTAAAAAATAAGAATTTAATAAATAATTGCTGTTGTAACGTGCCAACCACTTCAACTCAGTTTTGATTGTATTTTGAATACCTAAGTAATAAGTTGAAGGTATAATTATAGCTTATTTGTATTTATTTAACACGTAAAATAGACTAAGTCCAAATAATTAATTTATAATAATGTGGTAAACGAGATGTGACTTAGTATCGACTTGGTGGCAGCTCTGCTGCAGGTGTTCGTCTGCTCGGTTGGTGTTCGTCTGATGGACACTTGTCCATCGACGTATTTCGTCGGTATTCCTAATAGATCCATCCTATGGCATTTTTAGTATAAAAATGGTACACACGCCGCTCCGCCTGAGGTCATTTCTGACGTCTTTTATGAAAAAATGTTAATTACGGATTATATTATGTTTCCTAATCTATTTGTACTTTTATGGCCTTTTCGTCTTTCCTAGAATATGGATATTGCGCATTTGCGCACGTATACCTATCACGTGTTCGCGCTGTACCATTGATTAGTTCTTATTGATATGGCCGCTCGGATGCTGATATTATTACTATTATCGGGATTACGTGCTCCCTGCAGCATTTATGTCTATTATTGAGTATAATATATATATTATAATCGTATTTTACCTAATACAATATAATATAATATATTATTACTATTATTAATATATACGTAGTCACAGCTCGTTACACTGTACCCATAACATATGTTAAACAATTTAGATAAATTCGGATTTACAAGAATTATAAACATCTTGTTGCCACTTGCCAAGTGCATAAGTACTTGGAAAATCAATAATTCGTGTCGGTGTTACAGTTATTACTTATCATTTGTTACGAAAATCACGAATAATTTGCTAATACCTACGGTATAAAAGTTAAATCTAATTTTCGTATACTATATTTAATCCACGTACATCATCAAATATCAATATGTCAAATATTGCCGCTCCAGACAAGAAGTCGTCAGATATCAAGTTGCTATCCAAGACTGAAACGATGCAAATGGTTTTTGACGATCTTCGGTCGAATAGACCAAAACCGCTCGAGAGTCACAACTCTAGATTGCAGCTGCACAAGAGATCTATGTCTTTACCTAATACGGACTCGTTGACAATTCCGCGGCCGATGCACCTACAGAGGTCTGTTGGAAATCTACGTCCGATTTGATGGTACCGGCTGACGACGATCACATGTCAAATAATATGCTGAAACTGTCGGAAAGCAGCGATGTCCATAGTTTTCCGGTGCAACTCAAGATATATATGTCTATATCTATGTCTCTATCTAATATGGCCGTGCGTGAAAATTCTTCGGGCGATGCTCCCGAAATTGGATTGTCGTTCGTTACGTCCGCGGAGTTGTCCCCTTTCGACGGATTCGCTATCACGTGCCGAATCGCGTCTGTTTTGGCATTGATGCCACCAGCTACCACTGCAGAAGATGACTGCTGGATCGAGACGCCGTTATCCGTCTCGTCGCCGTTGCCGCAGGTAGAAGCCGGGGTAACGGATACGGTAACCAGCAGTGGTCCAAGTGACGCGGGGACGGACCTGGCGGTAACCTCGGTCAAGCCTAGACGTCCACGCCGTTCACATTGGAACCGGACGAAGCGGTTCGTCGGGCTTATGTTCTGTTGTGGTGCGATCGACCTCGCAGACGAATATAGTTTATGATGTGGTTTTATTACGATAGTATTTGGTCACCAAAACCCGCTCCCCTCCCTACACCGTTAAAGCTCTCGTGTCTTCCATGTGACCATGTTGCACCTTTTGTATCCGGCTGGACGCTTGTCGTTTTCGACGGCGCCCGGAAAATCCGTCTGAATCCGTTTGCGTCCGCGATGCTGAGCGTTTGCATCAAGTCAGGGCAAGTTTCCCACGCGTGCTTAATTTACTGTGCCGCCGCCGGCTCTTCGCCGCGTGTTTGGCTTTTCCGCGTCGAGGTAGTCTTATTTTCGAGCGTTTACCTGCAGATTAGTCATACGCGCTGTATAATATTCACTTTGTTTTTTCGCCCTAGCGATGTACTCGATCTCGCTGTAACACCCCGTAAATAATTATAAATTATGGCTGTATGCTGCCGTAATAATGTATCATAACATGTAAAATGTAAATTGTTTATTATATAAAATGTATATATTGTAACTGTAAATTTACTTGAATAAATTTGTGAATTATGTTACGTGTATAATATTTGGTTTTTATTTGATAATATTGTTAATAAATATGTCAACACACTGGTGTAAAATTAATTAATGCGGCTTGTGGAAATTCTAATTTCTAGGTATTTTGTTCGGGTATAGGTACTCAAGGTTTTTTTTAACCATAGTGTAAAATCTCACGAGCAACTTTGTATTAAATTATCTAGCTTTAAGACCAAAGAACAAAAAGTGTTATCAACAGGGAACCTACGTCGAAAAAAACCCAAAACACTGCCATAACATGGAAAGAATGATATGTGTAATATTGATCCCCGTGGTTTTGCAGCAACTCTCCAAATTGCTTAATAATTATTAAATTTACATTTGTCTCTAGTTTGTTTTGTTTTAGAATATGGTTTGTCATTTACATTTCTCGTCAATCTTGCTCAGTGGCGTTCATTCAGATTGTATTTTTATCAATATTATGACAATTATGTATGGACTATGATGGTTTAAACCACCTACCTAATAACCTGCTATTTTTTATTTTAGTTTATTTATATATTACCTACATTAAGCTTATTCATTTCTTAAAGTAAAGACTATATTTATATTCGGTTGTACCATATACGTAAGACTGTAGATACCGACTGTAGGTATACCATTATATAAAAACAAAATATGTATTTTTGTATTAATATAATATTATGTATTATTATTTATTGTGCAAATGCTCTGTATACCGACTAGACTTTGTATACGATTTTGTTATTTAATATCCAAGGGTAATAATAATTGGTAAATTTTCCTTCAGCGAGTTAACGTGTGCCGTTGATATTATAACTATTCTATTCGTTCGATTGGGACTATATATAGTCACTATAGTCACTTTGTAATTTATATGCAACAACAAATAAACAAATAAGTACAAATTTCAATAAATAGTGTAGGAGGTACCTATTATAGTTGTGCGTTGCGTCGCCACAAATAATTGCGCTAGTGATACAAAATACAATATGTTCTTTGTTTGTGCAGTCTATAATTATTTATTTATTGTATATAGCTCGAACAGCTCATCTTTTCCTTGCGGACTACGAAGCAATCTCGTCAAATAATACTTTATAATAATAATAATATTAATTATAATTTATACCAGAGGTCTCCAACCTACGGGGGTTCAACGCCCCCCCTCCCCTAAAATTAATGCTAGTATAATTTATTTATATATATAGACTATAAACCCCCCGAAAACTACTATGACCCCCTCCCAAATTACAGCCATACGCGATTATAAGTGATACCCAATTCGAGCCCGGTTATTTTTTGAGGAAAAAAATTTTATTTAAATTTTACAAACCGAACCCAGCAAGTTTTTATTTTAACAAAAAAAATTTCCCTTAAAAGTCTGATGAGTGAGCCGGTAATCCTAACTTATTTTACAAACATTGTTTGTTTAAATCTTCATAATAAAACCAGGTCACAATTTACACCCTAAAATGTAGCAGTTTATAATACGTAATACGTATACTAAATCAGTGGCGCCGAACTAATTTTTTCTAGGTGTGGCAATGAACAATTACTCATACCCACCTACCTTTTTAAAAATTTAAAAATGTGTTTATTGCTATTGTCAATTTAGATTTGATTTGAAAAAACATCAATATTAATCTCAAATTACTATACTATTATACATTTTACTACATTTAAACCGAATATTATTATTATAAAGAAACATAATAATATAGTGTTTTTTTTTTTTTTTGACTTTGCTGACTAGCAGATAAAAAGGTGCAAACACTATTTTCGTCTCAGCCAATTGAAGTCCTTGGGTAAATAACTAGGAGGTTATAGTATCATTTTTTTAAGACTTCAAACTGCATGGTTATTAGTTGGTTTTTACTGTGGACAATATTCCACACCATTATTTTTAACTTACTTAATTCACTATGTCATGCGAGTGGTTAAAAAATAAATCAAAAATGAACTTCGTTTTTTTGACACTCGGCAACCTCATTTGGTTTGTGTGAGGGATACGGTTGGTAGTTTGCAGTATGCTTTTTTTATATGAGGCAGGTAGATCGTCACAAAGAACCCGGGTGGTCACCCATCCGGGAGCCTGCTCGACCGCTGCACACATTACTATATTAGTGAATGTGTTCAATCACCGCACTTCACCAGGTCACCATACAATGAATTCTAATACCAACCACGTTAAATGGTATACATTATAATATGTTTATATATTTATCAGTTTAAATTCTTGCCAAATGTATTAGGTAGGTACATGTAACATTTGGTATATCAACAAATTGTATACAATATTACAATCCTCAATATAGCAATAGTACTGAGTAGTAAAATATATAATAGTATATACTATATAGTATATATAGATTAATGTAAATTTAATTATTTGTTTGTCGTTGCCACATCGATAAAATCAAATATTTAAGTAACTTGATCGTCATATTTAAAAGGTGATTTTGAAAGGATTTAATATAGATACTTGTATATTTTAGTCTTTAGAAAATTAAGGTTTCAGAAATATAGCAAAAATATATTGGAATAGGTACCTACGTTATGTTATTTGGTATTATCAAGATTTAAACAGTTAGGTAACCTAACTATTAATTAATCATAGTAATAATTAACTGGGTACCTACTGTTATGAACGCCACTGCGTATGCCTGTGATGTTCTGTTATATTTTATAATTGTGTCCCTGGTTGTATCCGAAGACGACAATTTGTTGAAACCGTTCTCTGTGTAGCGGGTGATAATCAAATGTTGTTTAATAGTTTATTAATAAAAAGAATACACGTTTTAGATTTATATGAGAATATTATACTTTATTAGTTTTAAAAAATATGATTTATACTACAAGCTCACTACTTAGCTCGAATGAGTCGAGTTCTAGACTGAATTGCCGACAGGACCGATACTACAGTCTTGTCGCGTATTAGTAAAATATCTAAGATAAGACGCCTACATACAGGCGTTATTATATTCTGTAAAACAAGCGTCTCTATAGTCTCTATAGTGGTGGGCATATAACACCCCCCGGGTTAGACGGAAGATCATTATCCTACTTTTAAACAATTATTTTGGGTAATGATTTTCCTTTTCTTATTTTAAGTTCATCTTGGTTTTGTTTATTTTGTTCCGTCGAACTCGGTTGGTTTACATTGACATTTTTAATTTTCTTAAAATTAAATATTTTTTTTATTGTGATAATTGACATAATAATTATTAGTAAACAACATAGTATTATTAAACCAATAACATAATAGTTTATATAAATTGAAGATTGCTTATAATCTAAATTATCTTTTGGGATAGTGACTTCATTATCATCTTTATACTTTGAAAATACTACTTCTGGGGATACATATTCTTTTATTGTGTTAACATTATGTATATATTTAGTTAAATTCATAGTTGGTATGAAATCTGATTTTAATTCTGAATAAATTGTTCTAAACGGAATCATGCGATAACCTCCTGAAATTGCGGAACATTGTTCGCTTAAAGATAATATTCCTGATCCAGTTAATACTTCTGTTATTGAATCTTTATTGAAACACGTTAAAATTACATTTTGGTTTGTTACCGTGAAAATCCACGAGTTTGAAGACATAAGTTTATGAAAAATCCCATGTTTAAATGAAGTGTATTTTATTTTACAAAAATCTGCTAATTCTGTAATATCTGAGTAAGAAATTAAATTTATTTCACATTCGTTTGATGTCACTACCCTTTTGGCTTAAAAGTTTTTACAAATTTTAAAACGGTTTGTATCAGTACACAAACTAACATCATTTTCGCTTAAGTTAATAAAATATTCCTGATCAATAGTTATGGCTATAAACTTAAACCTAGGTTGTATAAACATAAATCTATTATTTTCTAAATATACCGGGTTTGGTAGAACATTATATAGTTTATACATGTTACTTAATACTAAAGGAATCGTATTGATAAATATAATTAAATCATTACTTTTAACGATTGTAGTCTGCATTATTCTATACAGTTCAGACATACCAGATACATCTAATTTTACAGGAATGTTTAAGTCAGGTGAAAGATTTAATTTTATCAATTTAATTTTATCTAATAATTGATTTGATGATATTACTAAAGGGTGTAACTTCCCATACATAGCCGAATGTAAGATTTGAATAATTTTTCCTATTTCTAAAGCATATTGGTTATATATTAATTTTAGATTTAAAATTTGATTTTCCAATATAATTTTGATATTTTCATCATTAAACTTTTCTCGTTCTGATAAAATAAATCGGCGAATTTGTCTTATGTTATTTTGTATTTCCGTCGTTGCGTCTATACTTGGTTTATTGATCATTATTGCATCATTAGTGTTCGCAGGAGTAATTATTAATTTACTTTCTGCTAAATTTTGAGATTTCTGTCCATTTTTTATCATTGTTCTGATATTTGAGTATAATTTATAAACATCGTCTATTTTTATAGACCCGAACAGAGTATATATCATTTCTTTTATACTGCTGGCTACATCACGTTTATGTTTTGAATGATCCTGTTCTTCAACTATTTGGAGTAATTTGTTAGTCTCAAATTCAAATTCGGTCAAGACTTTTTCTGATGTATTCTTAAACAACGAACAAATGTCAGAAGTATAAAATTTCTTTTTTAAGCATAAGAAACTGCATTCATTTGAAAAACTTTCGGTCGCTTCATTGCAAAGTCCTAGTGCCTGATAAATGGACACATTTAAATATATTGCTATCTCCCAATTTGCAGCTGTTGTATGCATGTCGGAGATGTAGTCGAAGTAGATTCCTGGTGATTCTTTTGCATATGAGATGTTGTACAAAGGTTCTGTTTTAATAAGAGATTCCATCATACATATTATCCTGAAACACCATTGTGTATTATTTGACTACAAGTTCATATGTGAAATATATTATATTATTATTATCTTTATTTTTTTTTTTATAATTTTAATATTTATTTATTATTTTTCTTTTTTTTTTACACTTAAATTTAATAATACAAAATGATATTATATTATCTCTTTTTTTTTTTATTTTTTATGGAACACACAGTTTAAGTTCGTTTATGTGTATTTTCACTTCTCTTCGTTCTTTTTGTATTATGACATTTTCATTGTCTTCTAATTGAGTAACCAAATACGGTCCAAGCCATTTAGGGCTTAATTTGCCTTTCGGTTGATGATTTTTTATCCAAACTCGATCTCCTACATTGAAGTTAATTTCATGTCGATTTTGATCATATGTTTCTTTGGATTTTTCTTTACTTAATAATATATTTTCTCGAGCTTGTTTGTGTGACTCTTGAAGTTTTTGTTTTAACTCGAAGACATAATCGTCGTAGTTGTATCTAGGTTGAGGAGTTCTGCTTAATGTATGTGGTATTGAGGCAGGGAATCCATATATTAATTCGTATGGTTGGTGTTTGGTTGTTGTATGTACTGTAGTGTTGTATACAAACATTGCATATGGTACATAGTCATCCCAGTCATCAAGATGTTTATCGACATAATGTCGAAGATAAGCGGCTAACGTTTGATGTGACCTTTCAAGTCCACCATTAGATTGAGGATGATATGGTGTCGTGTGCAGTTTATCTATTTGCAATAGTTTACAACAGGCAGCAAATATTTTACCCATGAATTCTGTACCACAATCTGTTAAGATTGACTCCGGTATTCCATGTTGGCATACAAAACCTTCAACGAATGCTTTCGATACCGAATTTGCATCATTAGATACTAACGGATATGCAGCAGAAAACTTCGTTAAATCGTCTTGTAGTGTCAATATATAATTATTTCCTTTTTTAGACTTGGTAATTGGTCCAACAATATCTAGGAATATACGTTCAAATGGTTTGGAAGATGTAGTTGTTATCACCATGGGTTGCTTGACGGTTTTATTAAGGGTTTTATTTCGCTGGCATGATTGACATGACGATATAAAATTTTGTACATCTTTTTTCAATCCTTTCCATGTATGTTGTTGTTTAATTCTTTTGATTGTTCTGGAAATTCCTTGATGACCTCCAAGTGGTGAATTGTGAAATTCTTCGATAATCTTATATTTATCTTCTTCTGTATATGTGTCATCAATGAACACTAGTATTTTGGTTTCAGAGCCTTTAAAATGGAATCGAATCATTGTGCGTATTTCAGACCAATCTAATTGATCTATTCCACAAGATATTTTTGGTAAAGCCAGTTTTTTTATTTTATTTGAATCGCAGAAAGTTCGTAAATTTTTTAAAGTTAAAAACATTTTTTCATTCGAAGGTTTCTGCCAATGTTTTTTTTTTGTAATTAGGTAAAGAATAGTTTTTCCATTTACTTGTAACGATGCTATTTCTGTTACCAGTTTATTTTGATTTTTAAGCTGTTTAATTTGACCATATTTTCTTCTAAATTCGAGACCTATCCCTTTTTTCATACAAAAATCTTGAGAAACACAATGTCCTAATGCATATTCATCTGCAGCATCGAATAAATTACCCGCTGTTTCAGTAACATTATTGTTTATAATGACACGTTGAGATATTTCTTCAAGAAATTTCTTATATTCGCTAGTCGATTGAGGCGCAATTGCCGAAGTAGTAGAAACTGCTATTCTGCTAAGAGCGTCAGCATTTGTGTTCTGAACTCCTGGTTTATAAATGACTGTATAGTCGTATTCTTCTAGCAGAAGTCGCCACCTAGTAAGACGAGCGCCTGGATCTTTAACTCCAAACATCCACGATAGAGGTTTGTGGTCCGTTATGATGTTAAATTTTCGACCGTAGATGTAAGGACGAAATTGTTTAACCGACCAAATTATTGCCAACAGCTCCTTTTCAGTGGTATTATAATTAATTTCAGCTTTATTTAATGTGCGTGATGCATAGGAAATTGGCAAGTCTGACCCAATGTTTCCTTGCGATAGTATTCCTCCTATTGCACAATTACTGGCATCTGTTGTAATATTGAAAGGTCGAGAAAAGTCAGGAAATTGAAGTATTGGTTCCTTGGTCAATATGGTTCTGAATGTTTGAAATGCGTCTTCACAAGCATCCGTCCATATAAATTGTTGATCCTTCTTTAGTAAAGATGTTAATGGTTTTGATATTTTACTGAAGTCTTTGATAAATTTTCGATAATAACCTATTAATCCAAGAAATGATTTTAGCTCTTTAGCATTTGTTGGAGTGTGATAATTAGCTACACACGATATTTTTTTTGGATCTGGTTTAATACCTTCATCAGTTATCAAGTGACCAAGATAACTTACTTCTTTACTTAAGAATTGACATTTCAGTGGTTGAAGTTGCAAATGATATTTACGAAATCTTTTAAATACATCTCGTAAGTTATTTTCGTGATCTTTAATAGATGTTCCAATAACGATTACATCATACAGGTAAACAAAAGATTTCACACCGTTGAGACCAATAAGTACCTGATTCATAAGTCTTTGAAAAGTTGCCGGAGCTCCTTTTAGTCCAAAACACATCCTATTGAACTCAAAATGGCCCTTTTCGGTGCTAAAACCGGTTTTTTGTCTGTCTTCCGGTCGCATTGGAATTTGATGGTAACCACTTGCCATGTCCAAGCAAGAGAAATATTTTGCATTTCCCAATTGATCTAAGATTGTATTGACATCTGGCATTGGGAAAGCATCTCCCACAGTAAGGTTGTTTAATTTACGGAAATCAACTACAACTCTGTATTTTTGTTCACCTGAGTCATCGATCTTCTTTGGCACTACTAGCAATGGAGCATTCCATGGGCTATCACTGGGCCCAATTATTCCATCTTTCTCCAATTTTTCAATTTGGTTATCTATTTCCTCTTTCTGTGAATATGGAAGTCTATAAGGTCGTTGATAGATGGGTTGTGTTGTTCCTGGTGTTCTTATTCCATGATATACAGCGTCTGTACATGTAATTTTATCTCCTTCGAGAAAAAATATATCAGAAAATTCACTGCATAATTCTTCAATGGATACTTTTTCTTCAAGATTCATATGATCTGTTTTGAGAAAGTTCTTTAGAAGTTGAATCCGATTTTGTTCATTTTTTGTTACCTTATTAGTATGTATAAAATGTTTTATTGATTCTTCATTTATTATTTCGTGTGATAACTCTGTTAGTTTTGGTGTAGGTACCACAATCTGAGTTTCTGTTGGGTTAATTATACTTATGAGAATCTGATGATTTTTTACTTTATTTAATATATTTCCACATATTATTTCATTATTTATATTTTGAGCGTAAACTAGTATGTTCTGATGTTCTTGAATTTGTAGATCTGACACATCTACTGGAATAATTGTTTCACATCTAGCTGGAATAGTTGTGACGTCATCTAATTTTGATGTAATTTCCCCTTTTCCTACGTCAATGACAATTTGATTCTCCGTTAAAAATGGTTTTCCCAAAATACCATCGCCTATAATTGGAAAATTTGTCGGAACTACATGAAATTCACTTTCGGAAGATTGATTTCCATTTATGACTGTCAACATTGTAAATCCCAGGGTCTTAACTGTTTGATCATTTATCCCCTGTAACATGAATATTTTTGTGTCTGATACTTGAACATCATCGTGAAGAGCACCTAGTTTTATTAAATTAAGATCAGCCCCTGTGTCTACAAGTAGCTTTACGATATATTTTGTACATTGTGGAATTTTATATAAAGCATGATTATCAATTAATTTGATTTTGAATGACAAGGTTCTTGCAGGTTTAAGGCTATTGTTTTTAATGTGTTGACCGATTGGTTGCCCGAGCCACTCGGTCTTGGCCCGTTTCCCGAAAACTGTCCATTGGATTTATTTGTTTTTTTCTTTTTGTAACATACATCTTCGGAGTGTCCCGGTTTATTACAATAAGCACATGTTATCTTTTTCACATCTTTATTATTTGGATTTGAATGTACTTTTGATTGAAAATTTTGTTGGCCAGTATCTTGACCGCGATTTCCATATCTACATTGATTTGTAAAATGATTATTACGATTGCAAATTTCGCAATACTTTTGATTGTTATTTCTGCCTTGGTTTCCTCCTTTAAGTATTCGTTGAGTCTCTTTTGATGATTGATAAATTTTCTGCTCTTCAAGACTTGCCTTCATTGCATCTTCCAGTGTTTCAAAGTTTCTTGATTTAATCACTGTTCTTAAATGAGGTAATAATCCTTCTACGTACGTCGTTAAAGTAATTTCTTTTATATATGTACGTATTGCTGTGGCATCTGTGGTTGATTTTCCCTTTGTGCTCACATTACATAATTCATTGAGTAGATTTTCAACCTTTGTAGAGTAGTCATGAACTGACTCTCCTTGAGACTGTCTTGTTGATGTAAGTTCAAGTTGTAGATATCCTGGTGTACGTTTAGCACAAAAGTTTGATTCGAGTAAATGTTTAAGTCCTGCCCAATCTTCTACGTCACGATGTTGAGTTATTGCAAAAGCTTTTTTACTTAATTTTGTACGAATAGCTTGTAACAAAACTGGCTTTATGTTGTTATCGACATTAGACATTACGAAATCACATGCGCTAAGATAAGGATAGATATCAGCTGAATCTTCACCATTGAAAAAAGGAACCAATTTAATGGCTGTTTCTAATGAAAGAACTGTATTGTTCATTTTAGAAATGGTACACGAATTATCCACCCCCAAAAATTTTAAACCGAGTAGTTCGGTATTTTTATTTATTTGTTTTGGTGTATTTTCTTCACCTATTAGATCCGAAGGTACTGAAGTTGAAATATTTCCCCTAGTATCAGAGAATAATGATTCTACACTTCTAGATTTCCTATGGTATCTTTTATTTTGGTGTGCTCGTGACCTAGTATTTGGGCCAGTATATTTTAAATTATCGTCAAAGTTATTTGATATAGGAGTATTATAACCTTTATTTACTGTAGATGTATCTGGGCTCCTATCACTGCTACTATTACCACTACTTGATTGAGTAGACATACATTAAAAGTGTTAGTTTGTTATTATAGTGTATAATAACAACAAAACAAAACGACAATAATAATAAAAAAAAATTACAATTATGTTACTATGTCAGTAGGTCAAGATAAAATAAAAAATACAGTAATTTTATTCTATTATTCAAGTTAGTGATAATAATATTATTATAATATAAAAATATTTATGTTATTATTTTTTTTTTTACTTACAGTATGACGGTCTTTGTTATTACTCCGAACTGCATAATAATTGACTTCTTTGACAGATTATCTGGATCCCTTGTTGAACTCGCCACGTCTCACGGTGTCGTTCCCACGTAGTCTTCAAGTTATTTCGTTTGAAGTTCTACGCTCCGAAACCGGTATGCGCGGAGACCACACTGGTGGGTTTTGTTTAACTTGAACGATTAATTAATTTCTGTTTACTAATTAATCGATGTAGACGAGATGTAGTGTAGCTTATCGTACAAATGTGCGTATTGGTATTGACAATAGGCGTTGATTGTGTATTTATAATGACCGATAAAATATGGTGATCCCGTTTTTTACGTAGTTGGTATAAAACAAGTAGCACCTCCTACGGTGTATTTGTAGATGCGTGTGACGTAAATATCGGGGACTATAGAATAGTTTCCTCACCAATCTTTAGGTAAAAGCGCCTCCGTATGAATATATTCACTCGTGTTCACTTTTTTTTTTATTTATAATAATTATTTGAATATATCACTCACTAGACAAAATTTCTTTCACAGAAAAGAAAATGAAAACGGCTACCGCTGCCACCAATGTTATGAACGCCACTGCGTATGCCTGTGATGTTCTGTTATATTTTATAATTGTGTCCCTGGTTGTATCCGAAGACGACAATTTGTTGAAACCGTTCTCTGTGTAGCGGGTGATAATCAAATGTTGTTTAATAGTTTATTAATAAAAAGAATACACGTTTTAGATTTATATGAGAATATTATACTTTATTAGTTTTAAAAAATATGATTTATACTACAAGCTCACTACTTAGCTCGAATGAGTCGAGTTCTAGACTGAATTGCCGACAGGACCGATACTACAGTCTTGTCGCGTATTAGTAAAATATCTAAGATAAGACGCCTACATACAGGCGTTATTATATTCTGTAAAATAAGCGTCTCTATAGTCTCTATAGTGGTGGGCATATAACACTACCTATAAGATCATAGTCAAATACAATTTTAATGTTTAGAAAACCATGTAAACATTCAAATTAATAATTATATATATTATTATAACGTATCTACTATAGTCTATACAGTGTGACAATATATATGAAAAAAAAAATTAAATTAAATATGTCTATTTATGTTCAATTATTACCTAATAATCGTTAGGGATCAAATGTGTACCGGTTATTAGGTATTTTTTCATTGCTCAACATTTAAAAAAACCCAAAATATATAGATCTATTTAAAATTTGATACAAATAGTATGTATTATAATAATTAAAAAATATAAAATGTATCAAAAAAGGATAATGAAAAAGTTCAACAAATCAAAGTATACCATCGGTAGCTGATGCAATTATTAATTAAGAAAAATAAATCAATAATGGTATGCTAATATTGTAATATTATAAAATTTGAACTTATAGTAACTATGAAATCTAAAAATTGTGCAATTATTGGACCAGAAGTTTTAAGTTTTAAGTAGGTATAGTACATAATAATTAATATTATATAATATATATAGGGGCCCGGGTCTCCAATTAATATTTTTAAAGGTTCACATTAGTAATCTGGAAGTTGTTGGCTAAAATAAAAATAATTTATTATTTATTATTTCAAAAGTCAGTAAAACCCAATAAACAAAAATGATAAATTACAAGACTAAAACCTCCTTTTCGATTTTTTTTCAATTATTGTAGTTAAATAATTTTTTTTTGCTGAATCAAAAAACTTGAAAATTTACCTTTAGACCATAAGTCATTTCATATTAGAAGTTCAAAAGTAATCAACATATAAAAATTAAAGGCATACATTTTTTTTATAAGCATTTTAAATTCAAATGTTGACAAAATCCATTATAATCTAGGACTTTACCAAGTAGGTATGTGATTTTTATTTATTAGATTTACCGAATTCGTTATCAAATGTATTCATTTATTTTTTCCATTATTAAGTTGTGTTTTGTTACTTTTGTATGTATTATGAATTTTTTTCCTTTTTTTTATTATGTTTGTGTTTAAAAAAATAATGTTTATATTATATTAGCACTATTATTTTTTGGAGTATTATAAAACCGGACTCAACAAAAAGAATAATATGAGTTCTAATATTTACTACGATAACCATAGGTGGTCTTAGGATTTGAATTTTGAAAGGAATTTAGTCTCGTACACATTTTAAACATAATATAACGAGCCCATGGCTGATGGGCCTTTCGCTGATAAATTATTTAACTAAAAGCTGTTTTTGAATAAATCTGGCTCATCAAATCTATCCTAAGTGCACCTATAATTGTATCATTAATTTTAATTAATGTAATCTAAACTACGACCTGCAGCCACATCTTAATTGGTTGACGGAATATCACTTCACACTTGAAACTTAGCACATTAAGTACTGTGTTGGCAGCTATTTTAAGTCGAGGAAAATAATTCAATTAATTGAAAATATTACTTTACTTTACTTTAATTTAAACACTATATATAAATACCAAACTTAAAAAAGTTAAATTCTTATTGGAAACAATTTACTGTCGAAATATTACAATATAAATAAACTAATTCTATTCGATTAACAGTGTACCTATATAATATGCACAATCGTCGTCAACAATAAACAATACTAGCCAGCAAAGTATAATATCAATATTAAATGAGACATAGAGTTTACTGTTTATAAATCATAATAATATTATAATAATAATAATGGGGGACGGTTGCGGATTAAGGCGTCGGTTCAAACTTGGCCACTGGCTGCATTTTTTCGGGCAGTTACGATGTCCGGAGAAAAGTGCCCTCATTGTAGGACCTGAGCTTCTAGATCCTTGCTCCTACCTGAGCATGGCAGATACCTACGGGTGCACACTAAAAAATTTGTCAAAGCCAAAAAACACACGTGTTTAAAACTTACAGTACCCTCCCCCACAGTAATAACCACCTAATGGTCTAAGTTGCTGCGGGTTAATTAATAATAATAATAAAAAAAAATTAATAATAGGTATACAACATCATTGAAATTTGAAGGTACTTCAGGTATTACTTCTATAGGTACATACAATAGTATATTGTGTGGCAAGCGCTGGAAGTGAGCAATTTCAGTCACGAACGACGTGTGTAGCGAGCCACAGTCGTGTGCCTCATTTCACTAAAGACTGAAATTGCCTTCCTGCAGGAGTCACACATGAGTACGACACCAGTGGCGTATTTAGGATTTTGTCATGGGGGGGATATGATTTTATCCAGTACTTATCAACTCGAGGGGGGCTCCGACTCTCTCACCACCCCTAAGTTTAAATAATTAAATATAAAACTAAAATTTTACTACAGTTTTTTTATTTTACAAAACAAAATCTAGTTTTCTAGATGTTTTGGACAATTCGTCTATGACTTCTTCCCCGGATAAATCAATATTTCTATGAACTGATAGTAATGACAATTCATTCAGCCGTGTCTAGAAATTTTTAATTACTTATAAGTTATAAGTCCAAACAAAATCCTAAAAACTAAGCGTCTAACGTTCTTAGTTTCTTACCTCATTCATTGTATTAGGTAGATGTGTTTTAAGCCTTTTTAGACTAGAAAAACTCCTCTCAGGAGTTGCAGTTGACACAGGCAATGTCATAAATATTTTTAAGAGAAGTTTAATATTTGGATAAATGTCTTTATCGCAGTTAAGGAACGCTTCTATACCAGTTTTAGTTATTTCGTTAATACTGGAGGCTAGTTTTAATTTTCACATCTTCAGTTCTGCAAGAACATTGTGCCTATCAATGGCAGGAGAATATAGTTAAATTAGGTGCTGAAATTCATTTCTGTCTGCAGCTCGCGCGCTCTCCTCAGTCCTTACTCTTTCGACGGCTCCCGGACTATCGTCTAATTTAGATTTAAATAAAAAAAAAATAAAAAATACTCAACTCAAGTCTTGGGGGGGGGATCAAGCCCAATGACCCCCCCCGTAAATACGCCACTGCATGACACTTACTATTTTTTGTCACGCCTCTGCGTTCATCGATCACTACAAGTAGGAAAAGGTAATGCACTATGCAGGGATATTCATGCAACAATCAGACTATTATACGAAAACAATTTTATGAAAGAAAATTGTTTGCTCGTCATGCAGGGAGGTTATAATATGAATATAAGATGCAGTCCACGATGTAGTTAACCTAAAGTTTATGTTTTGTAAGGACCGTGGTATAGTTTACAGCAGGGGTCTCCAACCTACGGCCCGAGGGTCGAATCCGGCACTCCAAGATTTTTTCTCTGGCCCTCCAAGCTCATTAATGTTTTGAAAATAATATATTTATTATATTAATTCCATTTAGTTTTCATTGTTTTTAATTTATTGAATTAATTAAACAAAATTAATTTATTCTTATTTTCTTTTGGTGTTATTCGTAACAGCTTATAATAGTTATTTATACATATATACTAAGTACTAACACTAACTAATAATAGAAAAACTCGTTGTAAAATAAAAAAAAGTATGTAAACTATCATTCATTTTTCTAAAGAAATCGTACCTATCTATTCTTCAATTTTTCAACAGCTGCTCTATTCTTTTAAAAATGTTGGCCCTCGATTCCAAAGCGTATCTCAAATTTGGCTCTCCGTAAAAAAAGGTTGGAGACCCCTGGTTTACAGTGTTGTCCCAATAACTTATTAGAGAGGGGGTAACATTTTTTTTATCCCCAATTATTTTTGACAGCATACAGCATACAATTTATGTATACATTTATCTAGTTAAGTCTCAACACAAATTAATGTGACTTTCTGGTAAGGTTTTCTTTTAACTTTTCTTTAATTGACAGTCGAAAATTTTAAATTTTCTCAATTTTAATGAATTTTATTAAAGTTTTAACTTTAGACCCACATTAAAAATAATATATTGTGGATCTGTGTTCAACTTGACAGAGAGAGAAAATTATTTAAAGACGACATTTAAAAATAAAAATGTTTAAAGCTTAAAAAGAGTATATATATTTTGAATATCTTGTTAAAATGCTCATATATTATAATTATATAAATATTTTGTTAAAATTTAAAGTTTTTACGGTTATTCATTTTTGAGTTACAATAGAAAAACATAATCGATTTTGTCGATAACCGGTTTTGTGAAAAATTACTTTTATATTTGTTAATTTTTTTTTTTTGTTTTTCACGATGCTTTTGAAAATTACTGGGAACTTTTTTACTTTTGAGTTTTGACCCAACAAAGTGCCAACTTGATTCACTTTTCTATCAGAAAAGATGCTGAAGTAGAAATTTGAACTATTTTTACTGTCATAATATGATATTGCAGACACAAAATAAAAATAAAATATAAAATCACAAATCGTTGTAAAATAAAATTCATTCATGTGTGTGTGTGTGTGGGGGGGGGGGGGGCATCACCACCTCTATTTCAGTTGATAGGTACTAATTGTTTTATCACTTGTAAAATAAAAATAGTGAATGTACTGTATTATCAGAGATTTTTTACTTTTTACAAAATACTATTGATTATAAATATTTACTAGAATTTATTTATTAATGGTAAAACTATTAATTAAATTATTAATTAGTTATTGGTTATTTCTAACTATATCACACAGTACACACTGCACGCCACGACACACTAGAAAGTCATCTTTATTATATTTGTGTAATATATTTTTATACTTAGGATTACGATTATCCACCAATTTTGGGAGTAAACCCACCCTTTAAAATAGGTGGGCGGCTGCCACACCTAATACATGGGTTCGGGGCCACTGTAACTGTAGTCTATAATTGTACATAATATACTTTTTAAAGGTTTTGTTTATGATAGCAATAAAATGTAATTTGGGGACGACGTGGCCGAGCTGTCTAAGGCGTCGGTTATGGTGCAGCCGTCGCAGGTTCGATTCTCGGCCACTGGGTGGCATTTTTCTTCGGGAAAGTCACGGTGTCCGGAGGACAAGTGCTGCCATTCCGGGGCATGGCAGAAACCTACGGGTGTCCCACTAGAAATTCTGCCACAACACACACACGTGTACCAAACCTATCCAATACAAAAAAAAACTCACAGTTCCACCCCCATCCAATGGCTTATGTTGCCGCGAGTCATCTAATAATAAAAAAAAAAATTGTAATTTAATTATAATTTTCAAGATATTATCTAAACAAGAAAAGGACTTATTTTTATAACCCTTACTAGCTGATCCCGCGCACTTCGTTTCCCGTAAAAAATGACTACTCTTAAACAATAATTTTTATTGTTCATCTCTTTTTAGGTGTAACTCACTGCAGTAAATCAGCCACTACGTATCGGATAGCGGACAATTGCTGTCACACCGATGAGCTGCTTTAAGTGCAACTCAGCCACCTTGGTAGGTGATGTGTGAAAATTCGATTTGATGTATGCTTGTACTGAGTTGTACATGATCTTCCCGATTAACCAATGACAACCAATATACAAACAAATTACTATTATAATTTTTACTAATTATTTCTCCTATAACCAATAGCAACCATTTATAAACAAACATTTCCATCGTAAATCTCCAAATCCCTGTTTGAGCACCTTTCCGGGTTGGACCGACCGGGTCCAATTGTGAATCTAAATCATCCAGGGATCCATTCAGTCTCAAACACACAACAAATTTCATGAGAATCGATCTAGCCGTATAGGAATGCATTTTATTGAAGAACATACTGATAAACATTCGTTTATGTATGTATAGATGAGAAATTAATTTAACTAGGTACCTCAATCAATAGATTCTTTGACACATGGAGGGTATTTATAAATTATTTTTTCAACCACTTTAAGGAAAGGGCAACTCAGATATACATTTTTTTCAGCTCACGAAAAAATAATATTGTTTTGTTCATTTAAATGGTTGTTCTTGCTATACTGTCCATTGGTACAATGGTACATATCATATAACTATAATTATAATTAGTATAGATATAAAGCGCATATTAGGTATAGGTACATTATTTTACAAATATATTTATATATTTATGAAAAAAAAAACAAATCTTTGTCACGGGAAACGCCAGGTGGGACAGAGGTATTTATACAGTGAAATTTCCATATTACGAAGTATCATAGACCATATAGTGTCTCATGCATAAAAAAATTCGTATTACACAGAATTTTAATAAATAGAATTGAATACATTTGGTTCACATAAATATTTCTTTAAATTAAAAATTTTGTTAAATTATGGACGTTCGTTTAATGGGAGTTTCACTGTATATAAAATATAATTTGATTTATTTGATAAGAAATTAATATGAAAAATAATCCAGTTTTCGAAAATGTTCACAAAAAAAAATTTGTTCATCAAAATCTTCATTACTATATAGACACGTGTGTGTGCGTGACACGCACATATTATTGTATGGATACATGTTTTAACTATTGCCATTTTATTGTCTTGAGCCGTTTAATATCGCATTTTATTTTATCTTATACTTCGGTACCTATATACCTATGGCACACACGCACAGACAAATAATTTTATAAGGACGCAACCGGTTTGCCGCAGTGGCTGCCGTGTCCGAATAATGACGTCCAATGAATTCCACACGCTCTGCGCCCTATAACCACCTAATCTAATCGTTGCATGTTTTATGTATGTAAGTACCTATATATACACTTGGCACAGACTTGCAGTCGGCGGCCTTGGCCGGTAGGTATATAGGAAAGAAGACATAAAGTTTTTTTTTTAAATCCATTATAAATTAAACTGGCACGGATCGGTGAAAAAAAAAAAGAGTGTAATATATTAGTGTATTATACCTACCTATTTGCCGAACGATGCGATGGGACTCGATTTTCATTGGCCGTTTCTGCGGTTATTATATTGTTATTAATTTCTTATACATCATACGTATGATATATAGGTAGGTAGGTAGGTAGGTACGTAAAAAGTCTTAAAATGTATGAGGGCAGACGATTTGTTGGTACATATTATTGTTGTCGCGAACCCCAAACGTTTAAATGCATATTTTATAGACCGCTGATCTGATCAGCCGTGAAAAATATTGAGTTAAAAATAGTAAACCATTTAACGTACTTACTAATAAAATATTTAATGAAGATCAAATTATTTTGTTTTCTTGCGGGATCTGACATTGCCTTAAATCAGGCGTTTTAGATAGGCAAATTGATTGTATGATGTCAAATCATATAAAGTTCAAATCATTTGCTTTTTTTTATATATCATGTATAATATAATATTTTAACCTTGTAAACATTTTTTATATAATATTATTTTATAAAAACTAATAATCAGTGATAGCAATAGTTTAACTAGGTATATTTACAATAATATGTGGCTTATAAAAACAAGAAGTTCCGAAAATATTGTAAATTTATTTTTGTGTATACTTTGGAATTTATTTAGATTTGATTAATATATTATAATATTGTAATTTATGCGGACAATTTTAATTTATTTTAATATTATGTAATGCCTAATTTATTATAATAATTTATATGTCGCTAAATACTACATACTGCTAAACTGATGGGCCGTTTTAATATTTACGCGGAATACATAATAACCTCGACACATTATTTAAAATTCGAATGACGCTTTATAAGTATCTGCATTGCAATAAAGTCATAAAGATCGCCCAAATATTCGCAAGTTATCGTAATCAGTGTTATAGATCAAAAATGTGGATTTCTGTAAGAATTTATGTTTAAAGTCTTATAAGTTACTGCTTACTATGCAATTATATAAATAGATAGGTATATAATATAGGTAGGTACATCATATTTTGTAGTTTGTACATCTATTACCCCCCCCCAATTCCAATGTTACACAATGAAGTTTTAAAAATTAAGACATTTATGATTTTGTAGAATACCTTATTAGTTATTAATTATTGGTCTGATTGTATTTGTGTATCGTATACTAATTTTATTACCAATACACTGTTGTCTGTTAATTGTTATGCGCTTTTAAGTCTGCTATTGACCCCTTCGTTGGATTTTTTACACTTCTGTTTTAAATCTACATATAGGTCTAAATTAAGTATCGGGTCATTAATTCTATAGTTTATTGTTTTCATGTATATTGTTATTTATTACATACGAACTTTGAACCAAAAAGCACATTTTAAATTATTTCAATAAAAATAAATTTAGAACAAGTGGAATTATAATATCAACATAAGTCTTAAAAACATCATTTACAATCAACCATTCGGTTTATGTTCTAAAAATGTAAAATTATTTAAATTTCGTTTGCATCAAATAAAATTTCTATACTTCAACATATTAGGTATATATTATTTAGAATGATTTTTCTTGACTAATAAAACTTTTTATTGGCAGGTACCCAGGATCCATGCAGGTATCATAAAATGTTTTTTAGTGTGTATTAACATTTAAAAAATAACTAATGGTTCCTTTGTTTGAGTGATACTTATATTGCAACTATAAAATTTCGTATCCAAGGCAAACTTCAAGTGAAATCGGTATCGTCATTATACCATCTTTTATTTTTTAGGCTGATGTAATTTATTGTGAAATCCACTATTAAATAATGTGTTTTTCGATTAGTAAAGTTTTTTTAACATTTCTGGTATAACACCGAAAACCAGTTTTGATTACGGAAAAATGTGTCAATTCTTGGATAATTCCCATGAAACGAACCACACGCATTTGTTCAGCCATTATATTATTATGTCTGAGATTGTGAATCGCCCGGTTTTTCTGGTTTTAGATTGAGAATCCAAAGAGCACTGCCAAGGATTATAGACTACCTATTATGTTAAAAGATGGTCTTGTAATCGTTTGCAGATTTTTTTACCTGATATTGACATTTTTTTATTTTTTTGTCGTTGTGTGTTGTTATTATTGTGGAATAATAATAATATGTTGTGTATTAGGTATACGCAATAAAGGTTAAGATTTTAACATAACAAATAAATTCAAAACGTTCCATTTGTTGTACAAATTGTTTTTATTTTCAAACTTAAACTCTACATAATGACATACATATTACACATGGTAAACAAAAATAATATGTTCGTTTGGGCATACATATAGGCTGATATACATCGTACACCTATATGCGTCAAACGAGTACATACATAAAGAAGTGACGACGGAAACGTCAACTATGAGAGACATTTCTTTATAGCGTTCGTCGGGAAAGATAAAAAAAAAAGGAAAAGGAAACGAAAAGAAAAAAAAAAGTTCAATTGAGTCCGAATTTCGGGTTTTTGAACAAAATACAATTTGAATAAAAACCAATCATCAGAACGATGAACCGAACCGAATTGTAGAATTTTTTTTCTTTTTTTTTTCTTGTTCTTTTTCAAGACGAGGGAAGGAAGAAGTGGTGGAGGTTCGATTATTTGATGCTTACACAAATAAACGTCCGGCAGTTGTTGGATTCGTTGATTTCGTCATAATATATATCATCTAATACCGTTTGGCGGTGTTGATCGGGAAACCCCTCTCGTCGTATTGACCGGCATCGGCGGCGGCGTTCTTGTAGGCAAGTTCGTTGGCACGGACCAACGCTTCTGGGAGTGGTGGTGGAGTGGGCAAATGTGCTCCCTTGGCGACGAAACCGTTGTCAGCGTCTGCGAAGTATTCCACTTGGTAGACAACGCCGTCTGGGCCGGTGTACAAGTAGTATCCTTGGGCGACTTGTCCCTCGGCCTCGGTGCCTGGGTTCTTCAGGTATCCGGATTCGCCGGCTGAGATTCCGTTTCCGGTCTGGTAGCTGCGAACAATGGGAAAAGGAAATTGATGTTTTATATTATAATATAGGTAACAATTATTATTAATAACGAGTTATTATGATGATAACGGCGACGATAATATTATAATAATTGTATATATCTGTATGTAAGTATAAGACGTTCGTCGATTACATATTTTAATTGTTCGTTTTTCTTATTAGTATTCCTTATAGAGGAAAATAATACAATACAATATTATATATACCGCGACTACCATTCTACTATTGCGTGTACCAAGTAACTATGTATAGGTATGATCGGTATAATAGGCACTCACCTGTATTGGTAAGATCCGTCGAGGTTGAGTTCTTGTGTCTGGGCGATGATCGGGATGGGGGTTGTGACGGCGGCCGATGGGGCGTAGTAGGCACCTTGTGGTGCGCCGAAGACAGCGCAGGCCGAAGCCAAAACGACAAATGCAGCCTGTAATATAAAACATTGATATTTATGTGGACAATAAAAAATGATCTTATAGTCGTGCCTCTGACGTTTCGAATCATGTTCGATTTTATAATAATAATAGCTATATTATAATATTACTATGGAACACTGTAATCGTACAAATATATTGCGTGTTCTAATAATATAATACACGGTACGATACTCGGCTGAAGTATAGGTATATTATGCTAAGTATAGATAAGTATATTTTGGATGTTGGCCGTAATCATAATAATGTACACGAGTCTCCGTGGTTAGTGCTTCACGTAGTGCTCAAAATAATAATTAAAAGCGGCGGTTTTACGACTTGTGCGTACATCAAAATGAATCCGTAGGCATTACTCGATAATAATAATATTATTACAAGTGGACGAGCTGAAGTGTTGTGAGCGTTACGTGTTTTTGAAACTCTTTTTCCCGGTGTGATCGTGCAGCTCGGCTCGATATTATATAATATTATACGATAATAATAAGCTTTTATTATATTTTTGTATTATTATTGTTGGCCACCGCGGCCCGTAAAAAACGCATTGTCACGGCAAAATATTATTATTAATTTTTTAAGCTCGCAGTATTTTGTTCACACGCACAACTTCTGCGTCGCAACTGCACCACTGATATTGTAGAGTATAATATTATAATATTAAAGTTCGAATCGCGTCGCATAATAATATATGTCCCGCGAATGTAGTAATCCGATGAGGTACGAGCAAAAAACACTATTCCTGGATGAAACGACCACGGTCGGCCTCACATGTTCGCCGCGTATTTGTATGCAATAGATATAATAAAATGATGTGCAGTGCGCAGATGTATATTAACACGAGGTAAAAAACGACAGTTGAAAACGTAAAAAGAACTACGTTTATCCCGTTCGAACCGCGGCGGGTTTAAAAGCGTATTTGTAAGTAATTTATAGTATAAAAATATATAATATGTGTAAAAAAATTAAAACCATATTATATGTAGGTAATAATATTATATGTTGGTATATACTCACGGAGAAGAACATTTTGGTTTTTTGGATTTTGTTGACGGTTGTCTGGATGAGTGAAGTGAACTGTTGTCGGACGGACTTGAGAGCGCACACAATTGTCTGTTGGCTGTCGGTAAACCGTTAAATACTCGAATTCCCCACCCCGGCGCGATGCGACTGGATAAAAAAACGGTGCAGGTATCGCACTAGATCAAAAACGCATACACGGTGTACAAGGTGTACGTCCAGAGACGAGAGCGAGTGAGAGAGATGTAGTGAGAGAGAGAGTGGTGTGTGAGTAGTGAGTGTGTGTGTGGTGATGAGTGTGAGAGAGAAAACAGGAACCGCAACACTAATAAGAAATGAGAAAAAAGGGGAAAGACAAAAAACGGAGACGACCACTGAAGCCGCCGCCGCCGATATCTTTCCCCTTCGAATTCAAGTGGTCGGTGGCGGGAGGATGATGAGCATGAGGTCGAGCGCGGGATGGTGTCGGATTTTACGCGCGCGCGTGCGATAACCCGAAGCGTCGCCGAGGAGGGGCCGCCCGGTGACCTTAAGGATGAAATAATAATAATGGAATAAGAAAAAGAAATATCATAACCCGAGCGTGGGCCGCGCGCTAAGTGTTGCGCAACTATATCACGACGGCGGCGGCGGCGTCGATGATGGTACCTACCTATAACCATTGGTCGCGTATGACGGATGGAGATGACCGGTCGAACGGCGGCGGCGACGACTCTTCTTGGCGCAGCCGCCGTTTTGGTACATACGTGTCGGCGATTATTACTACAACTTACTATTACTACTCGTCGTCATCATCGTCATCATCGTCATCATCATCATCATCATCATCGTCGTCGTCGTCGTCATCTCTTGGTGTGTTATATATTCACGACGACGGCGGTGATACATGTTGCACGGTCGCGGTATCCGGAGCTCTTCAGCACAACCGACCGACCGGTCGAAACAGTGCATACGTGTATGTACCTACGTCCCGCTAAGCCGTACGCTGATTTTTATTTTTTATAATATTTCCGACGTACCTGCAAAGACGCAATACAAATTATTTTTTATATGGGACAACGAGGAGACGTATAATAAATAAAATATTAATATTATATTGTCCGTTTTCGATTTTTTGTCTACTTAGTATATACTTTGGTTTTTTTTAGTGCACTACCCATATATGATATTCGCGGTCTTATTCTTTTCCGTGACGTTATACTGTACAATATAATATATTATATACGATGGTTAGTACTTTTTAATACTATGCGTCAACATTTATTTTCCATATTTTGTTTTCACTCAATTTTTTTTTTATGTCTCTTTTTTGTCCGTCCACAATATTACTATACAATAACGATATTATTATATCATACCTGTGAAACATCCACAGTAAGTATACCTATCGTTGTCCGCTGCAGCATAATCTAGACGATCAAGCGGTTCGGAACCCGAGACAAGTATACGCAGCAATATACGTAAAAAGTGCATAAGAATTCGATCATTTATCATAGTGTCAGGTTCTTTGATTTTTTCGTAAACCGTCAAAATGTACAACCATATTGGGGTTACGTTAATAGTTTTTTCGTTTCTGTGTATTTATTATTTTTTTTTTTTAAATGTATTCTTCTTACATTGATTCTATTGCTTCACGTGTAGCGATAAGCAGATAAGGTATAATATATATACTGATCTTACAATAGTTACTACAGATGTGAGATGTTAACATACCGTAAACGTAACCTCTATAGTTGTACATTATGATTTTTACATAAATGTAATTAGCCAAAGACGTGAACGTATGTACTTGGGTTTTAAATTTTAATTCATATGGTTTTCACACCGTGTGCACTGTAGGTAGAGTAGGTACTATTTATACTTCTGAACTGTGATCACTTATCATAATACAAACCGTTAGTATACCTACGTAAAACAATCGGTACGTTAACAGTTTTTTATTAGGAAAGTTTTAAAAATATATTCTCAGCCCCAACAATGTGTATTGGTTGATCTACAAAATGAATATAAATATTCTAACATACATTTATTTATACTAAATAGTAAATAATATAAATAACTAATAAATTCATTTGAGCAGATGATTTTACACTTTTTTTTTCATTTTGTATAATTATAAAATTTGATTAAGCCATCTAATTATTTATAATACGTGATTTTAATGTTATATATTTTTACAAGAGTAAGTATAGGTATTGTAATTTAAATTATAATTGTATTGCTTAATAATACTAATGAGTAAAATATATTTCTTTAATAACAAGCACTGATCATTCAGCATTACAAGATGAAAGGTAAATGTTATGTAAATTATATTGGTACATATAATATATATATTTTATCATCTTTGCTATGGCCAGTTTAAGGAAAGATTTATTTAATATCTATTTTAATTTTCAATTTATTAAATTAAAAGTCATAATAACATTAATTTTTTGAACTAGTGTTCTCTTAAAATTCACAAGAAACCGTTAAAAATTAATAATTGTTACAAAAAATCTGAACAAGTAGGTACTCGGTTATTAACAAAACGTTCACCATTCTTTGGCAAATCAAGCTCAGAAAATTTTTAAAATTTAAAATTCTCTGTATTCCTGTAGTGGTTCACCTAACTCTTGTTTCTCACTTTGCATAGATTGTTATTTATTTTTATGTAATCAAGATATATTTTTATTTAATTTCCTGACATCGAAAGACCTTAAATTAATCTTAATCACACAGAATTCGCGTTAGGTAGTAATAACAAGTTTTCGGTTATATATTTTGCAATATTGCAATTGAATCGGTCCATCTCCGATACAATGATTATGCAATGACATAATTTGTTTTTTATATTCATATACAGGTTTAGCGTATACTGACCCCATGTGTATTCTTAAGACTCTTTCTACTCGTGTGATCATGTAAATGTATGGTTAATAAATAAACATTGGTAAGTGAATTAGGAATTATTATTTAATAATCATATTTTTCACTAGGTAGGTATATCATAATATGTACTCTAGTCATATTATACATACAATATATTATTTTTATAGAATATGATTGTCAATATGTTATATGTATCTTCGTATCATCAAACTGAAAAACTTGACAATATTATTGTTATAAATTAAAGTAAATAAAGATATTTTGATTTTTGTTGCTTTATAATTTTTATATCAAAATTGATATATTTAAATATCGATTATCTTTACTACCCATTTAATTTTCAAAATAAAACTTGAAATAAAAATATATGTATTATATCGTATATGTCTCGCTACTTAGAATATTAAATTTATCGAATATTATGCAATTCCCAAATTTTATTTAAAAAAAAAAAATGCTGACCTAAAAACTTGTCTGAAAAATGCAGAAGAAATCGATCGAGCAGCAAATCGAATACAGTATTATTATTAATGGTAAATGGCAGGTCGGATGCCGCAGGGCAGGTCATTCAGAATGATGTGAACGTCATTCCTTAATGCAGAAGCCCAATATTACGAATGTTGCAAACAGTTTGAATAGTTATTTTGAAAGGTTTTTTTTATTTAATATACAATTTATATTTAGTATATCACTTATTTACTTCGTGTCATATATTTAAATTGAACGCACTATTATAGTTACTTATCGTGGCTCTAGGTTGAATTTTCATTCACTGGATTATTAGAACTAATATTTATCGTATTTTTTATGTTTCATTTAGTTATAAACTTATATCTAATAAAATAAATGTACTATAATTTATAATGTTATGTAGACTTGGCCTATTAGCATCAATATGCGTCAATAAATAATATTCTACCCACTGAAACTGCTATGCTAAATGTCAGGGTAAAAATTGATATTTCTGCAGAATTGTTGTAAATTTATTTCTTATGCAATAAATATTTTATTTGAACCCATTATAATTATATCGTGTGCATGACTTGAAATGTTTTTATTTCATAGAAAAAAATATAATTTATTTAAGTATCTTACTAGAGTACTATTAAACTAACACTATAAAATATTATATACCTACCTAATTCATAACTGATAACTAATGAAACTACCTACTCTACATGTTTAGATATTCCTACTAGCCACTAGGTAGTTCAATTAGAAATTAGATACATATAGATTTATTATTATGATAGTAGGTATATAGGTACTTTAAAATTATAAATTTTTGTCTGAGGGCAGAGTTGAAAATTATATTCGAAATAGTTGAAATTGTTTTATTTGTTTTCCGCTTTATGCAGTGGTAAATAAATAATTGATCACTCATATTCTAATAATAGTATACATCTATCACCTAACCTAGTAAAAGGATCAAAAGTTGTCTACATTGTTTTCGAAAGAAGCAATATCTGTAATGAAATTGTGTAGTCAAATGTTCTAAAATATAGAGGCTAACTAAGAATGTACATTGTACCTATTGCAAGTATGCAAGTACCTGTGTTGAAAGTAGAACAGCTATATCTTACAATTTAAGGCCCAGTGCCCACCAAGCTTTATTATTCGGCCCAAAAAAATAACTCAAAATTAATATCAAACTTATTTAAATTATTTTTCACTATTATACGATGAATCATGAAAATGTTATACATTTTTAATATTATAAAATTGTAAATTTATGTTTAGAAGTTTTATGTTATATGTTATGTGTTGCCCTAAGTACCTTACTTACAATAGCAATCGTAGCTCACGTAATCTAGATAATTAAAATATGTAATATGCGGTCCAAGTAAAATAATGGTCGAGTATGGATGATGTAGAGTATTATTAGTATAAATAGACAAAATCACTTGACAATCGGATATGTGGTTCCATTACACAAGTCATTTTTTATTGTTAATAAGTTCAAGGCTCAAGTAAATGTACACATTTATTCTATCGATCGATAAGATTAAATATTTATCCAAATACGATTATAAAAGTTATGATTCAGAATGCACGGCGTTTATAAAAAAAATGTCAACAACTGCTAACGACTAGAATATAATACGATGAAATTGTTCTGTGTGCTAACATAAATGTTCACACGCCTCGTGTTAGTTAACGTGAAAGTATTTAGCGTAGGTACGAGGTACCTATTCATTTTAATGAAATTCATGAATATAATATACCTATAGACTGTATTATCATTAATGTTATAGTTTGTTTGACAATTCGTGATCTCATTATAGCTCAATTATATGTGACCGCAATGATTCTGTTAAGGATTTAATATAGACTACCTATCAACGTATAGGCAAGCACTTATTTTTCATTAAATCTCCATGTATGAAATTTCTGGAAATCACCCTATGATCTTAATAAGTACGTTTGCTAAACAGTCACGAAATCACTCACTATATTGAAGTATTACAACTACAATAATCCCTGGTAGGCCTGGTATATATAACTCCAGTACCTATTTCATTATACTTATAACAGTGACCAGCTATTATATCATAATGTGTAAAGGCTAAATAACTAATAAGTGCTTTTTACAGTTTATAAACAGTTTATTTTGCTTAAAAGTTAAATTGGTCCGCGGGTTAGCCAGTAAATATGAAAGTAAATAAACATCTAAATAACGAAGTACAGCAGACACAAATTATACAGCAGAGCGTGTTCCCTGTTTTTTTTTTTTTATTGCTTTTATTGCTTTGGGGTATATTAAAATATTAGACTTAACTCAGTTTCTCAATTAAATATGTTTAGTAGCCGAAGCGCGAAGTACCTTCACTGGATGGTTTCTTCCCTCAAGACACTCAAGCCATTACATTAATTTAATTTAAATAAACATACATTATGCTTATTGTACTTTTTTTTTAAGTATAGAATGTATAAGTTCTAGATAAAAAAAAAATGTTTAGAACAATTAATGTACAATTGTGCTGGTCAGATAAGTGGATTTCAATGATTATACTGTATCTACAACGACAAAACTGTAAATTGTAATGTTATAATTATTATAACAAAATTGAGACTATTATAAATATTTTGTAATAATTATTATGTGTAGGTACTTAAAATGAATACCTAACTATTACATAGTACATATTATTATCATGGTTAAATACTCAAATCTAAATGTATAGATTGTCGTTCATAGTAGGTATATAGATGTACCTATAGTAAACCATTACATATAATTTTCATCTATTCAAGATTTATATTAAGTAATGCCATAAATATAGTATACATATGGCTGTATTGGTATATAATAAGTATAGAAACGTTAACAAGTAACGGAGATATGTTTTAACTATATATAGGTAGTAGACTATTATTAACTATAATTAAATAGCGATTTGAAAATGTTTATCCTTCATATAAGTGTGTTTCGGCAACTTTTATGTAAACTAATAGTTTAATAGTTTATCAGATGGTTTTATTACTTGGTTATAAATTATTATAATTATTTGTACGTATTTGATTTTTTTTCGTGAGGTATTGAATTCCTTACATTTACTTATAATTTAATTTAATGTACAAAAGTCAAATATTAGTTTGAAACATAAAACGAGTAAGTATAGACTTTACACATATGATATGCAATAATAAATGTTTTATTACACATGCAGACTACCTAGTTATAAATTATAATGAATCATACAGTTTGAGGTTTATTCATAATCATTTATCATATTATAATATATTGCGTGTAATAATATAATATAATACATCAGACGTAATAAACGGCATAGTAAAAACCATAAAATTGTATAATATTATTTCCAAATACTGTTAAAAATTTATTTGGATAGTTTTAGTTTTAAAAAACTTTTAAATGTCATAAACAATAAAACGACAACTGCCTATTCAATTAATATTAGGAGGTACCTATAACTATTGGTATACATGGCAGTATAGTAGTTTACTATAATAAGTATCTTGTATCTACGTATATTATGTAACTGTGTAACACAGATTTCCTTCATTTAAGACTGGATTAAATAAAAAAAAACCAAATAAAGGTATTTTATCAAGGCAAGTGAAGCTGAAACAATTATCATAATATATACAACAAGTGAACAATATTATTTTATTATATTTTGTATTTGTGTTGTTTATATAAATGTAGTCCACTTCTTGTTTCTGTCAAATATTATAACAATAGTATACTCGTGTTTATTAACTAGGTACAATTTATAAACTTATGACTAATGACCAGATTTATGTGTTTTTACATATCGTTACTGGGTCTATGCAGTCTTATGAGAGTAAAAAATGTGGACGATTCGTTCAATTCAGAATGCGTAGAAAAAGTTTTTTTTGCATATTTGAGAATATTTCATGGGTCAGAGAATATTTAACCCATTTAGCATAATTTGGAGCGTAAATTATGCAAGAAATTTGTATTCATTTTAAATTTTAATATTACGGTACCTCAGAAAAAATTTTTTTGAACATTTCCAATTTTTTTTTTATCATTTACTACTCTTACTAAAGTGCAATATAGTATTCCATTAGAATACGCAACTTTTAATACCTAGTTAATACCTCACTATTAAAATAATGTTGAAAAAAAAATTAAAAAATGCATATTAAAGTAAATAATGATGTTTATTGATTATTTTTGCATATTTTAGCATAATTTTTAATTTTTAAAAGAATATAATTAGAATATTTGAAGGTTTTTTAGAGAATATTAGGATCATATTTTAGGTATTTTAAGAGAATATAAATTCTGTCTTTACTTATAACACTCTTTTAGTCGTTATTCACATACCTACCGTTTACCCTGGGCTGACCTTATAACTACTAATCGCTTTAAAAATATTCAAGTGTACCTTATTTATTATTATATAATATTATTTAGGTATACCAGAATGGTTTGAACTCTGGATCATGAGAATGGGAATATACAACCGGTCTAACACGTAATCTCAGCTAAATTTCGGTGATTTTTTATTTTTTAATTACCTACCTAGTTAATATAATTGTATTGTTAAAAGCGTATTGAGTAATAGTGTTTAGATAATAAAAATCTATATGACATAGGTGGGTACAACTTCTTATTTAAATCTAAAATGTTCTCGGTACAATATACTGTATACGCATTAAGGCACCTACCAGTTTACTTGTAAATACAAAAATAACTATTATTTTACGTTTTTGTTTTTATGTATTTAC
This sequence comes from Macrosiphum euphorbiae, assembly GCA_949089665.1. Lineage (NCBI taxonomy): Eukaryota > Metazoa > Arthropoda > Insecta > Hemiptera > Aphididae > Macrosiphum > Macrosiphum euphorbiae. The sequence continues at coordinate 24,722,840 of CARXXK010000003.1, read as the reverse complement.
TAATAATTTTTAGACACAATACGCGTACATAATGTCAATAGACAATAATATAATGTAATCACCAGTGTATATTTTCCATATTTTATATCTTCTCACTCTAAGGTATGACTAAAGGTCTGTCTGTCTGTCTGTTTTCTGATGCAATCAGAAAATAATATAATATATATATATATCATCTTACTTCATACCCGGTCATGCACATCATCCCACCGGATCAGCAGGGTCGTATGCGCTAATCATTTTCCATACATAATATGTCCAATTAATAATACATAAATCAGTCGCTCGTATGATAATGCGAGTAATTTAAAATTGCCTCCATTATACCACAAGTGTATGTAAACACAATACTGTAAAGGAATTATATAGATAGGAAGGCCTACAGCACTATATATGCATTATTATGCTTGAGCTACGGACAATTAAAGTGACTTCATCACGGCCGGTATGGTGCACATTCGTCGTTACACATAATATTATTATTGTATATGCCCCGGGATCGGATTTTTATTACTATTACCATTATTATCATTATTATTTATTATTATTATTTTAATACCGTCTTGATATGCATTTGAGAGGTTTGTCAGAAATAGAATTATTATGCTTTCGCTTTACATTTCTAATTTTTTTCTTTTTTTCGCAACACGTGCCCGCCCATCGTTCGTAATACGAGCTAGTATTAAAAGCGCGCGGCCGATTAGATTATTGCAACTAACGGATGTGTCTGCACGAACTTCGTGACATTCTTGAAGATTAAAAAATATAGGTATGTATTTGAATTTTGACTGCAACAATTCGGTTGAATCGGTCGTCGACACTTCAATGATATATATTATAAATATATATATAATATATATACCTATACTTAGATATATGGCTATATAGCAATAGAAAATCCTAATAATCTTTGAACAGTCACTTTGCAATTTTGCATATTGTATAATGCATAGCATGATTATTTTTATGGAAACGAATAATATAGGGCTATATTTGCACTTACAATTGATTATCATAATATTATGCAATTAGTTTAACCATATTGATTTTTAATTTAAACACTTTTTTACTAGGTTATAAAAAAACCTTTTAAATTGTTTATTAATAAGGGTTTTATAATTGTATATACAATATAAACGATTATACATTTATACTTGAAATAATATAAACAATAGTTGTAAGACATCATAATACTAAAAGGAAAAAAGTAATGCGAGACGAGTAATCAAAACCACAATGTAGGTAAAGATAATCTTATTGCATACTGTGGTTTTTTCACAACATGCGAAAGCGATTTTCGCAATACCCATTTCCATTGAATGAATCGTAGGTACCTGTGATATCATCACAAATATTTTCGATTAGTATTAGAACATTTTATATTATATTGAACTTGTAATTTGGTTAATTTTAGATTGGCTATTCAAACTAAATAGTTATGTATAAGTACTTATACAAACAGTAAACCTTAGTCTTTATATTGTAAAATGTATTTGAAAATAATAGTCAATGTTCCGCAGCACAGGCTACGTATAGATTTTTTTCTCACTTACATATTTTATATTTTATCCTACGGCTTAATTTTCTTTAGGTATAGGTAATAGGTTATTTTCTATAATCAATTATAAAAATATATTAATATTAGTATTTTGATAGAATGCTTAGGACGCTTAGGTTATAATTCAAATATAAAGTAGGTCTACTAATTTCAATGTTAACACCTATTGTTTTTTTTATATTACGATATGTATAAATAAAACGTTTGACTGTCAACTATTTTTCAAAATATTATATTTTATACGCTCACATTGATTGTTCCACTTTTATTTTATGTCACTTCGAACACAGATACAGCAATATATAAATGTTTTAATTATCTAGAACAATATTTTTAAAATATGTGTCATTGAAATAAACAATGATGAAAAGATGATACACCTATGAAGGTTAGAGTTTTATTTATATGCGTATAATTTAATATGTAGTTCCTTAGAGTTAGAAATAGTAACATTTTAATATATATTGTAGAACGTGTCAAGCTTTTCCTACAAAAATATTAAATAATTAATAAATATGTCAATAATATTAAGATTTTTATTATTACCTATATACTTATAGTATTATTATTTTGAATTAAAAATAATACATTTTATAAATATGTGATATTGAATTACTTTTCAGTTTTCTTTAATTATAAGCATTTATGATATATTGCTTATTAGATTAGTAACTAATTAAAATAAAATATAGGTAATGATAGGAATATAGGACACTTTATTATTGGTGTAAACAGAAATAGGAAAAAGCATAATATATATATGTTACCCGATATTAGTTGTATCTGCTCAGTGACTCATTTTTCTTAAAATTACCCTTCCTAGCAAATTTAATTCCGACATAATATATTTAAAATGGATTACAATCCCAAAGTAATAATTGTACAAAAAATACGGCTCCGAACGAATGGTCTTTAATTTTATGTGCTTTTTTTTTTTAAAAAATGACAACAATCACAATAAAATATTTTAAAATGTAATGATACAAATAAACAATATTATACATAATTCATATTGTACACGATTAAATTATAGATTTGCTAATATAGTATCATCATATAATTAAAAGTAATTACTTACTTATATTACCATTTTCATCGATTACCGCTGCATAATTCGTCCTTCATAATTTATTATTATTTTTAATACAATATGTAACAGGTATCTAAGTACCTTAAATATATCTATGTAATGCCGTTTTCGATTTGACAGAATAGTGTGCACTGGAATTCCACTAGCACTACGCGAGTGTTGCACTAGTTTTCTATAAATCGAATGAGAAAAAAACATTATTATCACTTATCAGATATAAATAATAAATATAGTTATAATGATAATAATATGATAAATAGGAAATTAGATGATAATGTGTCCCGATAAAGAGGGAAATGGTTCATATTTATAAAATGCACCCATTGCACTGATAAAACCTGCGGTAAAGAAAGTGCTCACTGAGTGCACACAATAAGTGTTGTCAGTGCAATCAAATCGAATACAAAATACTTTATCAGTTCACTGAATTTTGGTCAAATCGAGTAAGTTTTTGCACTCAGTGCAAAAAGTGGGTCAAATCGAAAACGCTATAAGTCCACTCCTGAAAACACTGTTTAAAAACTCATAACTACCTACATGAGTCATCATCGAAGTAAGAAACTAATTACCAACATAAATAAATTAGAACCACTATTGGCGGGAAATAATTCATATTGTAATATATTTGAGAGTTATAACGCGATTTTTCTGATGTTTCTACCAAATTATACATATTTTTTCCATGGATAATATTCTATGAAAAACCAACAACCTATAACCAATTTTTGATAAATAAAGTGGACATACCTGGTTGTTGCACCATTGATTATAAATATATAGTATTTATAATCAATGGTTGCATTCACGATTCACGAATCAAAATATACTGGATACCACGATAAAATATATATATCTTTAATCGTGTTGGGTATTCAGTATATTTTAATTCGTGGTTGCACAGGACCCTTCATATAATATATATTAATTTTTAAATATTAAATATCGTTTAGAAATGCTATATGGTTATAGCCAATAGCTTATTGATTCAATCACTGTTCACTAAGACAATCTAAGTTGAATTTTTAAATAGATAATAGAATTACCACGCATGATCTTGATTTTGGTGTTTCAACGAATATTGTCGTCCATGAAATATACTGTGATGCCAAACTCTCAGATACGTATTGTTTACTCTTACTTCCTTTATTTTCTTAATTAAAACCATAATAATAAAGTGTTATAATACATTTAAGCAATTTATTATTTATTTTTATATTATAAATCTAGGCACTCGGTAGCTTGTCAAGCCAAGTTCTAGCTAACAGAACTGGCGAGCAGCACCGTGTGTAATATTGCACGCACCATTTGGAGCCACTTTTGACCCCCTCATAACTAAATTTCATAAACACACCTCAAACCGTTATATAGATATTAACGTCCCAAAATCGTCATTTGTATCACTGACTGACTGACTGACTGACCTATAGATCAAAATTCTAACCCAGTTTCAGATAAGCTAGAAGGTTAAAATTTGTCATAAAGATAGGTAGTTAGGTGAATACAAAGGAAAAAATCAGAAACTAGTAAATTTTTAAATTTTTAAATTTTAAATTTTTTAAATAATTGATTTTATTATAATTTTTCAATTATTTGATCTATTATATTTAATTTTTCAATTAATTAATTAAGTGCCTCTAATTTAATATAATGTAATGCAATGTTGACTTATATAGCTCCGCTATCCTTTCCATATCACCGCTCCAAAAATACGTCCAGTCAAATATGTGACCCGCGCGCAACAACATACTTTTTTTTCTATGTATGTAATTAATATTAATTAAAAAAAAAAATTATAATTCAAATAATTAAACAATTTATCTTACGATTGTGAATTACCCACCCACCAGTAGAAATCATAGCAAGTAAAATGATGATAATTAAAAATATACTCAAAAAGAGATAAAATAATTTTATATTAATTTTATATTTTATACTCTGTCTACAACAGAAAATATTTTATAATAAATATTTTTAATGTTATTAACTTAATTATAGTATATAGTAATACACTTTATTTATAGAATACGTCATGGCTAGGTTAGGTTAGGTTATAATAATTTACGTACAAAAAGTAATGATATCCAACCAACAACATATATGTAAAATGAGAGCCAAGTTCAATACTATAATATATGCCTTGGTTGTTGACTTCAACGACAAAAGAAGTGAGATCTAAATGGATGCCAACTTAGGATAATATATTGAAGCCTAAGGTCTGACTTGCCTACGAATTATATTATAGCCTTCGCAAGTTCTAAAGCTTTGAGTTCTTATTTTATTCTTCCGAAAATCATCTTCACTCTTCCATTACTGTTTTAGTAGGTACTTACTAATAATTCGTACATGAAAACTAGCCAAGTCAGACCTTAGGCTTCAATATATCATCCTAAGTTTTCGTCCCCTAACTTTGGCACCATTTAGATCTCACTTCTTTTGTTGTTGAAGTCAACAACCAAGGCATAAATTATAGTATTGAACTTGGCTCTCATTTTACATATAGGTTTTTGGTGGGTATTAAGATACACAAAATGAATGTATACTCAGCTCAAAAAGGGTAAGAAAAACCCACATTATACAAGTCATTGTTTCAAAATCGAAATAATGAAATACATAACTGTGAAGCATTTGTATTCATATAACATAATATGTTATTATTTATGAGTTATTATTAAGCATGGGATTAAAAAAAAGGTTTGAAACAAAATGGATATATCTGATATTGGACAAAATAACCAAACATAGTTTAATTTAAAACTCCTCCGTATAAAGAAATGTATATTTAAATATATTTTTTTAAACTAAGCATTTACATAATGAAAGTATGAGATTATTGAAAAATTAAATTTAGTGTTCAGAACATCATTACATATTATGAAATGTATAAAATTATCATAAAATACAAGAATAATAAGTAGGTAAGTAAATTCCGATATAAATTCTAAAAATGAAATTTGTATGAAATGAAAGCTCTGTATAAATGTATAATATTTATGGAAAATCAAGTTAATGATGTACAAAAGTTGTTAGCCATGAGAAATTTGATTACCTTGATTCTTAAAATTGTGTTGTAAGTAATATAGTCGTTAAAAATTGTCAATATTATAGTGAATCTCGTTTGCTTATGAAGCGTTAAGAATTTTACCTTGTGGCGCGATGGATTTCCGTCCTGATATTTATTTAATTAATTAAATAGGTAAATCGATTGTTTTAATAATATGTTTTTGAAAAAAAAAAATGATATTACCATATCATTATAATATTATTTCTAGTACCATAAGTATTATAGGTACTATACCATAGTACATTAGTACATAGGTACCAAAAAACAATAACTATACCTATAGTGCCAATTATTCACTAGTTGTGTAAGCATCGAAGGTATGAAAAACCGTTTATGTACTACGAATAAGAACATCGTAATCGGATTTATTCGTAATACCCATGTTTATTATATAGGTAATTAAGATGACTATTATTTAATATTTTTTTGACATTTATGTGCAATTGATTTGGTATATATTAAGATATAATTGGTTATTTAAGTTTATGCATAACCGGTTTAAGATATATCATATATGATAAACGTGAAATGATAAAAGGTTTAAATATTATATTATTTAATTATAAAATATAATACTTAAATTGAATTAGTGTTAAAGCTCAATGACACTTGGAACTTTTTATAATATCACTGATCTTTTTAAAAGTGTTCTCAAATCAAAAACTTTTTACATTTATCTATTTAATACATTTTATATCGTATCTTTAAGTTGCGTAACAAACTGCTCTTTCATATGGACACGATTGAGCATATTATTTATTAAAAAAATATAATCAAGCAATTTAATGAGTATTAATAAAGACTAATGTGTAGGTGTAGGTACCCTAATCATTTACTGCACTTCGATCGTTTCGATTCTGAAATCTATTAATTTTGTTATTGAATATCGTGGTGGGTTATGAATTATGGCGATGTTTCTCAATATATGCAGCATTAACATAAACCACTGTTAAAATAGTTTTACACCGAAAGCGATTTGTGTGGTTTTTTTGTCTGAGAAATCTCAAGGCAATGACTATAATATGACGAAGAAACAATTATACATTTTATTTATCACTATTATTTGTATTTCATAAAATCGGTAATCGTTGAATACCAACTATAATATATAAATTAATAAATTACGTTCTCTTTGCATCCATGTCGAAATTGCTTTGGCCGGCTTTCCGTTTTAAATATTTTTTCTAAACCTTTTATTCTTGCCGAAACACACCGCCAAAGCTCACAGTCTTATAAATATTATTATTATGTAGTAGGTATATTGTTATGCATGCTTTGCCTACAGAATTTATGTTCGCTCTATACACGCTCATTGGCACATCGCTATATGATGTTATTCATCAGATTTGCATATTTATGTAATAATAATAATTTTTGGACTGGTATTCACACTATTCTCAGTATTCCTACGCGAGTTTTATCTAATCTGTCATAGAGAGGGAAACGAAAAAAAAAATTCAAATTACCTGTATATTTATGATTATAATATATACTCCGTGAATCTTCACTCTGTGTTAATTTGAGAATATTTATAAGAGTAAAGTTATAGAATATTGTAGTACCTACCTAGGTACTTAGTTTATACTAAATGTTAATTTAGTTAGAATGTTTTAAATTTACAAGAGTGAAGTGTTTTTTATACTGTGACTCGAGAATCAAGTAATAGCTTACAGAGGACGAGTATAATACCCTCTTTTAATAAATTGTTAATTTGTATGCATTATATTATTATTGATTACAAAATAAACTAAACTATGTATATAATATTATTATATTCATCTACCAGTATAACCAATATATTTTTCCTGGTTGTTTCACAATAGTTATGCTTAAATATATCTTTAACAAAAATCCGAATAAAAAATTTAAATTTATCAGTTATTGCAAGGTTAATCAATAATAAGTAAATTAATATATTCATTATTCATATACCCTACACACAAACGATAACAGAAATAGTTTATGTAATTTTTTTCACTATAACCAATTTTTCCTTATAGAACAAAAAATTATAATTTACATTCAATAATAAAATACCTACCTATTTAAAAACTTGTTTTAAGTATAAAGACTTTATATAATATCTGTACTATTAATATGATAATAATTATTGACTTATAATAGCTATATAATAGTGTAAAAAGAATAAATCTAAAGATACTTAGTACTTACTTAATATTATAAAGCTGAAGCATTTGTACGTTTGAACGTGCTAATCTCAGTAACTATTGGAACGATTTCAATAAAAGTTATATAAATTTATATCATTGAGACTCGGAGGGCTAGCTATAGTGCTATAGGTTGTCATAGGGTGGCTCACACGAATTTCGTTTTGGCTTACAAAAATCAAATAATTTTTTGTTTATATACGTGCCTGCTATTGCAAAAATATAAAAAAATAAATGGTATATAGGCTATTGCCGACTCACCATGCGTATCTATAGGTTTTTTTTTTGTAATAAAAGAAAATTATATTACATTAATATTATTGTTTGTTATTCAATTAATGTACAATAAAATTAAATATTTTTATGTTTGTAACATAATTTACTTACTCTGAAAAACAACTCAACCAATTTTGACGGAAGTTTCAGAGATTGTTCTTACTTCTTAGAGATATCAGGAAAGATTAGAGAATATTTTAACCAATTTCAAAAATATAGCTAGTGCTAAATGCACTCCTTTACAGGTGGAAGCGAGGTCCCCCTCAAAATATTAGGTCTTACCTTACACTAGATAAATATAATTACATTAGTATTATACTAGATTTCTCGCCCGACGTTATCCAGGCAAAATATTTGTATTTTTAGTAAATATATTTGTGGAAAATGTAATTTCTTCTAATTATAATATTAATGTATTATTTAACCAATTGCAACCATTTAAATAAACAATTAAAATTGTCTAGCTAAAAAAAAAATGTGTGAACTTTCCTTTAGCTATCTATAGCCTACATTAGTTGAAAAATCAAGCTATAAACACCTTCCGAGTTTCAAGTCATCTATTGATATAAGTTTTATTGAAAACGGTCCAGACGTCTTTTTAGGATATTAACTTCGGATGAACTAACATCCAATTTTAGTCGTATATGCCCTTGAAAAAATGAAAAAATACTAAATTTAGATTGTATAAGTGTATCTTAGTTTTGGTGTACCTGCCTACCTCTACCTTAGTTCACATGCAAATTTTTATCGCTTTGCGAACTAAATCGACGAAAATGGACAGTTCATTTGTGGTGGGTCCATAATGGATATGGATATAGATATGTATTCAAAAGCAATTTGAAATTTTCACAAAATCGGTGAAGTAGTTTTTGAGTACCTATATAATATATATAATAGCTACAAATATACATTCATCTCTCATATTTGTTTTAAGATATAATTTCTTTATTAAAAAGCATAAACTTGACGATTTGATGGATGCTTTTACCTCATCTGCCCTAGTAACTAATAGCAACCATTTATAAAAATGTCCATCATAAATTTCAAAATCCCTGTTTGGAGTACCTAACGGGTCCAATTGTGAATCTAAACCATCCCGAGAACCACTCAAAAACACACACAAAATGTCATCAAAATCGGTCCGTCAGTTTAGGAGGAGTTCAATAACATACACAATTACACACTGACAAAATAAATACATATATCTTAATATATTTAGGTATTTATTCTGTCCGTGTGCAAGTATTCAAACTCCTCCTAAACGGCTGTACCGATTTTGATGACATTCTTTGTGTGTGCTTAAGTGGGTCCTTGATCGGTTTTTATTCACAATTGGACCCAGTAGGCCCAACCCGAGGAGGTGCTCAAACAGAGATTTTGATATTTACGATGACAATCGTTGTTTATAAATGGTTTTATAATTAAGAAATAATTAGTAAAAATTAGTATTTATTTATTATTGATTGCTATTGGTTATTCTGGCAGATCTGCAGGTAGAAGCATTTATCAAATCGAATTTTTGCACATTGCCTACCATGGTGGCTGAGTTACTCTTAACAGGTGGATTACCTACTTGATATGCAGTCACACATTGTCCGCGATCCGACGTAGTTGGATGAGTTGCACTTGCTTTAGCAAGTTACACCCAAAAGGAGTTGAACAATCATAATTTTTATAAGAGTTGTCCTTTTTTATGGCCAACGAAGTGCATGGAATCAGCTGGTATATATTTATATATAAAGATTATATACCTAGTGCTTGAAAAAAAATGTTTATGCCTAGTACATACCCTTTCTAAATGTATCATTATTAATAAGACATTTAAATAACATAAAGGTAGGTATGCACATAATTTTTTACACTTTTGCATCCCTCTTCTAATTTATTTCAAATTATATAATGATCGGAATTGTCAAACAAATTAAACGTTTAAATGTTTTAAATATTTTATATTATCAAAAGTTTATTCATATATTTTAATACATTATTAATTTAAATATATTATATTCAACACTACTAAAATAAAATGATGTAATATTATAATTCATACCGTAATATTATATTTACCATGCTGTAACCTATGTATTATTATAATTTCAGATAGTTATCTCATCAAAATATGTTTCATTGTTGGTACCTATATTCTATTCGATTTCCATCGTATTTGTATTATCTAATTTTATTCTTTGGTATATATATTTTAATCAATTTTTAATTTAAAGTAAATAGATTTTTGATTTTATGCTTTCTTCAAAATTAATGCAAAAACCTAATCTCGTCCAAAATGTTAAGCTATTTTCAATTGAGTTTTGTTTAACATGTGTAGTGTGTACGTTGTATTCAGTATTGCGGTGTACATTTAAATTATATAATAATATACTCAATACATTTAAATTAAAGTTATATTATAAAGTAATTATTTGATTATTTTCATACATAGCAGTATTTCATTTATAATACTAGATTTTGTGTAAAATAAGGATTTAGTATTTACATTGAAATTTCAATCATAATTTTTTTTTTATTGTGTTTTCTATAGACATTTTTTTTTATTTGAGCTAGTGTTTCAAACTTTCAAATACTATTTACCCCTATAAAGATCAACTATTTCTAGATGCCAGATTATATACTTGTATTAAGGAGATATATCTATCTGTTCGTATTCTTAATATATTTTATTTTTTCGCTTATTATTATAAATTATAATGTAATCTTTGTTGTCGAGGTGAACTATAATTTTAGTCGTAGTACATTGTTAAGACTATTGATGGGTATTAAAAATGAGTTTTCCTAATAGTCAGTTAAATTTAACTGCAGGAGTATAATGCTTGCTAATCTAACCTATGCCTATATAATTCTTGATAGGTAGTCATTTTTATTGATCAATATAAAATATAAATCGTATGTAAAATTATTGTGCACCTACACAAATTACTTACTCATATAATATATTATATATCTTTACCATTAATTAATTTTTTAATCAGCAGCTTAATTACAAACTTTTCCTTGAGACATAATATTAATAATATTAATAATAAAAGCAATAATAATAACAAGATTTCAAATGAAAAAATAATCTAGTATAACTCTTCTCTCAGACTCTCACAGCACTATACCTTCTAACTATAAAATATTATGAAAAAGTCCATTTAGTTTTATGATTTGTCATGCTCTGATATATGAAATTCATATACTACTAAGAATGTTTCGTAAGGAACACAATACAAATTGGTCACATAACTATTAATATAATAGTGTATAGTTAACGAGTATTGGCGTTTAATTTCAGTAGGTATTATAACATACAAAACTCCATTTTTGGAAATATAAAGAGTAATGAGTAAAATTGAAAACGTAGTCAGCTGTTGCCGGTTTAACTACTTTCATTATTATTATTTGTCTTGTAAAAACTACTTTGTGTGCCAAAAATGATGGTATTCATAATGACTTTTTGTAAATACTTTGACACAACTTTATACAAGAATTATTATATATTATGTGGATTAAATATTAGCATCCTAGAATAATGAACCGAAAATCATAAATGAATTTTATATACAGTATTTAAATGACATGAATTATGAATACGTATATTTAAAAATTATTATATAATAATCTACATTTACATTTGATAAAATATGCATCTTCTCTCGTTTGGATAATTTCTCTTTTTTTTTTTTGTATTAAATTCATAATAATATGTTGGCTTTTAGTCAAATTAAATGAAATAAATTCTTTTGTTTTTATGTATGCATTACAATATTGCATACAACTTTATAGTATAAAAATGAAATTTCGATTTAATATGGCAATACCATTAAAATTTGTAATCATTGCATGTGTTGTGGAATCTGTACAAATATTTGAATTAACCAACAAATCTATACTAGTCTCGAACTCGTTAAATCGAAATAGATATTTACTTTTCTTGATTTGTTTACGTAGATAGGTCAAGCCATTCACCTAAATCTATTCAGTATTGTGATAATCGCTGATCGTAAAAAACCTAGTTCTTACCTACTACAAGTATAATAATGGTTTAATCATGCCGACCTGGTGATCCCGGAAATGAAGGGTCTAAAATGTAGTAATTTTTACTTTTCGTGTTTCTAGATCAATGCTTCAATAAACTGGTAAAATAAGTAAAAATAAATAAAATACTTATATTTAATTTAAGTGACAATTTTTTGACATAATATTTTTAGTGAAAGTTATGAAATCGTATAAAAACTAAACTGCTACATAATCATTACTGCAGTATAATATTCACCAAGAAATACGAGAAAAACTGCTTCATCTCAATTCGCCAACGCATATTATAGCAAATATGTGTTAATAATGTATGTTTTTGTGTCACAAACCTAAAACGATTGTTACGACATCAAAAAGTTTAAAAAAAGCTAATTGTATTTGACAAGAAGGCGTTTGTGTAATATAATCTGAATGCTGACGTATATCGATTACCTGCAGAAAGATGGTCATTAGAACGTATTCAAACTTATCATCGACACTTCATAAGTTTGAAGTAACGGCTTCCATTAACTAATCCATTTTTTTAAAACTTCCATTTTAAATAAATCTTTTGAAGTTATATACGTAATTGGCTATCTATTTTATTTAAGTAATTTTTAAATATCACTATACAATTGATTAATTTTAAATTTCATCATATTCAGTTCAAATTACTTTTAAACATTAAATATTTTTTGCTTTTATCATGTTAACAATGATGATTTTTATTATATCATAAAAATAGTAAAACACACAATATATACACTCTGTTTTTTTAAACAAAATTGGTTTTAGTTAAATAATAAGTTGTCGATATCAGCAAATAAAATAAACGCTCGTTAAATAAATATGATTGACTAATAATGATTGAAATATTAGTACTTATAAAGTATCATTCTCGACTTGAGAACATTTTCATACATAAAGTCACATATTTAAATCAATATATTTATTTATTATTTAATCAAGTAAATTAATTGAATGTTTACTCAGCTCAGGAAATTACTGTAAATGGAATTACAAAACTCATTCATGATTCATATACACTCGAAAAGTAGAAATAAAGTTTTAATCATAACGTGAAAAATAGAAGTTTGGATTTTGCTCAATTTTGTGAAAAAATAAACAATAATTGCATATTATAATCAAGAAAATACCTATTTAAATATCTATAATAGGCCAATTTATTCTTTTCTTATAACCTATCGAACAATATGAGTGCGTAATGATAATATATTATAAAACCTCGCGAAATATATATACGTATATATATAGACAATGCACTTCTACACAAAACTTAATTTAACCAATATTATGCTCGGTGTTTGGCACGCAGTCATTAGCTATGCTTCCTCGTCCCACGCTCCTTTCTCCTCTTATTTTATTTGCCGCCACCACCGTTCAAATCGAATATGTCATAAATCATCGTCGGCTACTCACAATATTTGGAAAGGAGGATTGACAGAGCCGCACAGGTGGGAGACTAAGCCGAATGGCGATAAGACTGTCGTGCATAATGCGGACACGAGTGCACTGGGAGAGGATAAACGGACGTCGAAGAAAGCTAGGCGAAGATCGAATCTGCAGACCTGCCTTTTAACGTCGCATCGACCATAATAATAATAATATTTACGATGCATAAAATTGTAATTATTATAATAAAATTCGGTTTATATAACATAAATGATTCACCAGCAATCCACCATTGTTCCGTCCGAAAGTCCTCGATGATATGCTCTCCGATAAATGAATGTGTAATAATATATTATTATTATTATTGAACTGTTTATAAAACCAAACCGGAAAGTGTAACAGTGTAGGCTATCCGAATAGTGAGGGGAATCACTATTGCTTTTAACAATGATCGTTACATAATAAACACGTCTGTGATAGTAAGGTCTCGTTGTAGAAGATTCGGTATAAATTAAATTTAAATAATCATAATATAGTAGACAAAAAACGTAAACTGTAATCGTTTCTTATAAAATACAAATTATTATTGGTATTAATTTAGCTATGCATAGTTAAGATGCCAAGATTAATGGATCAAACGAATCAAGGGCGACTACAATTTAGGAATTTATTATTAGAAATAGGTACTAAATATCATATTTTTAAAGTTTAAATTATAACTATGGCAGTACGGTGCAATTTAAAATAACCATGATGTTAATCTATGACTTTTGGATGAAATGTAGTTATACGTACCTACATATTATTATCTTGATTTAACTGAGATTCTATAAATAATGAATACCTACATTAACCTTCTTTAGAGATTTTTGATATTAAAAAATATTCAACTCCTAGAAGATTATAATATTATAAAAATAGAATAGATACTTCTAAACAAATCGTCAACAATAAATTATTTGAGTATTATACTTAGGTATATAGTTTGTAAAAGAATATTTGATTTTAATAAACTTAAATAAAATAAATTGATGCACCTTATTTTTAACAGTTCCTATATTCATGTAAGGTATACTGTACCATTTTTTTACAGTTATGTTAGAAACCAGGCGTAGAATGGGGGAGTCTAAGGGGGATTTAGCCCCCCTGGAATTTTGTTAAGCTCCCCATTCCGTAATTTTTGTAGTTACATTTTTAGAATATATGTTATGTACCAGAAATATAATAGCCTATAGCCACCCTATATAAATTCATCACGCTACGCCTATGGAAACCAGGATGATGCACAATTATCAAAACTTAAATTATTAGTTTTCCCATTGTACATTACGTTAAAACGATGTTGAAATTGATCAATTTCGTATAACCTTAAGAGTAGTGTTCATAGTAAGTTTACTCGGTGAACATTTGGTACAACTATAAATCTTAAGATCGTTTTGACTACTTTTAAGGTGGTTTAAGAGTTAAGTAATAAATTTAAATATTCCGAGCTGTTGGTCTACAAGATAGGAAGTTGAATTATAATATGGCCACGTAAATCACAGCTATCTTTAATGCATAATTCATTGTTGCTGTGCATTTACCATTACTAGATGATTAATGCCTATGTATAATATGCGATAAACACTTGATAGTCACATATACAGGTACAGGTATAGATAATAACCAGGATTAACTAAATAGAAAACTGCAATACATATAGTACCTATACCTAACCTATCCTTTATTTTACAGAGCGCAGCATAAAAAATAATATAAGTATATATTATATATATTTTTAAAATGTGTTTATTTTGTAAGACTTAATGTCTTAAAACTTGTTCTCCTTTATAAATTTGTATTTTATTTATATAATAATATCGTAAAAAAAAATCATGAATTGTATATTTGGAATAAAACGATGGTGCTCAGTAAATTATTTTCTGAAAGTCTTTTACAGTATAATAATTGGTATAGGGCGTTTGTTCACATAAAATCTGGTTGATTTGTTCTCGATAATGTTTTGTTAGTATGTGCACTGTTAATATATTCACTGCTACAAAATATAAAAATAATTTCCATTAATCATGACGTATTAAACAATACGGAACTACTTCTGTTTTAAAAAACAAAAATATCTGAATGACAATTACATTTAGATAAGTATGATAGTTGATAAGTACATTTTAAAATGTGTGTTGGTTACATATTATATTTAAGGAGAATTCATTAGAAAAAAACGTATACTATGAAGCAATGCATTGGTAGTAATAATTGTGTCTCGTCTGAGAATTTTTGTTTTATAATAATACACTCGATAGTGTA
This sequence comes from Macrosiphum euphorbiae, assembly GCA_949089665.1. Classification (NCBI taxonomy): domain Eukaryota; kingdom Metazoa; phylum Arthropoda; class Insecta; order Hemiptera; family Aphididae; genus Macrosiphum; species Macrosiphum euphorbiae. The sequence continues at coordinate 24,706,956 of CARXXK010000003.1, read as the reverse complement.
TTATTAAATTGATCGCACAGAAAAAATACTTATGAAGAAAAAGTGTTTTAATATATTGTGTGCCTACGTAGTTATATTATACACTATTATAGATGATTGACGACTTCCACATTTCTGAATTATTTTAATTTAAGCGCATCAACTAAACGTTCTTGAAATTAATCCCATAAATGAGAATTTTAGTAGCAATGATTTATAAGTCTACAATTTATGTATAATATTATATGGTGACTCCCCAAAGCCAATGTAATGACTATAATATTAAAAATTATTATACTGAACATATTAAGGTTAATCGGTGAAAAAATAACGCCAGTAATTTAATGCTGTTCCCTGAGGTATTGGAAATAAAGTAGTAGGTACCATTAGGTACCTAGGCACCTACTGGTTCTTGAAAATGGAACCGTATAAAATCATGTGTGGTTTTGCAAAAAAAAAAAAAAAACAAGGCATCTGATGCTACATCCCGGGGCGATATATCAAACGTATATATTAAATAAAGTGAATTTCGTAAAATTTTTGGATCTTCATAGACTTTACGGCAGTTATATAATAATAAATAAAATAACTTGTGTGTATACAAATAATAACGAATAGATTATATACCATTAAAGCGTTTTGATTACCAAACACGACAGCTTGGTCTTGACTTCAGAATGCAGTTTTCCCTGGTAAATGATGAATTGTTAAAATAGATGGTACTATAATGTAGCTAATATAGAGGTAGACGGAGACGCATATTTAATTCACATTCTTATAGGATCTCGAAGGACAAACATTTTGATAAACGTCAAGGATGGACCGTCTATAAAAAACATCTTGTACTTATACATTTTTCTTTCAATAATATTTTTCCAAATGTTCGTATCAGCAATCTAGTTTTTGATTTAAATTTATGCATATAGGTATATTGTTTATTATAAAATAAACCCACTCGACTATCAAACAATGATAATATGTAATAAAACAATTTCTATTTAAAATATGTAAATCAATATACACCTTCGTCAATATTTTAATTAGTTTATTATTATAATATAAATAGAAAATTAATAATTTTTTTGTGATAACAAAGCTAAGGAGGACCTACATTATGAATATTGTACATCATTAGAATAAAAAAATACTGATACCTTGTGTTGTATGGCCGATAGTGAATAATACTATTTACTTGTCTTTTTTTATTACCTGCCTATAATTAAAAATATTAATATAACAAAGTAAATTTGACTCATGATAGTTTTCCATAAAATTGACTTTTTATTTGTTCTGATAAATAATCAAAACATTTTATATTTCTGTACATTTTAGCACCTAAATCGTAATTATTTATTTACATTGTACTTTTCTTATTTTTTTCAACTATCGAACATTACTCATCGTATACATATTTGAGTACCTTTCGAAAATCAATTATTTCACTATGCATATACCTACGATGTAATGCCTAGATTCTACACTTTGAGAAACTCTAGCCTAGAGTATGGGATAGTTTAAATAGTAAATCGATACCTACTTAAAACATGTAAAGTATAGTGATTTAGATTAAAAGCCTCTAGAGTGTCGGGAAAGATTATATAATAGCTATATTATAATCCATCTATACTGACAGTGGCCACAGTGCTAACTATTTTGAGTACTACCTATCTATTTAAATTGGTTAAGATATAATATAATTTTAATTGAATATTTTTAATAATACATGCAATAATATTGGCAATAGGTATGCTAAAAATAAAAGTTGATCGATATTCGATCTAGTACAACTGAATTGCAATAAATAATAAAAAATATTTATCAAACTAATAATAATGATAATAATAATGATGTTTCCATGAAAGGCAGAGAGAGGGTTTATTATAATATAAAATATAGCGGGAGTTATGAACATCGTGATGAATTATTTTATAAATAGCAGTATGACTGGTTTATTGACATAATACATATTTTCGATCTGGGAACTATTTAAAATTAAATTTATAGTCTTACAACAGCGTAAAATGCTTTGTCCACATTATTATTATTGTTTAGCGTCTATGATGGTACCTAACTGAGGTTCCGTTTTTTTGAAATCAACGGAACTAATAGTCTGCAGAAATCCCTGCGAGTTACAGTAGTACAGAGATTTTCACTTCTTGAAATTTTTTGAGTTTACAATGGTACAATAATTTTGAGTTTATACATCTTTTGTAAATTTAACCGTTGAAGTTGCTAAATAATTTTTTAACGGTAATCTTCATAATATATAATATATTATACTATGACGGTTGAAGAAAGCTTTCCAATTTATATTTACATAGTTATACTAACAGGATAATAATATATTTGATAGAGATAAATTTGTCGGTATTAACTGGTAACAAGCATAATATTTTAGATTCTTAACGGTTCGATGAAAGTAATTTCGTTTTCCTGCAACGAAGCACCTATGTTTTTTTTTTGTTTTATTGCACCCTTTATATGAGCAATAAAAATAGGTAGCTTCTATTGTCATCTTTGAAACTTTGAAGTTGGTACTTTGGGGAGTAGTAGAACTAGATTTATAAAATTCTCAAAACTTTTTTAAATAATCGTGAAAACCAAAAAAAATTTCTGTAATATAAGAAATATTCACACAATAACGCTTTTGATAAAATCGATTTTGTTTTTTTTTTGTAATTCAAAATTATGTAGGTATCACTGAATTCAAATTCAACACATCCATAACAGTGAACTCAATGACGTGCTCACTCAGAATATACTATTAGCAAAGATAACTAGCTTATCTAGTTTTTTTTTCATTTTCAATATTGGTAATTTTAAACTTTAAGTCAAATATTTTTTAGAAACTGGGTCAATATTATTTTTCAGTAAATATTAAATTATTTACAATATAAATATATAAAACAATTTGTTTTTAATTTTACAAATATATTTTTTTGATGAATACTGGCCCAATGGCAATACATTATCATTTATTGAAATTTTTATTAAAATAACAAAATTGTATTTGAAGTTATTTTTATTTCAATTATGATAATAAGTATGGCTCAATGGTTTTAAATATTGCATTTTAGATGTATTCAACATGTCATTTCATTATACCATCATAACTCAATTTATAAACAAGTATTAATAAACTGGCGTGTAGTGACTAGTGGCGATAATATAAAAACTATCATACATGATGGTTTTTAGTTATTGATTTTGTTGATGTAAGACACTAATTTTCTTTTGTCATTTTTTATGTTTTGAACGTTATATAATGAGTCCATAATACGTTGACCAATTGATTTACTCCATACAAGCTTATTTTGAATGCAAGCATTAACAATGAATTTAATTAAATCCTCCATCAATTCAATCTTCATTCAAATTACTGTTTCATTAACCATTATGATTCTGTTTATATTATACTTACTAATATGGATTATAAATTACAATATATACAGAGAAATTCTCTTAACATAAAACTGTATAGGTACATCATATAAATATATTGTACAAAGATTAATGTGATTGATTTATTATTTTAAATTAAAAAAAACCACAAAGACTATACAGTTTGGTATTTAATTATATGTGATATATATGTTGTGATATAGTAACATTTATTGTATTGTAACTTACGTTAAGGCATTGAGAAAATAATTGAATGGACCTTAGGTAATAGGAACTTGTCATGAAAAATGAAAATCATATCTTCAGATACTGTAATCACTTATTTCAGTGAAAAATAACACAATATGTGTAATATAAGTACAATTTTATTACAAAAATTCAATATCTAATTAATAATATGTAATTAGAATCGAACGCAATATTTTATGCACACAATACATTTTCCATGGCATACTTCCGTAGTATAAAGAAGGGTAAATAACAAATAACAAATAAAAGTAAAAAAAAAAAATGAATTTGAATGAAAGTGAAAATAAATAATGACAGTAGTTATACAGATTAACATATATATGCAACACGTGGCTCATAAGCACGCGGCATACGTGTTGGGGAATGACGTTTGAGCTGTGTCGGACGTTTACTTAATTTTGTTGTAAGCTGGTTCCGGTGTGGACGGCTGAGTGGCGAGGAATTGGAGCAACTTGGCGATTGCTGGCGGTAATGGTGGTGGTGTGGGCAGGTGGTCGCCGACCGGAACGAATCCCTGGGGACCAGCGACGTATTTCACGCTGATTGGTGTACCGTCTGGAGCTGTGTAAGAGTAGCCACCCTCGACATTCAGCACCGATTCGTTGGGATTTTGTGCCGGTTGCACGGAACCGCTCTCTTGGGCTTGGATGCCATTGCCGGTTTCGTATCTGTTGATGATATTAATTTTTTTTTTGTTTAAAACATTGGATAATAATATTATGCTCTAAAATAAAATTATAGTTGAGATTGAGTGGTTTAACTGTAAATAGTTGGAAATGTATCGTATCCTGTTGATGATTTTTTTTTTACTAATTTGCTCTATAATACTCTTTCCGTATATAACAATAAAATAAAATGATAGACTAAATAATAGGTTACTCTTTTATAATTTAAAAATGAATGTTTTCCCAGAATAACGGACTGTGAAATATAATTTAACTGTAGTGTTATCTTAAACAGTTTATTAGAGATGATGAATACAGCAAACAGTGACATCATAACCACGACTAAATATAGACAAGGTCGTCAAAATTGAAGACAAGCCCTAAGGGAAACTGTCCACAAACTGACTGGTTATTTCGTTAAATTAATTTTACCGGGTTCCAAGGTGTCCAAGTTCTACTGCCTACTACCTATATAAATATGTAACATAACACCAAACATTTTTTTTGATTTCATTTTTACTTATAAATACGTATCGTCAACCAATTATCAAAACACACGAAGCAATGTTGTTTTGAATTGATAATTTTTATAAGGTATCACAAATAAAAATGGAAAATTATTATACACATTACACACTATTAAATATTTTAAGCACTATTTCTGTAAAGGAATTATACTGATCATTAATCGAGTATTTTGAGCTGAAAAGAACAATAAGAATGAAATCACATTTTTTTTCATGTACCTATATTTAGTTAAAAATATGAAATAAAATAAGTATATTCCAATACGCAACTTATTTCTCATATGCTGTTACGATTCATTATTGTCAAACTAACTGTAGGTATAATATTTTACATCGATTAGTTCTGTATTGTATAGTGAATGATATTATACTATACCTATATTATTAATTCAAGTATCTTTCAGTCCATTTTCAGAAATGTGAAGATCATATTGTTGAATTTTACAAACTCATATTATTCAAATTATTATACCTATCTTTTCATATTTAAGCACTTATATTTACGATACTTCATTCAGAAACGTTGTACAACCTTGAGTTGAACTACGGTTCAACACACATTGATGCAACTGGAATGTTTTTAATACATTCATAAGCGAGAGTATAATTTCCGGAGGTATGTTATTACGTTTTATGTTCTGGATATATTCGTTACCGTTTACCGGTGTTTTGTTACATCATTGTTACAATAACAATGGCCTCAATCAAAGTGGGTGGCCGAATCAACGAAAGCATCTACTTAAAGAGACTATACGCCAAAAAGCGCTGGCCGAGTTTTTGAGGTCAACGAAATTAAACCCATTTGTATGCAATACGATGATTAGTGCAATCTCCCGTGAGATACAATGACACGCCTCGAGTTTAATACGTAACACTCACTTCCCAGTCGACAAATAATTGTTCTCTAGACAAATCCAATTATTGAATTTAAAATAGTATATAATATTGTAAAAGTTCGTATTTTTAATCAAGAAAATTAATAATTTTAGTGTTATTTGAAATCATACGAATCGTATTTTGAAGATAGTGATGTAACCGTATAACTATAAGTTAGTATTATTATTCCATATATTACCAGATATTATGGTTACATAATATTATACAGTGCATGTAATATATATATTTTTTAAATAAATTTACCAAACGGTTTAATAAATATCATCAAATTATGTTTAGTTAGTAGCAGGTGGAGTATTAGGTTAAACGGATTTACGATCATAACATATGATTTTAAATTATTCATTTGATTTTATGAAACCTAGAAGTTCCAATGAATCGTGCAATATAGTATCATGGTCAAGTCAAGACGTTGTTTTAAATAAAAAATATTCCAATATCGATTAGTGGTTTGAGTAGGCACTTGATTAAGTTCTTGGGCACTAATGTATTTCGAATGACGTCTCATTAATTCCCATCGTTTAATAGTGGTACCTAAACGCATCTCGATATATACCTAACGCGCAATTTCTATACAGTTTCACGGTCGTCGGATCAATGGGAGAATCGGTTAGTCCTTGCTGGTTGCCACACCGTCCATGTGACCCGGCCACGGCCCTATCGGGTAACGGATCCACGAATATTCGTGATAAGCTATCACCCAAGGAGGTGTGTCTGATTCACGATCCGAATCATTTGCAAATTGGTGCACCGATGGCGCTGCCCAAAGAAACGTGTGCGCGAGCAGATGACGAACTGCCCGGTGGGTCATACGATTGATGGACTGACTGAGGCGATTGGGTCAAACGGCTTCGGGTCAAACCCCGAAGACTTTCTCGTCCTCGTAATATTATACTTTTTGCAAACATACATGCATGCATAATACATAAGTGCATAGTACATACATACATACATACATACATACATACATACATACATACATACATACATACATACATACATACATACATACATACATACATACATACATACATACATTCATGCATACATTCATACATACATTTATACATTATATACAACAAATATATATTCTATTATTATTGTTGTCGTTATTGTTATTATTGTTATACATACACTTCTTTCGCTTTATGTAATTGTGTAACGTGACAGAGTTAAGTAAGATTATTATAACCCATGATTGAGCACAAAACCTAAACCATCGTCGTCCGACGCTCCTCAGCTTATCATTATAATATATAGGAGATCTAAACGATTATTATCCGGACGAGTTTCAGTTATTGTGGTCAGATGTTCTACGGAGAATAATTGTGTTTATGCAATTTCGATTGTTGTGTTTTTTTATATAGCAAACCACTAGTTGCAAAAAAAAAAAATAATAATAATGAAACGTAAACATATATTATGGATTCGTTTTCGATTGTCGTGATAGACATCGGGATACACTTTGTTTTTTTTTAATACAAAAAGTAATAAAATATTGAGATAAAATTACGTCATTCAAGTGGTTAAACAATACAAGATTCTCGGAATTCCTGGCTATTATTATCAAAGTGTACAGTGTTAATGACTTACTACGATCAAGTATATTATTTCTTAATAAGATAGCTCCATGTAAATAACAATTCCACAGTACAATGTTACACGAGACAAGAAATATCTGAGGACTACAATAATAATATTGTACTTAAATAAATAAAGTATTAATATAGAATAAAGGTTCCTAAGTAGAATATAGGTTTCCTCTGAAAACCCATTACTTTAAAATATTTGTTATGTTAAGATACAGGCGGTTACTACTCGAATAAAAAATATGAAAGTATTTTTAATAGGTTTACTATAATCAGTAGTCATTGTTGACCAGCTACAGCAGTTAATAACATAAAACTATTCAAAGTTAATAGTTGAGTATATTATCAGTGAAAGAAAATGTGTTGGTTGCATAAAACTTACTTATCTCAACCAGTAATTATTAAAACAAACGCTGAACGACGACTAGAATATGGTTAATACTCAGAATTTATTAAAAATTAATTATTTTTTATAACAATTATTCAGAATCTACGATGGACGAATTGTCTTTAGATAGGTTAGATTATGAAGAGAAGAAATAATTTACCGTGTTCCAAGTTTGTTCATGTAAATATTATTATTATTCATACAAAAAGGTAAAAATTGAATAATAATTTTGATTGATATATCTCTGAAATAAATCTACACTTGAATTTACGTCTGGCGTTGTTGTTAAAACTATAGGAGTGATAGATTTTTCTTTTAATTATATTAAACGAAGACATTGAAATATATTTAAATTAAACAATATAATTCAATACGTTTAAAATGAATATAAATAATATTAATATAAAGACGAGTTGATTAACTAATCATTTGTATGATATTATATTTCCGTACTTCAGTTAACCAGTATTATGCGTTTTACAGTTTTACTATTATTAGAAGTACCTATAAAGTAGAAACACGAACTCCATTAATAATGTCACATTTAATTTCTCAACACATATTTTACCTTATGTAACATAATATATTGTACTAGTTTGCTGGCAAAAGAATTAAAAACATATCTAATAATTGTATGCACTGCAAGTATATCCATAATAGGGTATTTCAAAGACTTCATGTCTCAGCGCCTACACTAAACTGTCATTCCAGTTTATAAAAATTGTACACGACTAAATTGAGATTTATAAATAGATTTTTTAAAACTATCGAACTTTACATTGCAATTAAGTACTAATATTTTAAACGAATCATTTTAGTTTACTATCGTTAGAATATTGGTCGAAAAATAATAAAGCTTATGACCAAATTCAAATTATTGTTATAATTATACCAGCTTATTAATCTTAATTCATTATGTTGAAAATGTCTAAATATTTAAAATAAATATGATTAATTAACTATTTTAATTCAACAGGAATAGCTTAAATAATATTACTTAGTTAAGTTTTTTGTTTAGAATAAT
>CARXXK010000003.1:24671862-24698136 GCA_949089665.1 Macrosiphum euphorbiae | reverse complement strand
TATTATGTTTTCAGAATATGACATTAAATAAAAACAATCAATTAAACTTGTCATAAAAACAATTTGTCGTACACAAATATGCGTAATACCCAACATATTAATCAAACGTGTATACTATTATTCTTACTATTATACATTATACATTTATTATTCTAGAACGAAAAAGTTAATAGGATTTATTTTATTATCAATACTATCACTGATACATACTATTATAGTATTATAGGTACTAACAATAATTTATCAATGTGATTGAAGTATTATTGGTTGCATTTTAAAATGGCCACTCTAGTAGTCGTGTTAGTTGAAAAACAACAAGAAATATTTTAATTCTACAGACTAAAGTTAACATATATTGTGTATTTATATAAGTCTTTTAAACTATTCTTATTTTGTCATTCACGACACATTCCTGTAGATTATTTTGTATACCTATATTCGAACAAAAAGAAGGACAAGTAGGTACCGCTCTGCTGTTCAGTAGTTAATAGTTGTCAACCATGTCGTTGTAATGGATATGTGTTATTTTTGAATTCAATGATCAAACATTGTATACGAAAAACGATTCTGAACGGAGACATTGTATCAACCTATTCACTATACTCTATAGCATACTTGTATAAATAATCAAATTTAATAGTAAAAAAAAATTGATAAAATTCGAAAATATCTCATGGCTATAAATAGCGTAACTTTCCGATGAACTTTTTATTTTTGATAGAGGTAGTAAAACTTGTTGGAAACCTTCTATTAAAATGTCCAATGTTAGCTATGAAAAGAAAAACTTTGATGAATTTCTAACTGAAAAATAATTTACAAAATTTGAAAAATTTGAAAAATATTCTCATGGCTATAAATAGCTCATAAAGAGTCGAAATTGTTTGAAAATGTCACCATACATGGAAAACGCTAATATAATTAGCTACATATTTGGTGAAAATTTCAAGGAACTAGGATAATTTGTTTTTTAATTACAACAAATTGATAGATGATAATTCATTAATTTACCAATGAAAATGAAATATCGTAAATATTTTAAATTCAAACACTCATAAAAAATTAATATTACTTTCTGGTAAAATTTTTACTCTTATTTAAGGTAGGGTAATTTGTGGGGAGTATTCTTTCAAAATGTCCAATATTAGCTATAAAAGAAAAAACTTTTATGAATTTCTATTAGATACATTTTGAACATTTTCGAAATTTTGATATATTTTGTCAAAATTTGAACTATAAATGCATACAAAAAATAATCGTGCCTATGTATCTTTAATATTTCTGAACTTATAAGTTATATTTATGAAACTTAAAAGAATCTACCATTACATTTCCAAGCTTTTTTACGATGTTAAAAAGTTTTTACTTAGAAAATATTTCTAAAATGTTACCATTTATGGAAAATGCTAATATACTTATTTGGTGAAAATGTTAAGGGTCTATATAATTGACTATATGAGTTACACCAAAAAAATTAAATCGATTTTTGATAAATTGGTTTTGTGTAAAAATTACCTCTTTTTTTTTCTTGACACATTCTGCAATTACTTGGAATTTTCAATTTTAACTCCCCAAAAGTACCAAGTAGATTCACTTTTCTATCAGAAAAGATGCTGATCTCGAGAATTTGAGCATTTTTACTACCCAAAATGTTACTGACAGACAGAAAAAAACACACATCATTGTAAAATCAATACTTACATTCTTTCACTCCTCTCAGAATCTAAAATTTTGAACCTTATTCGTGTACCTATGTATATAACAACCCTAAATTACACTAATTTGTATAAGTATTTATAAAGTTAGCACGAACTGAGGTATAACTGTATAAGGATAGTGATTCGTGATCCGTTTGGGTTTCCTTCTTATCTTATTTAAATGTCAGGTGCCACTATTATACCCATACAATCGTATCTAACGCACATTACAACCACACACATGCTTATTGGTAGACTAAGTAATACAATAATATTATTAACTAATACCAATGCTGTGGGTTATTTTTCCATAGTATTCGTTTCAAGTCAATCAATTTCAAATAAATATATTTAAAAACTATAATATGTGTTGTCAATGCAGTGAATTTATCAAACAATATTGTAATAGAACAGACAATTCAAAAGTTACGATCTAAAACGAAATCGTCGTCGTCCTATTGCAGCCTTTGCGGGGTTCGCAAAGGTTTTGATTGCATTCAATTGTTTTTCTTTTAACCTTACTGTCATCACGCTGCAGTTAGTAGAATATTTCGTGTATAACTTCTGCAGGTTTACCCCAGAGTCCAATCGACCTTAGATCCGGACAACGACTATGACTTGTAAAACAACGGCGACGAATAGTCTTCTCTATTTAATCTTTACTTATAGTGACTTACTGACTTATCCGATCGGCACGTCCGGAGCCGTTCTCCGCGCATTTCGCGGGCTCGGTAACTGTAGTCGTCATCGCCGCGCGATTACACAAGATTTAAAAGTGCCACGCGTGTTCTTCATCGCAGTGTGTGTGTGTGTGTGTGTGTGTGTGTGTGTGTGTGTGTGTGTGATTTATTGTAATTTTAATAACAATAAGCATATGAAGCCCCCACCCCACCCCTATATATGTTATATCGCTTCACAAGTCGCATAATATAATATAGGTAGTAGTAACCGTGGCCCGCGTTCACGCGTTACGATAATATGATAATGTAAATCGTACCGCATTATAATAGTAGCATAAGAGATTTCTATCTATCTTTTTCTTATAATATATATATATACTTGCGTATGCTCTCGTCTTTGCTGCAAATTTATTAATTTCATTATCACGCGGAATGTCCAATTAATATAAGTTTTGTATATAGGTAATATACATAGCGGAGTAGGTGTAGTTCACAGCTTATGCGCATAATGAGTTCTTGTAGGATTTACGATTATTACAGATTTGTAAAAATACACCGTCGTGTAAAACATATAATAATAATATTATTATATATAGGTACTCGTATAATATACTTCATTGTTTTTTATTTTTTTTTTTTTTGAAAACGGAAAAGTCACGATTTAGAATGTTATTTTATATTTGCTATTTTCATCGATAATACCACATAATATATTGAACATAAATTATTGACTTCAATATAATATAATATAATACGCTTACGTTGCGAAAACATCAACCAAAAACCAGTGTAAAAGTGTTCAAAACTATAGTCCATACTCGTTAGATAACTACTGCAATTACTACTCTAGATAAATATTAGGCTGTAGGTACCTGGACCTACTAAATAAAATACACGAATATTAGTTATCAAAAACAGTTTCAGATAAGAAAGAGTGAATAGGGAGCATAATCTCATGAAATTTGATAGTTACATATTATAAGTAAAAAATATTATACTTTAGTATATTATATGTATATCATAAATCATAAATCATAATAAAACTTAACATTTCTCAAATAAAATATTAAAAAGAAAATAATAATAGTTATAATAATTATATAAAATACCTACCTTTATATTTATATATTAATCACTTTGGTCTTTAACATTAGATTCTAAGAAGTTCCATGAAAATAAAAATAAAATAGTTTGTTTGAAACGAAATTAAAATAAATTATTTATTTTTTATAATGTAAAAATAAATAATACATATAGGATCTATGTTGTAGGTAATACTAGGTATAATATCCTAAATCTTTCACATACTTTTCCAGCTTTCTTCGTTAGTATTTATTAAGCATAAATACTTATATGCATATTATGTTGTGACATATGTACAAAATCCGAAGTCGTTGGTAGTTACTAGGTTGATAGAAATCTTTTAAGTATTTCATTTCCTGATTATCATTTTTTTGTTTTATAAAAAATATAATGTAATATTTACGATATCTAGCTGAAACACAATAAGAACATTGGCTGGCAATAAATAATTATATAGACACGTGAATGGCGTGTCTATATATCCACGGATATCAGGGATAGGACCTTGTAATTATTAGTTGTACCTATATATATGTTTTAGAGTTAAAATTCAAAATTTGATTTTTACTGAAAATGGTGATCAATTTAAGCCATCATATATTATTATAGGATGCAACCAAAATAGTAATAAATGATGATTTCAAGATAAAATCGTATTAGGTACATATAATAGCAAATACACAACCCTATAAAATGATCACAAAATGTGGTGCGAATACTGAGTTACTGAGGTGTCTATATTATTTTGTAGCTAGATATTGTATAAGTTGCATTATACAACGAGTACATGATTCAAAATAAATTATATTCGCTTTAAAAATATATATTATCCTCTGAGAATACATTTTGTTCCTTATTATAGTTTTATTGGTAGGTAATAGATAAATAATCATCATAAATTAAAATTCCCTTGTATTATTTCTCTCATTTATTTATAAAAGTTATTGACTTATTATTTTATTTGTATTTCTTAGGCCTTTATAGTGTATTTTAACTATATAACCTAATGGGAATCCGAACTAGATAAGATCAAATAATATTATAAACGACTTTCACTTTAAACATTTTTAAATGTTGACCTTTCTGTAGTCTGTTGGTTATTCACGATGACAATATTACATAGGTTACTTAGGTATATAAATTATATATATATTGTATATAAATATATAGTATGTGGATAGCTGTATAGGTATGTTTAATGTTCGGATGAACAATTATACAAAACTTCTTAAGAATTGAGGGTGAATCGTGTATTGCTGTGAACGTGCAATACAATATTTTCTACAGTTTTTAGAACAAATAAAATACATAAAGTTGAAAATTATTAGTTAGTAACATATTAAGTTGTACCTTTATATTCTAAGATCAATATTAACAATAAATAATAACAACTATGTTTAAAATGTAGGTATCAACTCAAGTCATAATGTATTTCCCCTAGTATGTTGCCATAATGCCATTATTTATGAAACTTTCTTAGGTATACACTATAATAATATAATATACAGGCATAATGTGATATGCCGTCTAAATTAAATTTAAATATCTATTCGAAATTAAATAAATCAGTCAGTCAGAATAGCGAATTCCGGATATTTTTAATTTTAATCAATGGCTAACCATTTCCAGCATAAGTATAGACTTATGTACAGTAGAATGGGGTAACTTTGATTTCGTGGGGTAACTTTGATAATATGATATTTTTATTCACCATAGTACCACGACAATTTAATATTTTTTTCATAAAATGGGGTAACTTAAATAACACATTACAAAATGCTGGTATCAAAGTTGCCCAAAACGTGGTGTAACTTTGATAGCATTTTAAAAAGATTAATATCTCAGAAGATAACATCAGAAATTAAAAAATTTAAATGTTAAACAATTAAGGATAATTAGCTATAACTAAGATTTAATTTTTGGAATTTTATAGTTAATACTACAGAAGTTATCCATAAAATAAAAAGTAAAATTGTAATAAAACGTTACAAATTTATCAAAGTTACCCCATTTTACGGTACTTAAAATCTATTTATAATATCGGTCTGACACAGCAATATGCTGGCTTCAATTATAAACTCATATATTTAGTATTTTTAACATTCCTTGAATTATTTTATGTAGTTATTACATATTTATATCGATTTATTATTAGTAGCCACATAGGATAGGTATCTAGTATAACGCACTCGTTTTGGCATTTAATGATCCTTGAAATGGCTGGAGTATGGTAGAAACAGTGTTGATCTTCAACGGATGTACAAATAATGGGTAGATCACGCCCGGAGTGCTTGGATCTGCAGTTGCAAAAAAATCATATTATTGAGAAATTGCAACCTGCTGTTTAAGGTCAATTATTTAGACAGAAATATTATAAAAGTTGTTATAAAACTGTTAGGTATATTTTATAATATTTATGGTATTAACGTAGATATGCTTTTGGGCTGGGTACCACTTTTCTTTTTCTAATCGATTTTTGTAACACTTTGCTCATTGTCATAGAAACGCAAAGCAACAATAAAATAAAAGTGTAATTTAATTTGATTCCTAACAAAATGTAGCATGCTACTAGACATTTTTCACTGCACTATTCTCAAAAACAAATTTATGATTCTTTAATTATTGTCCTTGCAGGGAGAAAATATCCATAGTATCTTGATACTATTATAATATAATATATGAACAAATTTGTTTTGCACGTACTGACAGTTTCGTAATATAAGCTGGTACGCTGCTATAAGACCATTATTTATTTAATACACGGGTAGACTTGGAAAATCCTAGGAAAATAATCGCATGACGCTTGCTGTATGAAAATCGTTATAGGTAGGTATTATAATATTGTAACACTATAATAATAAATACCATAAGTACTCGTATCATCGTGCATTACATCATAATAATGTAGTTGTTACACGCGAGTGGAAGTGGCAAGTGCGTTGGTGTTATTGTATCGATTTAATCGATAAACAATAATAAATAATATAGTTGTATCTATTTCTACATGGTTTATGGCAATATTCGCAGGCATAAATAATCGTACAGATAAATTTGCTTCAGCCAATATTCCGATAGGTAGGTAACTTAACTTTTACAAGCATCTAAGTACCTATATAGGTACTTATAGTTAACACTGGATATTATTGATATTAACAGTTCGACGGCGGTTAATATAATATTATACGACTGTTGACGTGGACTGTAAAAACCTTAAACGTACAATCACGAAATACCTACACGCGATTGGTTAGTTATACTAATAACTCATACTTTGACAGTAACTTTGTAAAAACCATTCAACTGTCATACGTGAATATACAAATGATTATATTTGTATGACTTATGAGGGGGGTTGTAGATTGTTAGCACTTGTTAGTCATTGATTTGCAGTCAAATATTATACGCATACAAATTTACAATTTAATTTTAATCAAAGTTAAGAATATAATATTATAACTAAACACTGTTTACAAATATACTTGTGTGGCAATAACTATAGTAACCCTATAGGGCCTAGTGGCGAGCACTTGAGTTATTCAATATAGATAGGTTATTATAAAATAATTTATGATTTTCGGATTTAATGTATAGATCAACATCATAATAATTGAATAAAATAGAGAGTGGGATTTTAATGGTCTAAAATTTACAAAAAAATGCAAAAAAGCATTAAAAATATCAAACTATAAAAATGTATTTATTGATTTAATAATGATAATATATGACTATTACAGTATAACAGGCATAATAAAATGTATTTTAAAATGATGATTTTTTTTTTTCATTAGACTTAAAAATACTACAATGAAAAAAAAGAAGTATTTTCATCGCCTTAGTAATTTTATACAAATATAGATATGAAGTATTGGAAGTCGACGAGTATTGTGTAGGTATATAAGTACATTATATCCATAATCCTACATGGTCGACACTATTTTATCAATGTGTGCCTCTACCAGTCCTCTCTAGCCCCTACCATAATATGCGAGTTGTTTTTACGAACATTAATTTTGTATATTATGATTTACGTATAGTTAAAAATAAATTGTGAAAAATGTTCTACTAACTTGAAAAGTGCACTAAAAAGTTGAGTATCTATATATCATTAGAAACCTAAAAAAAAAAATGTTAAATAAAACAATAAAAAACCCCAAAAACACATTTCTCACTAGGTACGTTTTAAAACACAGCGGGGAAATAAAATAATATTTCGTCAAAATAAATGCCCCTAGTAAAGAAACCTGACTCATCTAGATATGTAGTAAGATTTTCGTACTAAAATGCAATCGCCATTATATTTAATTTATCAGATGTCTTAGTCAACCGATTCGTCTTTTAAGTTTGTATCAAGATATAACTTTTTTAAATTCTAGTGGATAGTATTATTGGTATACGCTGTATAGAATTATTTTATACATTGGTGTAAAATCTGTACAGAAAACCGAAAAAACATTGGAATTATTATTTTTATACTCCCGTACCAATGAATTACTAATTTGCAGTATTCGACATAACTAACCAAGATTTCACAATCTATATCAAGGAAAACCCTTTAAACTCGAGTTATGAGCATATTTTTAAAAGTCGACATGGATTTATTTACTATTACTAATAAGATACCGATTGAGAATGTAAATACCTACATACTTAATGAGTATTTCCCACATAGTTGTGTACGTCGAAACATAAGTTTATTTTTTAAAACAACAAAATAGGTACTAACAGCACATGCCACATACAAATAATTGTTATAAATTTGAATGTTACTTATACAGCTGCGAATGAATAATTTCGGGCGATAGGAAAATAATATTTTGCATACCATATTATACACGTATGAGCGAGACATGATAAATAACACGCTTTTTACATGAAAACAGTTTTAATTGCATAAAACGTGTTTTATATTTTTTGTATAAAACGTGTTTTTTCCAATTGTTTTAAGCATGTTATAAACACGATTTAATAACATTTAAAACCAAATAAAAAAAATACTATGATTTTATTTTTGGAGGCAATTTATACTTTATAGTATACAATTGGTTTTAAAAGAGTATAAAATATGTATAAATATGTATAGTTAAATATTAATATTATTTAATATATTTAAATTTGCCATGTCGTAAGTGTGCAAGATAATAAAAATACACACGCGACGTTCATTTAACTATAGATAATAGTTTAATATTATAATATACTAAAATACAATATATTATAGTTAATAAAAGTGTTAAACTCTTGCAACATCTCAACTCTGAACGCATAGTACCTATAGTATAGACTCTATACTCTATAGGTATAATATAATATATTAATATGTATATTATTATCACTAAAATGAGTTCCAGGTGTTTAATGGGAAATTTTAAAAATGTGCGTCAACTAGTTGTCACTCAATCACAATAATATGGACTATGGAGCGTATGGCTTCAATACCTATTTTACGTATATGAAATTCTCAGCGACTCTCGGTGAAGGTATCATACGCTTGCGCGCACACATACAAACACCGTGACCACGAGCACACGCTATACACGGAAAACGCAGGTGGCCGGCTGGGCCCCTGGTAAGCGACGGGCTTATTATGTGGAAATTTTCACGTCTCACGCGCATCAAGGGTTTCCCGCGCGGTCCGTGCATGGAACCCGGTTCGGCAAACGTCGAGTATCGCATGAAATTGTCTGATGTGACATTTTTTTTCCGATCGCGAGGCATGCCACACGCGATGCGGCGCGGGCACGTTATAGGCTCCTGGTACTTTGACGTCGAGTTAGCTCCGCAATCCTTTTGATTTCGCTCTCGCTCTCGGTTGACACCATGCGACGTGACTACTTCTACGTCTACGCCTCATATTATTATATTTTTACCGCTGCAACTCAAACTCACTGAAACAACTCGACATTCGGTAATTCTAGGTTGCACACATCAGCACATTATTTTACACAATATCGTATTATCGTTATTATTATAAACGATCCTCGTACGAATTATTATTATCGATTAATCGATGACTGAAGCTCACCGAAATCAGCAACGGAACGAATATTTATTTTCTGCATTACAATACATTAACATAATAAACACCATTATAGGTAGATGTATACGAAAATTAATTATTCATTATTATTATTTACGAAATAGCTAGGTACTCGTATGTGTGCCATACGTGATTTTTTATCGATTTTTAACTGCTGTTTTGGCTTTTATTTCGAGCTACCACAACGTCGACATGCCCGCGGCGCATATTTTCATATTATTTATGGGCATTGGTCACCCCCAGGCGTCACCTCAATAATTAGTCCTCAGATTACATGACGTATTATGTCTATTATTATTATTATTACTATACACACGCGCATCGTGCCGTGTAATTAGTGATTAATGATTATAATATTTAATCGTCGTTTTGACGTCAACGATGATCGTTTCTCGCTGTTGAATCGCAGACTTAAATATTTTGCAACTTTTTCGAGTAAACGTAACCCTTAAAACTAACGATATACCGTGGCACTGCGGTAGTCCGGCCAACAAAACGATTTCCACAAGGCCGCTAAAGCCTGGACACATAACATTATTATATTACGTGAAGAATCTCAACAGGATATACCTCCATCATGACGTATATGTTGTACTTGTCTCCGTCGTTATACTTTGGGCATAGGCGCAAATAGTGGGGGGGGGCTTTAGGGGATAAGCCCCCCAAACATTTCCTATTCATTTTGTTTTAAGTTTATTCAATATTATAAAAGTAAGGCTTTAGCCACCCCCAAATCCAAAACGCTATTTGCGCCTATGACTTTGGGTAACGTATAAAGTGGCAAATCTTATATTTACGCTAAATAAAGAATCCATTTTTAATAATTCAGTGAGAACTGAGACTTACCTAAATAGTATAGTCACTATACAATTTAAAATGAAGTATTATCATCGTGGTGGAGTATATGCTTATGACATTTTCATTTTGAAACTAGTTACGATAGCTGCATTTTTTAATTTACAACATAACAACTGTAAATTAACTCCTCCATATATTTCACATCGATCACCGCATATTATTAACCGCGCAGGTATATTATATTATGTTAGGTTACAAACTTAAATATACTTAAAAAATATACTTACTACTTAGTAACCTATTATGGTTCCAAGTACCTACTTATATACTACACTTAAATACGTTGCTATAGGTACTATTACGTATTACATTTTACTCAGAGAGTCAGATTTGAAATTTCGTAAGTAGGTATGTATCTATAACCATAAAACGTCGATTAAATATACATAACATACAAATAATATTAAAAATATTTATTAATAATATAACTTTATAACATTATATTATAATGTTTATAGGATATAGCATCTAAAGAAGAACCTTGAGACGCACCAGTCTTGTATCACTGAACCAGGTACATATCGGTGGGCGACCTCATATAGTA
Organism: Macrosiphum euphorbiae; assembly: GCA_949089665.1. NCBI lineage: Eukaryota > Metazoa > Arthropoda > Insecta > Hemiptera > Aphididae > Macrosiphum > Macrosiphum euphorbiae. The sequence goes on along the minus strand of CARXXK010000003.1, from coordinate 24,687,240 downwards.
TAGGGGTGAAGGTTCTTATTTATAGACGCCATATCCTATAAAAATTGAAATATAGATACTAGGTACTAATTTTAATAATAAACATTTTAATATAATATAAACTGTGTAGTAGAAAAATTATGAAAAGGCTCGAGAGTAGAGGTATACAACAATACTGTAATCGGAAAACCTACATAAACGGTAGGTTCCAAAATAATTAAGTGATACCCAAAACAAAAGGGATATTATCAGGTTATACAATTATGATAATGATTCAGTTCGGTTTATGTCAGATGAATTTTGCGTAGTGGTATAATTAATACTTTTTAGAGAGATAACCCTGAAACAAGTGTTGTGGGTTATAGTAAGAGTCAGAACTCCTCCAATCATCCTACTCGTGGTAATGAAAATAAATAGTGTGATGAATGTCGTATTGCCGTTGAGGTATATAATACAATTAGGCATAGGTCTAAAGTCGTAATGTAATATACACCTATCATTTTAAGTTTAATTTGAATTTGTTTTTGGTAAATTCTAATGTTTTATGTAAATTATAGCAACAGATTGTGTGAGATTTTCATGTGATATTATTATTATTATTCGTTTTATCCCACCACAGGAGGTCAATGTAAACATCCTTTGTGGAAAGTGACTTATTGCGTAGACATTTTATTTTGAGTTCATCGTTGATATTATGCAGTTATTATACCTACATATTATACATACTATACAGTAAAAGTAAGTTTATTTATTATTATTTAAATGGAAATAATCCAACCTAGACCTGTTTTTAGATAATTTTGTAAGAACTGATAGGTATTTAAATTTAATTTAACCATATACATTTCATAAAATATAAATACCTCCTATTCTTTAATTTACGAACAATCTACAATAATTATCACTAAACATTTATTTATTGCGCATCGTGCGTAATGTAACGTATAACTTCATAAAATATACCGTGTCATCATAATTCATAATTAGTAATAAAAAAGTTATAAGTAATATAAGTAATTACCTATAATAAATTTATCATAATTTATTATATCATTGATATCAGATACTCAATATTTGACCATAAATAAACGTTCAAAACTCTTGAGTTCAGATGTAAATATGAATGATAACTTTTAGTTATAAATATAATTTTAAATATCAATAAGCAGAGTAATGGGAAACATATTATATTAATTTATTATTAGTAATTTTATGAAATTGCATTTTATTTGTATTTAATGTCTTAAATAGAATGTAAATTATTGTTAACAAATGTATCCTCTATAGTTTATAGGCTCAAAGGATTGCACTGTCACCAACTTTAAGCGTGATGCTAAAATTACGTAAAACAACTCTCTAGCATAGAAGAGAAAATGTATACCGGTAATACCTACGGTATGATAATTATAAGAAAAAATGTTTTGTTGTAGTAATAGACAAGTAAATGAGTAATAATTTGTGATTAAGCATGTCATTAAATAATATTTTAATTTTGGTAACTACATATAGGTATAACAATATGTACCTACTCTTTTATACAATATATGTGTACGAAACATAGCAACTGTAAACCTATTCTAATATAATATTATAAGTACGTCATAATATTTTAAATGTAATCTGTGTAAAAAATGCGTAGACGCTTTTAAGTTCTTACACGAATTAGCAGATATCGTTTATTAGCGTGTAATAACTATACTATATAATTCGAATGCACGCTGATTGCAGAACGTACAGCGATGCCCAATTTAAAAATTAATATTATACAATCCATAGACGTTTTGAAATAGAGAATTCGATTTTAAGATTTGAAATTTTAATCACATAATGTTACCCACTTTACATCCATTAATCAATTATAATATGTTTCCACTGGCCATACTAAACACCTTTTAAAAAAGTCTTAGACACCCAGCTGTCAAACTAAACAGAAAAATTCTAATGTTTTGACTATTGGTGGTAATATCATTATTATTTAATAAACTCGTAGTAATGTTATTGTACAAATCGAAACAACCTACAGGCTATAATATGAAGTGTTTTCAAATTTTCAATATTTCAAAATCAGATTAGTTTTTGATATTTATTGCGAAGCGTTCATAATATTGTATTGAACATTTTCAAATAATTCTATGAAATCTATTCGATCTTCTCAAGTAGTTCTAATGTTTTATAACGACATAATATTACTTATTAGTCATTATAGTTAGTAAGTACTTAGTTAAAATAGGTAACTTCAAGTTTGAAAAAATGTTATTTATAGGTACCTTACACTCCAATAAGTAATATCTATTATTGCTAATTAGTAACTACGAATAATTACTGTTGACATGTTATTTACTTTGACCGAGTGATATTATAGAATTAAGTAAAGAACCGTCGTTGTATTATGACGCGTCTAGACTCTAGTATAGTCTATTAAGACGTCGACGGAGCGCGCGCGAGTGCTATTGCTTTCTGCAATCCTGTTATTGAATTGGTTCAAAGCCGGTTGTACGGTACCGCGGTGAACGAGCGAAGAGAGTAAAAAAGTATTTTCACCGCCACTATATTGTTACACTATTATTACTTTTTTTTATAAATAATAACAATATCTCTAAAATAACATTATCTCATCGTCCCACGCACTATACACATAATATTATAATAGTGTACACACAACCATCTGTCAAAATCCAAAAATCACGTTATTTCACGTTACGTGTAGCCGCCGGTGATAATAAACAATCGATCATTAAATAATGTTTACAGCATATCGTTACTGTCGGTACCTACTCGGTCGTTACTATAATAATAATAATAAATAATATGTCGCTATTAACATTGTTATTGGTACGCATTGTTGATGGCGGCCGGACTTGACCCACGTTGGGCGGCGGAGACTTTCGAAAACACGGCGACGGCCGATGGGGCCCTGTTACGCGTACGGTCCGGTTTGGCCTCGGCGCCCGTCGGGTCGCGTTCACCTGCCGTGCTCGGCCGACGCGGAAGGAAGCGCCGCAGCCGCGCGCGAGAATAGATAACTGGCCGCCGCCGGTGTGCACTCGCTCCGTTAGGTTGTCTATTGGCCACCAGGAGACTATGATGCCGCACCGTTTTCGTATAGCAGGCGTTGCGTTAGGTGCCTTGCGCGTCTCGCGTGTCCAGCGTTTACCTCTGCGTCCATACCAGGAAACGAACCTCGGCTAATACGTATTTGTATTCATATTATGATAACACATACAATCTTATACCGTGGTATAATAATAGATGAACTATTATTTAATCGACGGTACTACACACGATTTCCACCCGGCGGCGATAGTGCAAGTCGAGAGGGAAGATCGTGGCTGGTTGGACGATCGCTGGTATCGGGGATTGACACGACCCTCACTGCCGTGGAGGGTCGGTAGTGTGTGTGTGGCAGTTAAACAGTAAGTAGTAACCTAGGGTGGAAGTAAAACAAGAGTTTTCGGTAATTCACGCCACAGCTACTGCAACTGCTGCTCATAGTTGAAAATCTTTTTTTGCTCTCTCGATTCAGAAGGCAAAAGCGATTTCCGTCAGTATTGGTATCAATTTTGATTGTCGATATCAATACTTAATGTTTCTCCTGGTGTAATTTCCGACTAATTTGAATTAGGTTTTATGTACATAATTTGAATTTTGTTAAGTAAACGATAAATATTATTTTTATAACATGAAAACATGTTTTCAGGTTTTCAAACGTAAGTTTAGAACACTTTATGTCACCGCTGTGTCCATCCATTGGTCACCAATACTTAGTTACGATTATTGACATTAAGATATTTATGTATTAAAGTCCGTAGATAGTTATTGTGCATGCATAGTTTACGATAGTTTGTACTACGATATTTATTTACGATTGTTGATATTAAGATAATAATATTACTTATTGTAAAAGTATTTAATATAGATTCATATTAACTACTAACCAAAATATAGGTACCTACCAAAATATTGGGGTAACCAAATTCTGCTTAAATTGTATTTGTAATTAAAGTTTATTGCGTTGTATTAAAATACGTTTGGAAACCGGGAAAATGTATCACGCACGCCGAGTGAGCTTTCCTAACTTATTTTTAAAATTATATACATCAAAATTATTATCATTTAATTTAATTTTTTGATTTATTTATTGATAAAATATGTCAAATGTATTGAGCCTAATAGTTAATAGTTTTATATATCACATACTTAGTGAACCCGGCCCCCCACATGACCAATCACTCATATTATAAGCCCCTACGTGTACGTCCCTGTTATTGCAGTGTTACCTGATAAATGTTAAATGTATAAGGTAAAAAATTTCGACTGTACTTAATGATATAGCTCCAGGTATACGTGCTTACAGCTTACATCGCGATACTGTGTGTACAAACGTTTAAATCTTTAATAATAATTCTCACGAGACAGAAAGGCGACGATGAGTTTTTTCCCATCATCGTAATACTATAATATTATGCAGGCAAAAGTATACTCGTATTATTTGGCGCCCCTTTCGCCTCGATTACAGTTTATGGGAATGCGGTGGGTATAGGTATAAAGTGTAGGTAAGAGGTACTAATGGTTCGAACACTTTAGAAATTCGCATCATGTATCTTACTAATATGTAAATCTTATTCAGTTATTTACCTATATCACGTCGTTTTATCCATTATTATTATATTACTATATTGCCCGTATCGCGTGCTGAATATTTTTAGTCTTACGAAAATAAATAACACGCTATTATAACATGCTTAACAGCTGACGGCATATTATAGGTGTATTCTGCATATGTTTATTAATTATTATTTTTTCCTAATTATAATTATAAGACTAGGAAATGTTACAGTATACTATTCATCATAGTATAATAAATTATATTCCTCGATTCTACCTATACTATATGATTAATAACCTTGTACAGTTATTGTTCGTCTAATTGTAAGTATTGTTGTTAAATTATATCATTTTTCTACAATATATCGTATAGGACGTGTTGTGTCGATTTAAATTATTTTATTTTCATAATATAAAACACAAAATATCAAGAGAAGTTAGGTATATAATATGTAAGTATTTGGTATATTATGGTACCTAGCTCTGTATTGTAACGTCCTTGAAATTCTGTACATATATGTGTAATACGCAATTAATTATATAGTAACCTATGTATAATTAGTAATTATTAAAGAAGTACTATATATTTATAATTAAATATGAATTAAATCATTGTTTAAATCGACTAAGATAAAATATTTGGAGTTTTTTTAAGGAAGGTATACTTACTACTCAATATGAAAATATTATATACGTCCATCGTGTATGCAATAACAATATATGCTATTATAAAATAATATCCATAATTCTACTATAAAAAAACCATTAGTACCTACTTACTAAGCAAATTACACCCACTAACTGTACTTGAAATATTATACTTGTATTCTGTACGTTTATGTAATATTATTTATCAGTTTTCAACACGAACTAAGACTAATTCATCTTATATACACGTTTATTGTTTATACAATTTCACACCGTCGCTGTGAGACACGGGTATAATGAATGTGACCTATTGGCCATTGGTAGGTACCTATAACACCGAATAATTGTCGAGATTAATAGGTGTAATGTAACCTACTCAACATTTCAGGTTTAGTATGTGACCTACATTCTATTGTGTGAATAAAATATTATTGTTATATTTGGAAAATTGTATTGATATAAAGTTATCATGTGTTTCTGTTTGTAATAATTAAAAAGGGTGGGTAAGTGGATGTCGCTCTGCTGTACAGTAGGTTACAAGTGGGTCACTGTATAATGGATGCTATTAAATTTGAATTCAATGATACAATATCATTGTATAAAAAAACGATTCTGAGCAAAGACGGTATGTCAGTCTAGGTTTAAGACAAATTATATACATATCTATGGTATTAAAAAAAATTGACCTATAATAAATTCCAAATTAATCATATCACATTATCACAATATCCATTAGGTACTTATAACACGTTATACATAAACATCAATAACAAACCCTGATACTATCATAGATATATAATAATTAATAGTACACTTTAGAAGTTTCAAGTAGGTACCCACGAATAAAATTATATAATCACAACAAAATAACTAGGTTTTTTAATATGTAATTTCGTTAAAATTTTAACATAAAACGACTATAAAAATAAACTGTGATTGTATATTTTTTAGATTTTTCTTTAAGAGAATTAACTACTTATGTGGAATCTTGTTTTGAATTTACAATCCTTAGCTATAAAAACTGAACATTTTATAATTTATTAATTACGATGATTAATAATTTTCGAGATTTTGAAAAATTCTGTCAAAATTCGATGTTTAAATGCTTATAAAAAAAATTGTGCCTGTGTATTTTTAATATTTTTCAACTAATATTGTAACAATATATCAGGAGCCTTGTATTACATTTTTACACTTTTTGGCACAACAGATAAAACTTTATTGATATTCATAGAAAAAAAAAACTAAAAAAAAATTGAAAGCTCTAAATGTCCGTAAACAGCTCGAAAGAGTCAAAATATTTTCGAAATCGTATGGTGTATAGGAAACGCTAATATAAAACTTCAGTGAAATTTTCATGTATCTATAGTTATTCGTTTATGAATAACAACAAAATAAGGAAATCGCTACATGAGAAATCGACTGAACATCCAATGTTGTAAAAATTTGAATTTCAAACGCTCATAAAAATTTAATTTGACTGTCCGGTAGAGATTTTTTTATTGATAAAGGTAGACAAACTTATGAGTAATCTTGTATTACATTTTCAAATCTTAGTTATAAAAAGAAAAATTTTTACGAATTCTTAACTCAAAATAATTTGATAATTTTCGTGATTTTTTCATATTTTGTCAATTTTTGAACTTTAAATGCTTATAAAAAAAAACTGTAACTAACGATTTTTAATATTTTTCATCTGCCTTTGAAACAATATACTAGGAGCCTTTTATTGAATTTTCAAGTTTTTTTAACCAACAAATAAAATTTTATTGATATTTCTAGAAAAAAAACTAAAAAAAAATGAAAAATGAAAATGTCCCTAAACAGTTCAAAATAAATCAAAATATTTTGAAAATGTTATCGTGTATAGAAAATGCAAATATAAACAACCAGTGAAAATGTCATGTATCTACGGTCATTTGTTTTAAAGTTACACCAAAAACCAAATTCAATTTTCTGAAAAATCGATTTTGCGTAAAAATTCCCGTTTTTCCTTAATTTTTCTTTTGTTTTTCTTGGCGCTTTTGAAAAGTACTGGGTATTTTAAATTTTGACCTCCCCAATGCACCAACGATATTCACTTTCCAATCGAACAAGATACTGAAGTTGAAAATCGAAGAATTATTTCGACTACTTATCGTGTACACAGACACAAATAAAATAAAAAAAACACACATCATTGTAAAATCAATACATTCATCGTTTCACTCAGAATCTAAAATGAAATAATATTAAATAAGTTTAGATAATACTAAGTCAAGAAGACTTTAAATAAAAAAACAAGGAGTATCCACACTGCATGTAGGTACATTGGTACATGTATAATATGTCTTGTAAATACATTCATGGCTACGCTCAGAATCTAAAAAAGTATAATGAGGTTGCTATGGTAACCTAATTATAATTTATATCAATCATCGGTTGCTAGGGGATTAGGAGAACCTAGGAACTTTATAACATTAATTTCATCTTTGTTAAGTTTGGTTGTCAGGACAACTGTAATAATGACGTATAATCGGTCAGAAATATACAATAATATTTTAGGCTTCCAGCCTCTACACGATGACGTCACTGTATAACGTTCTCCGTATCGCACAAAATTATAGAATGACTCCCAGCCATAAGACATATACATGTCAAAAAAAAGTTTAGATAACTGGTAATAATAATAATAATAACAACAATATTAATAATTTAAATTTGTGGTTTGTCGGGAATAAAAGTTATCGGTAAATTGTAAAAGTAAAACATATATTATTGATTAAGGCCAGTAGGTATGATATAATAATATAATATGATGTACGATAATATATATTATTATAGTAATACAAGGAAATGATTATGTGTAAGCAATCCACAGTCAAGTCTAATGTCTATCCCATTTGTTGTTCTAAAATATGATACAAAGGCTCCTGAGGATATATAAAGAATACTTTTAAGTTTTAACTCATTAACATTATTGCATAGTAACTATCGAGAGTTATTTCCAAGTGACCATATCAAACTACGATTATAAGATAAGATTTTTGTGTAGCAATTAATTATTTTAAAATCGGTTAGCTAATGTGATTATGGTATAGATAATATTTTGTCAGCCAAGAGGGGACACCTGCCACCTGTATTTTTCCTCCCCTTCTCGGGGCGCCCATGATAAGGGAATTGAAAACTGTCCAATCTTTAAGGAGCATTCATCATGAGTAATATACTAATATATGAAGGGTGAACGAGCCATGTGGTATAGTATGCATAAATGCAAAATATAGTAATATTGATTATAATTTATAAATACTAGTATTTATAACCAATGGTAGTAATAATACTAATTATATAGTGTGTGCATGCATACCTACATCATAATATAATGCGTCCCTAACTCTCATTCGCACCATGTGCACATATGTCACGCGTGAGACGGTATTTTTTTTGCTAAAAGTATGTAATTTTTGTCCATTATACCGATTGATCTATTTATTGGACATGACTTCTGAAAATAGTTTTATTATTTGTTATAGTTTGATAGGTACACGATGGACAACATATTATGGGTACAGTGTTTTCAGTTTTAGTGCAATGTGATTACTGTTTGTAATTCCGTTAATGGTTTAATAACAGAATCCATTCGAATACGTAAACCAAGTCTACAATAATCCTTTATTAAGAGGACATCATACCTGTCTTACATTCATCATATAACATACCAAATTTCCATTCACCAGTTTCAATAGTTTGCTGTTGGGTTTGAGTTAATTGACCTATGATACAATTTAAAGGTAAGATTATTATCTAAGGCACGAATTTAGCTTTTATTGATATTATTATTTTTAAGTAAGTTATGGCCATTTTGAAACTTTACATTTTAAAATGATCATAACTTCCTTAAAATAATATCATTAAAAGCCTAATTCGTGCCTTAGATAATAATCTTATCATTAAATTGTAGAATAGGTAATTTTACTATAGGTAATTTTATAACTCACTCTAATATCAAAACATTCAAAACTAACAGCACACTATTGAAACTAATGTGAAATTTGATATGTCGTATGTGTGTGAGACGGAAACAACATATTCGGGTACAACGTCATTCTATTTTTTTATTTTGTTTACTGTATTATTTATTAATAATATGATTTTAATTAGATAGGTATTATACTGATAAAAATAAAGTGAGTACAATTCGATGTATACCTATATGATATTTAATAGTTGAATACTTGAACAATATAAATTATGATATGCATCAGCATTTAAATATTATTCATTCTGATACACATTAAACCTTTCACCTGCTGCCATTTGCAAAGGAATTCACACGATATAATAAAGAGTCGATGTGTCCTCCATGAATTCGTGTTTTCCTATACAGATACGGCCGGCTTGTAGTGCACAACTTTATCGAACAAATACGCGTGTGTGTATAGGAAGAAGAAGCAAATAATTAAAAATATTTTTCTCAAGTTGAGCAGTTAGTTCGTGACTTCTAAATTGTAATCCTAATACGCAGGCTAGAACGGTAACGATTATACGTGGGGATTTGTTGTCGCTCGTGCGAAGAAAATGTCTATGCACTCGCTATAGGTACATGCAGCATGCCCGCACATGATGTTTTTTCCCATTATTCTCTTTATAAACCGATTATTCATTCCAAATGCCATTTCGCATTGCATATCCGTAACCTTGTAACGATTACTGTAATGATTGGGTGTCGGAACATCCCGTTTATGATAATAACAATGCGGATCAATAGATTTTCACGAACGTGTTCACTGCCTCGACCAGCCAAAAAAATATAAGTCAAATCGGCCAAGGACGCAGTGAAACTATATGGTATTGGGCCTATTAGTATAGAACATCTACATCGATGCCTTCATTTCCAGTTGACCACCATGAATATTATAATAAGTTGTTTTTTTGTAAAACATGAAAATTGATTAAACGTGTAAGCATATAAGCATATTAAAATAAATAGGTACTAAAAATTGTTATTTGCGCTCCAATAAATGAATAAATTGAAATATTCAACCGTGTGACTTGATCGTTTTCAAATCATAAATTGAATTCCAAAATAACTAAGACTCCATCGTTTGCACAGTTCAATTTTCAATAAGCTCAAATTTGTACAAAAAGTTAAATTTTTAACTGTAACTGAAATCATTATTATTAGTATATACCTATATAATATATTGTACTATTTGTAGAAGCCTTCTTCTTATTATAATTCTACAGCCTCTAATATGTCTATAAATTGTTTTTATTCTACTGGCATTACGAAATGTCAAGGACAATATTGATATAATTATTATTTTTCATTTACCTAAACTATTCGATATTGGTTGCATCATGAGAAGATCGAATAAAAACATATATCGAGATAACAAATTATAATTTCAGTAAAGTGAATAAACAAATTATTTGTTAAATTGCACACTTAGTAACTTAAAATTATATTTTAAAATTTATGTTTATATCAATTTTGAAAACAGTTATTATATATTGTTTACAAGAGGTACCTATATTTTTCGTATATTTAAATAGCCAATACTCAATAGGTAGGTAACTAACAATATAATAATGCAGTTAAAACTAATCATTTATCAGAAATAACAAATTAATTTTAATCATGTATTAAAAACCTATAATAATGAAGTGCATTAAAATTTGAATTCAAATTAAATAGAATATAAACACACATTTATACCTAATTTTATAAACACATTTTGAATCCCAAGTGGAGAATCATAAAAATAAGTTCTTTTTTATTATTGGACAATCTTAAAATGTGATTTACTTATTTAATATTTTTGTAGAGTTCTTTTAAAACTTGATTGTCTTCAATTCAGGAATTGTAATTTTTATGTGTCAATATTAAAAAAAAGTTATAACACATTCTCAATAAAAGCAACATTTTAAATGGTTTTACCTTATACATGGGTACACTGTATAGGATAATTCTTTTTTTAAAAATCCCTCACGGATAATTGTTCACATAATTTTAAGTCTATTTAAAACAACATTTTAAAGTTGTATAAGTACAGTGTTTGACAATAAACATGCACTTGTAATTTTATTTACAGAATATTATCTAAAGCATTATTGTATTCTAAATATATCAAAATCAAATTTTGGATGAGAAGTTAATTAGCTATAATATTATATTATAATAGTTATAACTTTAAAAAACTAATTATAACTATCATACAATACTGTCAATATTTGTCCAAAAATTCGATGTTTATGTATGGAAGTACTCCGAAATATTCTACTTTGGAGTTTGGAATAGGTAAGAAATCAAATGTCATTCAATTAGGTATAAAAAACATAAAAATTGATAACGATATAAATTAGCAAAAATATAAATTTTTTTCCAAAATGTATTTTGTTTTGTAAAGCCTTCGGCTTATATAAAATACATATCATACTTTTCATGAAAATTTGTCTATTTCATGAAATGGAATCGTCATTTTCACACTTCGTAAAATTCGAAAATAGTCACTCCAATTGTGCCATTCTTTTCATAAATTAGTCATTCACATTGTGAAACAATACATTTACGACCCATATAGTCATAATTAATATTTATTTATGTCATATTTATAATGCCTTACAAGATTTTTTCTTTATCTAAATTTAAGTTGTATTTATATAATTATACTTTAAGTTCTAAACACAGACACAGTAATATTTATATTTGATTTAATTTAAAAAATAAAATATTTTTCTAAAATGCTTATTTTAATATAGGAAAAAAAAGTTTATATAAGTAAACGCTGAGTACAGTAATTTGTTTTTATAATTTTTATTTATTTAAGGAATTTTAAACATGATATAAAACAAGTACCGAGTTTGGATTGAAATTCACTCTTACACAAAGAGCATATATACCTCCCTCTATAACTTTGATCAGTTTTAAACAAATCTAAAATTCTAAACAACAACTATATTATACATTAGATAAATAAACATGAATACAACCTATACATTTTAGATGCTCAGGTTAATGTGGAGATATTATTTAATTATTTAATAATTGTTTACTATTTTCGTGAAACTATCCAAGCTGTAAAGTTGAATAAGGACTCAGGAAGTCAGGGGAAGTTGTTAATGTAAAATGGTTTTTAAATTCAAATAATACAATGTAAAAAGTTACATCTGTTGTCATAACTCATAGTCCTATACTTAAATAAATAAAAATCTAAGCAAATTCGTGTATACTTATACTAATAAACTTATTTTTTCTGTTTTTAAATAAGATATATTTTAATTTTTTGTATGTAAACAATATTATGTAACTAAACTGATATTTAAATAAATAGATACCTACTACTTAATTAGGTTTGTATGAAATCTTGTATTGTATTGAATATTTCATAAACTCATAAATAATTAATATTATACTTTAAATAACTAATAATAATAATTATATAGTGATTGTGTGCGGCAAATGTTTTATTTCACAAAGTGAATGAACACCCTGTGAAAAAATTTCATGATGTGAAATTGTATATATCATTTAACGAAAAAGTGACCATTTCATGGAATATTTTCGTATTTCATACAGTGTGAAAAAGCCGTTTCCACCTCATGAAATGGACAATTTTTTATTGAAAATATCGATTTCACGAGGTAATTACGGCCTACGATATAATATTATATAATCTGTGACCAGTTTGACTACTCGTTTTCCAAGAAATATGAATTCACGTAGGTTCATCAATGATGTATGAGTTTTTTGCGACGAAGGATCTTTTATTTTTTTAACATTATAATATTATGGTTTAATTGAATTTCAAAACACAACCATAATTCTGTATGAAAAGCATTCTGTTTGGCTCGTTTTTTATCGTATTAGAAAAAATAAATGTTTGCATTGATTAAAAACTAACTCTAACTTTAATTCAGAGGCGTGGCCAGGACCAACATTTGGGACCACTAGATTGCCTATAGTTCAATGTTGTGTGTTTCTTAACACGAAAATGTTTAAATCAATTTTAAAACCGTTGGTGTCGAAAACACTCGTGATTTCGTGAATTGCAGTGGTTAAATACATAATAATATTACGTATATTATTATATTACATTAAATATTGGCATTCTTCTCTCTAGCACCCACGCCGTGTGGCTATCGCACATCGCCGATGTATCTATAGGTAGTCATGGCGCCACATAAACTGCGGTGTTTTTAAACCTATCGAAAGACTACTGGTCGCCGTTTATTATACCCAAAACCCATCGCAACGACCATGCGACTATCGGGTGGCTGCAATTATTATATTATTATTATTATTACATCGTATAAGGTTATTATAATATGCGCTGGGCGGAGCGGTTCCCCATACATAGCCTTGACCTCTCGATTATTATATTATATACTCCGGCGGCATCAGAATACACGCATATTTAAGTGTATACACATTTTTTTTTTTCGTTTCATATATGTAGTATATATACAATTACACTTTCACCCGCGCTTGACTGACGCGCGTCTTCGATGGAATAAGAAGGAACAAAATCGTCTATTGCCTCATTCGTATTATATTGAATTCCGCGCATTTACACACGATTGCAGACGAGACTCGTTTATGTTTTCTGGCGCAGTCACATATTATAATATATGTATAAAACGTAAACAATTTTGAGATTTTTTTTTTTAATAACAAACGATTAGGGAGCAGAATCGTGTCTTGGCTGTCTGGTTTTAAGGGTTATTAAAGATTTGCTGAAATGCTGAATCGTTTCCGAAACCACTATACAGTGCGCAGTCGTGAATAAAAACGATTGATTATATACACACGTTATATTATGTATAGTCATTATAGGGTTTGGGATGCGGTGCCGAACGCCTGAACAAAAAAAATCATGATTATGCAATGAACATAAGTTTTTAACAGATGAACAATAATAGGTACATGCTCATGTAACAAAAAAAATGCCGAATACTTCTTTAAATACTATCATTCTCGTCTATTTTAAATCGAAATAAATCCATAAGGTAAATGAGTTTGAACTTTTAGAAAGTATGAAACTACCAATTATTTAAAAAGCTCAACAATTCGTATCTGTTAATTTATCTTTAATGTACATTCTGTAAAATATATATTTTCTTAATAATGACGAAACTATAAGAAGACACCCAGTACCTAATGCGCAATTTCTATTTTATTTAATCATACATTCGTCGGTAATATTAATATGTTAGTATTTTGGATTCGAGGATATGTAAATATTATTGTTATACTATGTAGGTAGTTTTTAGTTTATGTGAAATTAGTTGCTTTATATTATATTTTAATCATTATATAGTACGAGTACCTAGTTATGAATACAAATGCTATAATAAAATAATATAATATATATTATATTATGTATAATATTATTATGTTTAAGCGAATATAACTACCTACTTATATTATAACATGCATATTATAAAGAAATAAGCGTATTATATCATCTTTCATTCCTATTTTAACTCAGAGAACGTTGCCTAATAGACCTGACGCATAAATGTAATTTTACTTCATCATGAATATGATTAAAATAATGAATATTTAAAGAAGCTACATGTAGTTGGATATAAGTTACATTACACACGCAATTCTAAACTCATATAATATAATAATAATAGATATTATATTATAGACCGCGACGAAATGCATAAATAACATTATTTCTATACAAGTAGATATTAAATCTTCTCCAATATATTAATATAATAATATTATAATACAATTGATGAACAACTATGAAACATTGTTCGGTTACGTACCGTGTATAGTCTAATGTCGTGTACATAGAATAAAAATACAATATAATGCCGTTTATCCGTTCACGCAGTAATCTATCACTTTTAATTGAATATAACAATATTATGCTTACCTCAGGGGCGCATCGTGTTGTTTGTATTGTATATATTGATGCATTATAATATATCATGTCCTCAACACATGTCGAGCGATTTACATACAACAGTTTCCAAAGCTATATAATGTAAACCATTTGTTGAGACAAGTATAATTGCACGCGTTTGATCCCTAGACGTTTCGAGCAATCGCATCATGATGGTTATAAGTTATAACCTACACGTGGATTGCACTGTTTTAACTCGTTTATTACTCGTAGGTATATTATATCATAACGCAAATAAGCTTAT
>CARXXK010000003.1:24444284-24671762 GCA_949089665.1 Macrosiphum euphorbiae | reverse complement strand
ATAAATTTGCTTCAGCCAATATTCCGATAGGTAGGTAACTTAACTTTTACAAGCATCTAAGTACCTATATAGGTACTTATAGTTAACACTGGATATTAACAGTTCGACGGCGGTTTATATAATATTATACGACTGTTGACGTGGACTGTAAAAACCTTAAACGTACAATCACGAAATACCTACACGCGATTGGTTAGTTATACTAATAACTCATATTTTGACAGTAACTTTGTAAAAACCATTCAACTGTCATACCTGAATATACAAATGATTATATTTGTATAACTTATGAGGGGGGTTGTAGATTGTTAGCACTTGTTAGTCATTGATTTGCAGTCAAATATTATACGCATACAAATTTACAATTTAATTTTAATCAAAGTTAAGAATATAATATTATAACTAAACACTGTTTACAAATATACTTGTGTGGCAATAACTAGTAACCCTATAGGGCCTAGTGGCGAGCACTTGAGTTATTCAATATAGATAGGTTATTATAAAATAATTTATGATTTTCGGATTTAATGTATAGATCAACATCATAATAATTGAATAAAATAGAGAGTGGGATTTTAATGGTCTAAAATTTACAAAAAAATGCAAAAATGCATTAAAAATATCAAACTATAAAAATGTATTTATTGATTTAATAAATGATAATATATGACTATTACAGTATAACAGGCATAATACAATGTATTTTAAAATGATGATTTTTTTTTTCATTAGACTTAAAAATACTACAATGAAAAAAAAGAAGTATTTTCATCGCCTTAGTAATTTTATACAAATATAGATATGAAATATTGGAAGTCGACGAGTATTGTGTAGGTATATAAGTACATTATAATTTATATCCATAATCCTACATGGTCGACACTATTTTATCAATGTGTGACTCTACCAGTCCTCTCTAGTCCCTACCATAATATGCGAGTTGTTTTTATGAACATTAATTTTGTATATTATGATTTACGTATAGTTAAAAATAAATTGTGAAAAATGTTCTACTAACTTGAAAAGTGCACTAAAAAGTTGAGTATCTATATATCATTAGAAACCTAAAAAAAAATGTTAAATAAAACAATTAAAAACCCCAAAAACACATTTCTCACTAGGTATGTTTTAAAACACAACGGGGAAATAAAATAATATTTCGTCAGAATAAATAAATGCCCCTAGTAAAGAAACCTGACTCATCTAGATATGTAGTAAGATTTTCGTACTAAAATGCAATCGCCATTATATTTAATTTATCAGATGTCTTAGTCAACCGATTCGTCTTTTAAGTTTGTATCAAGATATAACTTTTTTAAATTTTAGTGGATAGTATTATTGGTATACTCTGTATAGAATTATTTAATACATTGGTGTAAAATTTGTAAAGAAAACCGAAAAAACCGAAAAACCGAAAAAACATTGGAATTATTATTTTTATACTCCCGTAACAATGAATTACTAATTTGCAGTATTCGACATAACTAACCAAGATTTCACAATCTATATCAAGGAAAACCCTTTAAACTCGAGTTATGAGCATATTTTTAAAAGTCGACATGGATTTATTTACTATTACTAATAAGATACCGATTGAGAATGTAAATACCTACATACTTAATGAGTATTTCCCACATAGTTGTGTACGTCGAAACATAAGTTTATTTTTTAAAAAAACAAAATAGGTACTAACAGCACATGCCACATACAAATAATTGTTATAAATTTGAATGTTACTTATACAGCTGCGAATGAATAATTTCGGGCGATAGGAAAATAATATTTTGCATACCATATTATACGCGTATGAGCGAGACATGTTAAATAACACGCTTTTTACATGAAAACAGTTTTAATTGCATAAAACGTGTTTTATATTTTTTGTATAAAACGTGTTTTTTCCAATTGTTTTAAGCATGTTATAAACACGATTTAATAACATTTAAAACCAAATAAAAAAAATACTATGATTTTATTTTTGGAGGCAATTTATACTTTATAGTTTATAGTATACAATTGGTTTTAAAAGAGTATAAAATATGTATAAATATGTATAGTTAAATATTAATATTATTTAATATATTTAAATTTGCCATGTGGTAAGTGTGTAAGATAATAAAAATACACACGCGACGTCCTCTTAACTATAGATAATAGTTTAATATTATAATATACTAAAATACAATATATTATAGTTAATAAAAGTGTTAAACTCTTGCAACATCTCAACTCTGAACGCATAGTACCTATAGCATAGACTCTATACTCTATAGGTATAATATAATATATTAATATGTATATTATTATCACTAAAATGAGTTCCAGGTGTTTAATGGGAAATTTTAAAAATGTGCGTCAACTAGTTGTCACTCAATCACAATAATATGGACTATGGAGCGTATGGCTTCAATACCTATTTTACGTATATGAAATTCTCAGCGACTCTCGGTGAAGGTATCATACACTCGCGCACGCTTGCGCGCACACATACAAACACCGTGACCACGAGCACACGCTATACACGGAAAACGCAGGTGGCCGGCTGGGCCCCTGGTAAGCGACGGGCTTATTATGTGGAAATTTTCACGTCTCACGCGCATCAAGGGTTTCCCGCGCGGTCCGTGCATGGAACCCGGTTCGGCAAACGTCGAGTATCGCATGAAATTGTCTGATGTGACATTTTTTTTCCGATCGCGAGGCATGCCACACGCGATGCGGCGCGGGCACGTTATAGGCTCCTGGTACTTTGACGTCGAGTTAGCTCCGCAATCCTTTTGATTTCGCTCTCGCTCTCGGTTGACACCATGCGACGTGACTACGCCACACTACTTCTACGTCTACGCCTCATATTATTATATTTTTACCGCTGCAACTCAAACTCACTGAAACAACTCGACATTCGGTAATTCTAGGTTGCACACATCAGCACATTATTTTACACAATATCGTATTATCGTTATTATTATAAACGATCCTCGTACGAATTATTATTATCGATTAATCGATGACTGAAGCTCACCGAAATCAGCAACGGAACGAATATTTATTTTCTGCATTACAATACATTAACATAATAAACACCATTATAGGTAGATGTAAACGAAAATTAATTATTCATTATTATTATTTACGAAATAGCTAGGTACTCGTATGTGTGCCATACGTGATTTTTCATCGATTTTTAACTGCTGTTTTGGCTTTTATTTCGAGCTACCACAACGTCGACATGCCCGCGGCGCATATTTTCATATTATTTATGGGCATTGGTCACCCCCAGGCGTCACCTCAATAATTAGTCCTCAGATTACATGACGTATTATGTCTATTATTATTATTATTATTTCTATACACACGCGCATCGTGCCGTGTAATTAGTGATTAATGATTATAATATTTAATCGTCGTTTTGACGTCAACGATGATCGTTTCTCGCTGTTGAATCGCAGACTTAAATATTTTGCAACTTTTTCGAGTAAACGTAACCCTTAAAACTAACGATAACGGGCCACACTGATATACCGTGGCACTGCGGTAGTCCGGCCAACAAAACGATTTCCACAAGGCCGCTAAAGCCTGGACACATAACATTATTATATTACGTGAAGAATCTCAACAGGATATACCTCCATCATGACGTATATGTTGTACTTGTCTCCGTCGTTATACTTTGGGCATAGGCGCAAATAGTGGGGGGGGGGCTTTAGGGGATAAGCCCCCAAACATTTCCTATACATTTTGTTTTAAGCTTATTCAATATTATAAAAGTAAGGCTTTAGCCACCCCCAAATCCAAAACGCTATTTGCACCTATGACTTTGGGTAACGTATAACGTGGCAAATCTTATACGCTAAATAAAGAATCCATTTTTAATAATTCAGTGAGAACTGAGACTTACCTAAATAGTATAGTCACTATACAATTTAAAATGAAGTATTATCATCGTGGTGGAGTATATGCTACATTTTAATTTTGAAACTAGTTACGATAGCTGCATTTTTTAATTTACAACATAACAACTGTAAATTAACTCCTCCATATATTTCACATCGATCACCGCATATTATTAACCGCGCAGGTATATTATATTATGTTAGGTTACAAACTTAAATATACTTAAAAAATATACTTACTACTTAGTAACCTATTATGGTTCCAAGTACTTATATACTACACTTAAATACGTTGTTATAGGTACTATTACGTATTACATTTTACTCAGAGAGTCAGATTTGAAATTTCGTAAGTAGGTATGTATCTATAACCATAAAACGTCGATTAAATATACATAACATACAAATAATATTAAAAATATTTATTAATAATATAACTTTATAACATTATATTATAATGTTTATAGGATATAGCATCTAAAGAAGAACCTTGAGACGCACCAGTCTTGTATCACTGAACCAGGTACATATCGGTGGGCGACCTCATATAGTATAGGGGTGAAGGTTCTTGTTTATAGACGCCATATCCTATAAAAATTTAAATGTAGATACTAGGTACTAATTTTAATAATAAACATTTTAATATAATATAAACTGTGTAGTAGAAAAATTATGAAAAGGCTCGAGAGTAGAGGTATACAACAATACTGTAATCGGAAAACCTACATAAACGGTAGATTCCAAAATAATTAAGTGATACCCAAAACAAAAGGGATATTATCAGGTTATACAATTATGATAATGATTCAGTTCGGTTTATGTCAGATGAATTTTGCGTATGTGATATAATTAATACTTTTTAGAGAGATAACACTGAAACATGTGTTGTGGGTTATAGTAAGAGTCAGAACTCCTCCAATCATCCTACTCGTGGTAATGAAAATAAATAGTGTGATGAATGTCGTATTGCCGTTGAGGTATATAATACAATTAGGCTTAGGTCTAAAATCGTAATGTAATATACACCTATCATTTTAAGTTTAATTTGAATTTGTTTTTGGTAAATTCTAATGTTTTATGTAAATTATAGCAACAGATTGTGTGAGATTTTCATGTGATATTATTATTATTATTCGTTTTATCCCACCACAGGAGGTCAATGTAAACATCCTTTGTGGAAAGTGACTTATTGCGTAGACATTTTATTTTGAGTTCATCGTTGATATTATGCAGTTATTATACCTACATATTATACATACTATACAGTAAAAGTAAGTTTATTTATTATTATTTAAATGGAAATAATCCAACCTAGACCTGTTTTTAGATAATTTTGTAAGAACTGATAGGTATTTAAATTTAATTTAACCATATACATTTCATAAAATATAAATACATCCTATTCTTTAATTTACGAACAATCGACAATAATTATCACTAAACATTTATTTATTGCGCATCGTGCGTAATGTAACGTATAACTTCATAAAATATACCGTGTCATCATAATTCATAATTAGTAATAAAAAAGTTATAAGTAATATAAGTAATTACCTATAATAAATTTATCATAATTTATTATATCATTGATATCAGATACTCAATATTTGACCATAAATAAACGTTCAAAACTCTTGAGTTCAGATGTAAATATGAATGATAACTTTTAGTTATAAATATAATTTTAAATATCAATAAGCAGAGTAATGGGAAACATTATATTAATTTATTATTAGTAATTTTATGAAATTGCATTTTATTTGTATTTAATGTCTTAAATAGAATGTAAATTATTGTTAACAAATGTATCCTCTATATAGTTTATAGGCTCAAAGGATTGCACTGTCACCAACTTTAAGCGTGATGCTAAAATTACGTAAAATAACTCTCTAGAATAGAAGAGAAAATGTATACCGGTAATACCTACGGTATGATAATTATAAGAAAAAATGTTTTGTTGTAGTAATAGACAAGTAAATGAGTAATAATTTGTGATTAAGCATGACATTAAATAATATTTTAATTTTGGTAACTACATATAGGTATAACAATATGTACCTACTCTTTTATACAATATATGTGTACGAAACATAGCAACTGTAAACCTATTCTAATATAATATTATAAGTACGTCATAATATTTTAAATGTAATCTGTGTAAAAAATGCGGAGACGCTTTTAAGTTCTTACACGAATTGGCAGATATCGTTTATTAGCGTGTAATAACTATACTATATAATTCGAATGCACGCTGATTGCAGAACGTACAGCGATGCCCAATTTAAAAATTAATATTATACAACCCATAGACGTTTTGAAATAGAGAATTCGATTTTAAGATTTGAAATTTTAATCACATAATGTTACCCACTTTACATCCATTAATCAATTATAATATGTTTCCACTGGCCATACTAAACACCTTTTAAAAAAGTCTTAGACACCCAGCTGTCAAACTAAACAGAAAAATTCTAATGTTTTGACTATTGGTGGTAATATCATTATTATTTAATAAACTCGTAGTAATGTTATTGTACAAATCGAAACAACCTACAGGCTATAATATGAAGTGTTTTCAAATTTTCTATATTTCAAAATCAGATTAGTTTTTGATATTTATTGCGAAGCGTTCATAATATTGTATTGAACATTTTCAAATAATTCTATGAAATCTATTCGATCTTCTCAAGTAGTTCTAATGTTTTATAACGACATAATATTACTTATTAGTCATTATAGTTAGTAAGTACTTAGTTAAAATAGGTAACTTCAAGTTTGAAAAAATGTTATTTATAGGTACCTTACACTCCAATAAGTAATATCTATTATTGCTAATTAGTAACTACGAATAATTACTGTTGACATGTTATTTACTTTGACCGAGTGATATTATAGAATAATTAAGTAAAGAACCGTCGTTGTATTATGACGCGTCTAGACTCTAGTATAGTCTATTAAGACGTCGACGGAGCGCGCGCGAGTGCTATTGCTTTCTGCAATCCTGTTATTGAATTGGTTCAAAGCCGGTTGTACGGTACCGCGGTGAACGAGCGAAGAGAGTAAAAAAGTATTTTCACCGCCACTATATTGTTACACTATTATTACTTTTTTTTATAAATAATAACAATATCTCTAAAATAACATTATCTCATCGTCCCACGCACTATACACATAATATTATAATAGTGTACACACAACCATCTGTCAAAATCCAAAAATCACGTTATTTCACGTTACGTGTAGCCGCCGGTGATAATAAACAATCGATCATTAAATAATGTTTACAGCATATCGTTACTGTCGGTACTTACTCGGTCGTTACTATAATAATAATAATAAATAATATGTCGCTATTAACATTGTTATTGGTACGCATTGTTGATGGCGGCCGGACTTGACCCACGTTGGGCGGCGGAGACTTTCGAAAACACGGCGACGGCCGATGGGGCCCTGTTACGCGTACGGTCCGGTTTGGCCTCGGCGCCCGTCGGGTCGCGTTCACCTGCCGTGCTCGGCCGACGCGGAAGGAAGCGCCGCAGCCGCGCGCGAGAATAGATAACTGGCCGCCGCCGGTGTGCACTCGCTCCGTTAGGTTGTCTATTGGCCACCAGGAGACTATGATGCCGTCACCGTTTTCGTATAGCAGGCGTTGCGTTAGGTGCCTTGCGCGTCTCGCGTGTCCAGCGTTTACCTCTGCGTCCATACCAGGAAACGAACCTCGGCTAATACGTATTTGTATTCATATTATGATAACACATACAATCTTATACCGTGGTATAATAATAGATGAACTATTATTTAATCGACGGTACTACACACGATTTCCACCCGGCGGCGATAGTGCAAGTCGAGAGGGAAGATCGTGGCTGGTTGGACGATCGCTGGTATCGGGGATTGACACGACCCTCACTGCAGCCGTGGAGGGTCGGTAGTGTGTGTGTGGCAGTTAAACAGTAAGTAGTAACCTAGGGTGGAAGTAAAACAAGAGTTTTCGGTAATTCACGCCACAGCTACTGCAACTGCTGCTCATAGTTGAAAATCTTTTTTTGCTCTCTCGATTCAGAAGGCAAAAGCGATTTCCGTCAGTATTGGTATCAATTTTGATTGTCGATATCAATACTTAATGTTTCTCCTGGTGTAATTTCCGACTAATTTGAATTAGGTTATATGTACATAATTTGAATTTTGTTAAGTAAACGATAAATATTATTTTTATAACATGAAAACATGTTTTCAGGTTTTCAAACGTGAGTTTAGAACACTTTATGTCACCGCTGTGTCCATCCATTGGTCACCAATACTTAGTTACGATTATTGACATTAAGATATTTATGTATTAAAGTCCGTAGATAGTTATTGTGCATGCATAGTTTACGATAGTTTGTACTACGATATTTATTTACGATTGTTGATATTAAGATAATAATATTACTTATTGTAAAAGTATTTAATATAGATTCATATTAACTACTAACCAAAATATAGGTACCTACCAAAATATTGGGGTAACCAAATTCTGCTTAAATTGTATTTGTAATTAAAGTTTATTGCGTTGTATTAAAATACGTTTGGAAACCGGGAAAATGTATCACGCACGCCGAGTGAGCTTTCCTAACTTATTTTTAAAATGATATACATCAAAATTATTATCATTTAATTTAATTTTTTGATTTATTTATTGATAAAATATGTCAAATGTATTGAGCCTAATAGTTAATAGTTTTATATATCACATACTTAGTGAACCCGGCCCCCCACATGACCAATCACTCATATTATAAGCCCCTACGTGTACGTCCCTGTTATTGCAGTGTTACCTGATAAATGTTAAATGTATAAGGTAAAAAATTTCGACTGTACTTAATGATATAGCTCCAGGTATACGTGCTTACAGCTTACATCGCGATATTGTGTGTACAAACGTTTAAATCTTTAATAATAATTCTCACGAGACAGAAAGGCGACGATGAGTTTTTTCCCATCATCGTAATACTATAATATTATGCAGGCAAAAGTATACGTCGTTTTATCCATTATTATTATATTACTATATTGCCCGGATCGCGTGCTGAATATTTTTAGTCTTACGAAAATAAATAACACGCTATTATAACATGCTTAACAGCTGACGACATATTATAGGTGTATTCTGCATATGTTTATTAATAATTATTTTTTCCTAATTATAATTATAAGACTAGGAAATGTTACAGTATACTATTCATCATAGTATAATAAATTATATTCCTCGATTCTACCTATACTATATGATTAATAACCTTGTACAGTTATTGTTCGTCTAATTGTAAGTATTGTTGTTAAATTATATCATTTTTCTACAACATATCGTATAGGACGTGTTGTGTCGATTTAAATTATTTTATTTTCATAATATAAAACACAAAATATCAAGAGAAGTTAGGTATATAATATGTAAGTATTTGGTATATTATGGTACCTAGCTCTGTATTGTATCGTCCTTGAAATTCTGTACATATATGTGTAATACGCAATTAATTATATAGTAACCTATGTATAATTAGTAATTATTAAAGAAGTACTATATATTTATAATTAAATATGAATTAAATCATTGTTTAAATCGACTAAGATAAAATATTTGGAGTTTTTTTAAGGAAGGTATACTTACTACTCAATATGAAAATATTATATACGTCCATCGTGTATGCAATAACAATATATGCTATTATAAAATAATATCCATAATTCTACTAGAAAAAAACCATTAGTACCTACTTACTAAGCAAATTACACCCACTAACTGTACTTGAAATATTATACTTGTATTCTGTACGTTTATGTAATATTATTTATCAGTTTTCAACACGAACTAAGACTAATTCATCTTATATACACGTTTATTGTTTACACAATTTCACACCGTCGCTGTGAGACACGGGTATAATGAATGTGACCTATTGGCCATTGGTAGGTACCTATAACACCGAATAATTGTCGAGATTAATAGGTGTAATGTAACCTACTCAACATTTCAGGTTTAGTATGTGACCTACATTCTATTATGTGAATAAAATATTATTGTTATATTTGGAAAATTGTATTGATATAAAGTTATCATGTGTTTCTGTTTGTAATAATTAAAAAAGGTGGCTAAGTGGATGTCGCTCTGCTGTACAGTAGGTTACAAGTGGGTCACTGTATAATGGATGCTATTAAATTTGAATTCAATGATACAATATCATTGTATAAGAAAAACGATTCTGAGCAAAGACGGTATGTCAGTCTAGGTTTAAGACAAAATATATACATATCTATGGTATTAAAAAAATTGACCTATAATAAATTCTAAATTAATCATATCACATTATCACAATATCCATTAGGTACTTATAACACGTTATATATCAACATCAATAACAACCCTGATACTATCATAGATATATAATAGTACACTTTAGAAGTTTCAAGTAGGTACCTACGAATAAAATTATATAATCACAACAAAATAACTAGGTTTTTTAATATGTAATTTCGTTAAAATTTTAACATAAAATGACTATAAAAATAAACTGTGATTGTATATTTTTTAGATTTTTCTTTAAGAGAATTAACTACTTATGTGGAATCTTGTTTTTAATTTACAATCCTTAGCTATAAAAACTGAACATTTTATAATTTATTAATTACGATGATTAATAATTTTCGAGATTTTGAAAAATTCTGTCAAAATTCGATGTTTAAATGCTTATAAAAAAAAATGTGCCTGTGTATTTTTAATATTTTTCAACTAATATTGTAACAATATATCAGGAGCCTTGTATTACATTTTTACACTTTTTGGCACAACAGATAAAACTTTATTGATATTCATAGAAAAAAAAAACTAAAAAAAAATTGAAAGCTCTAAATGTCCGTAAAGGCGTAAACAGCTCGAAAGAGTCAAAATATTTTCGAAATCGTATGGTGTATAGGAAATGCTAATATAAAACTTCAGTGAAATTTTCATGTATCTATAGTTATTCGTTTATGAATAACAACAAAATAAGGAAATCGCTACATGAGAAATCGACTGAACATCCAATGTTGTAAAAATTTGAATTTCAAACGCTCATAAAAATTTAATTTAACTGTCCGGTAGAGATTTTTTTATTGATAAAGGTAGACAAACTTATGAGTAATCTTGTATTACATTTTCAAATCTTAGTTATATAAAGAAAAATTTTTACGAATTCTTAACTCAAAATAATTTGCTAATTTTCGAGATTTTTTCATATTTTGTCAATTTTTGAACTTTAAATGCTTATAAAAAAAACTGTAACTAACGATTTTTAATATTTTTCATCTGCCTTTTAAACAATATACTAGGAGCCTTCTTTTAAATTTTCAAGTTTTTTTAACCAACAAATAAAATTTTATTGATATTTCTAGAAAAAAAACTAAAAAAAAATGAAAAATGAAAATGTCCCTAAACAGTTCAAAATAAATCAAAATATTTTGAAAATGTTATCGTGTATAGAAAATGCAAATATAAACAACCAGTGAAAATGTCATGTATCTACGGTCATTTGTTTTAAAGTTACACCAAAAACCAAATTCAATTTTCTGAAAAATCGATTTTGCTTTAAAATTCCCGTTTTTCCTTAATTTTTCTTTTGTTTTTCTTGGCGCTTTTGAAAAGTACTAGGTATTTTAAATTTTGACCTCCCCAATGCACCAACGATATTCAATTTCCAATCGAACGAGATACTGAAGTCGAAAATCGAAGCATTATTTCGACTACTTATCGTGTACACAGACACAAAAAAAAAAATTAAAAAAAAAACACATCATTGTAAAATCAATAGATTCATCGTTCCACTCAGAATCTAACACTATTCAAAATGATAGAAGGATAGAAAGATGATTCACAGGGCCAATGCAGGTTATAAATGTCAGAGTTTTTTAAAGTATTTCTACTACACTTAAATTCTTAAAAAAAAAAATTGAAGCGGAGAGTTGGCGCCCGCAGGCAAATGCGTTATAGAAAACAAAAAAAAATAAAATTAGAAGAAATTAAACGATAGGACCACTCATTAAAGAATTCAAACGAAAATGTCCAGATTCTTAAACAGATAACAAAAACAAAAAAAAAAATTAGAATTTAAACAATAGGACCACACATGAAAGAGTTCAAACAAAAAGGTCCAGAAACTTAACAGAAAAAACTATTCAAAATGATAAGATCATTAAAGAAAGATGATTCATAGGGCCAATGCAGGTTATCAACGTTCAAGTCTAAACAAAATATTTAACTAGAGTTAAATAACTAAAAAAATAAATTGAAGGGGGGTGTTGGCGCCCGAAGGCAAATGCGTTTTAGAAAACAAAAAAAAAAAAAAAATTAGAAGAAATTAAACAATAGGACCACACATTAAAGTGTTCAAACTAAAATATCCAGATTCTTAAATAGATAACACTATTTAAAATAATTAGTGCAGGTTATCAATGTTCACATATTAACAAAAAATTTAACTAGAGTTAAATAACTAAAAAAAAAACATGAAGGGGGATGTTGGCGCCCGCAGGCAAATGCGTTTTAGAAAAAAAAAAAAAAATTAGAAATTAAACAATAGGACCACATGAAAGAGTTTAAACTAAAATGTCCAGAAACTTAACAGAAAAACTATTCAAAATGATAAGATCATTAAAGAAAGATAATTCATAGGGCCAATGCAGGTTATCAACGTTCAGGTCTAAACAAAATATTTAACTAGAGTTAAATAACTAAAAAAAAAAAAATTGAAGGGGGATGTTGGCGCCCGCAGGCAAATGCGTTTTAGAAAACAAAAAAAAAAAAAATTAGAAATTAAACATTAGGACCACACATGAAAGAGTTCAAACTAAAATGTAGTCTAGGTTCTTAAATAGATAACACTATTTAAAATTATTAGTGCAGGTTATCAACATTCAAGTCTAAAAAAAATATTTAACTAGAGTTAAATAACTAAAAAAAAAATTGAAGGGGGGTGTTGGCACCCGAAGGCAAATGCGTTTTAGAAAACAAAAAAAAAAAATTAGAAATTAAACAATAGGACCACACATGAAAGAGTTCAAACTAAAATGTCCAGAAATTTAACAGAAAAACTATTCAAAATGATAAGATTATTAAAGAAAGATGATTCATAGGGCCAATGCAGGTTATCAACGTTCAAGTCTAAACAAAATATTTAACTAGAGTTAAATAACTAAAAAAAAAACATGAAGGGGGATGTTGGCGCCCGCAGGCAAATGCGCTTTAGGAAAAAAAAAAAAAAAATTAGAAATTAAACAATAGGACCACATGAAAGAGTTCAAACTAAAATGTCCAGAAACTTAACAGAAAAACTATTCAAAATGATAAGATCATTAAAGAAAGATAATTCATAGGGCCAATGCAGGTTATCAACGTTCAGGTCTAAACAAAATATTTAACTAGAGTTAAATAACTAAAAAAAAAAAATTGAAGGGGGATGTTGGCGCCCGCAGGCAAATGCGTTTTAGAAAACAAAAAAAAAAAAAATTAGAAATTAAACATTAGGACCACACATGAAAGAGTTCAAACTAAAATGTAGTCTAGGTTCTTAAATAGATAACACTATTTAAAATTATTAGTGCAGGTTATCAACATTCAAGTCTAAAAAAAATATTTAACTAGAGTTAAATAACTAAAAAAAAAATTGAAGGGGGGTGTTGGCACCCGAAGGCAAATGCGTTATAGAAAACAAAAAAAAAAAAATTAGAAATTAAACAATAGGACCACACATGAAAGAGTTCAAACTAAAATGTCCAGAAATTTAACAGAAAAACTATTCAAAATGATAAGATTATTAAAGAAAGATGATTCATAGGGCCAATGCAGGTTATCAACGTTCAAGTCTAAACAAAATATTTAACTAGAGTTAAATAACTAAAAAAAAAAACTTGAAGGGGGATGTTGGCGCCCGCAGGCAAATGCGTTATAGAAAACAAAAAAAAAAAAAAAATTAGAAATTAAACAATAGGACCACACATGAAAGAGTTCAAACTAAAATGTCCAGAAATTTAACAGAAAAACTATTCAAAATGATAAGATTATTAAAGAAAGATGATTCATAGGGCCAATGCAGGTTATCAACGTTCAAGTCTAAACAAAATATAAAACTAGAGTTAAATAACTAAAAAAAAAAATTGAAGGGGGGTGTTGGCGCCCGAAGGCAAGTGCGTTTTAGAAAAAAAAAAAAAAAAAATTAAAAATTAAACAATAGGACCACACATAAAAGAGTCAAACTATAAAATGTCCAGAATCTTAAACAGGAAAAAACCATTCAAAATGATTAGTTCATTAAAGAAAGATTATTCATAGGGCCCCTGCAGGTTATCAATGTTCATGTCTATAAAAAAAATTCTAGTAGACTTAAGATGATAAAAAAAAAAAAAATTGAAGTGGGTGTTGGCACCTGCAGGCAAATGCATTTTAGAAAACAAAAAAATTAGAAATTAACCACACATTAAAGACTTCAAACTAAAATGTCCAGAAACTTAACAGAAAAAACTATTCAAAATGATATGTTAAGGAAATGCTAATATAAACATTCAGTGAAATTTTCATGTATCTACAGTAATTCGTTTTTGAATTACAACAAAATAAGGAAATCACTACATGAGAAATCGATTGAACATCCAATGTTGTAGAAATTTGAATTTCAAACGCTCATAAAAATTTAATTTGACTGTCCGGTAAAGATTTTTTTATTGATAAAGGTAGACAAACTTATGAGTAATCTTGTATTACATTTTCAAATCTTAGATTTAAAAAGAAAAATTTTTACGTATTCTTAACTCAAAATAATTTGCTAATTTTCGTGATTTTTCCATATTTTGTCAATTTTTGAACTTTAAATGCTTATAAAAAAAACTGTGACAAACGATTTTTAATATTTTTCATCTGCCTTTTAAACAATATACTAGGAGCCTTCTTTTAAATTTTCAAGTTTTTTTAACCAACAAATAAAATTTTATTGATATTTCTAGAAAAAAAACTAAAAAAAAATGAAAAATGAAAATGTCCCTAAACAGTTCAAAATAAATCAAAATATTTTGAAAATGTTATCGTGTATAGAAAATGCAAATATAAACAACCAGTGAAAATGTCATGTATCTACGGTCATTTGTTTTAAAGTTACACCAAAAACCAAATTCAATTTTCTGAAAAATCGATTTTGCGTAAAAATTCCCGTTTTTCCTTAATTTTTCTTTTGTTTTTCTTGGCGCTTTTGAAAAGTACTGGGTATTTTAAATTTTGACCTCCCCAATGCACCAACGATATTCACTTTCCAATCGAACAAGATACTGAAGTTGAAAATCGAAGCATTATTTCGACTACTTATCGTGTACACAGATACAAAAAAAAAAAAAAAAAAAACACACATCATTGTAAAATCAATACATTCATCGTTTCACTCAGAATCTAAAATGAAATAATATTAAATAAGTTTAGATAATACTAAGTCAAGAAGACTTTAAATAAAAAAACAAGGAGTATCCACACTGCATGTAGGTACATTGGTACATGTTTAATATGTCTTGTAAATACATTCATGGCTACGCTCAGAATCTAAAAAAGTATAATGAGGTTGCTATGGTAACCTAATTATAATTTATATCAATCATCGGTTGCTAGGGGATTAGGGGAACCTAGGAACTTTATAACATTAATTTCATCTTTGTTAAGTTTGGTTGTCAGGACAACTGTAATAATGACGTATAATCGGTCAGAAATATACAATAATATTTTAGGCTTCCAGCCTCTACACGATGACGTCACTGTATAACGTTCTCCGTATCGCACAAAATTATAGAATGACTCCCAGCCATAAGACATATACATGTCAAAAAAAAGTTTAGATAACTGGTAATAATAATAATAATAACAACAATATTAATAATTTAAATTTGTGGTTTGTCGGGAATAAAAGTTATTGGTAAATTGTAAAAGTAAAACATATATTATTGATTAAGGCCAGTAGGTATGATATAATAATATAATATGATGTACGATAATATATATTATTATAGTAATACAAGGAAATGATTATGTGTAAGCAATCCACAGTCAAGTCTAATGTCTATCCCATTTGTTGTTCTAAAATATGATACAAAGGCTCCTGAGGATATATAAAGAATACTTTTAAGTTTTAACTCATTAACATTATTGCATAGTAACTATCGAGAGTTATTTCCAAGTGACCATATCAAACTACGATTATAAGATAAGATTTTTGTGTAGCAATTAATTATTTTAAAATCGGTTAGCTAATGTGGATATGGTATAGATAATATTTTGTCAGCCAAGAGGGGACACCTGCCACCTGTATTTTTCCTCCCCTTCTCGGGACGCCCATGATAAGGGAATTGAAAACTGTCCAATCTTTAAGGAGCATTCATCATGAGTAATATACTAATATATGAAGGGTGAACGAGCCATGTGGTATAGTATGCATAAATGCAAAATATAGTAATGTTGATTATAATTTATAAATACTAGTATTTATAACCAATGGTAGTAATAATACTAATTATATAGTGTGTGCATGCATACCTACATCATAATATAATGCGTCCCTAACTCTCATTCGCACCATGTGCACATATGTCACGCGTGAGACGGTATTTTTTTTGCTAAAAGTATGTAATTTTTGTCCATTATACCGATTGATCTATTTATTGGACATGACTTCTGAAAATAGTTTTATTATGTGTTATAGTTTGATAGGTACACGATGGACAACATATTATGGGTACAGTGTTTTCAGTTTTAGTGCAATGTGATTACTGTTTGTAATTCCGTTAATGGTTTAATAACAGAATCCATTCGAATACGTAAACCAAGTCTACAATAATCCTTTATTAAGAGGACATCATACCTGTCTTACATTCATCATATGACATACCAAATTTCCATTCACCAGTTTCAATAGTTTGCTGTTGGTTTTGAGTTAATTGACCTATGATACAATTTAAAGGTAAGATTATTATCTAAGGCACGAATTTAGCTTTTATTGATTTTATTATTTTTAAGTAAGTTATGGCCATTTTGAAACTTTACATTTTAAAATGATCATAACTTCCTTAAAATAATATCATTAAAAGCCTAATTCGTGCCTTAGATAATAATCTTATCATTAAATTGTAGAATAGGTAATTTTACTATAGGTAATTTTATAATTCACTCTAATATCAAAACATTCAAAACTAACAGCACACTATTGAAACTAATGTGAAATTTGATATGTCGTATGTGTGTGAGACGGAAACAACATATTCGGGTACAACGTCATTCTATTTTTTTATTTTGCTTACTGTATTATTTATTAATAATATTATTTTAATTAGATAGGTATTATGCTGATAAAAATAAAGTGAGTACAAATCGATGTATACCTATATGATATTTAATAGTTGAATACTTGAACAATATAAATTATGATATGCATCAGCATTTAAATATTATTCATTCTGATACACATTAAACCTTTCACCTGCTGCCATTTGCAAAGGAATTCACACGATATAATAAAGAGTCGATGTGTCCTCCATGAATTCGTGTTTTCCTATACAGATACGGCCGGCTTGTAGTGCACAACTTTATCGAACAAATACGCGTGTGTGTATAGGAAGAAGAAGCAAATAATTAAAAATATTTTTCTCAAGTTGAGCAGTTAGTTCGTGACTTCTAAATTGTAATCATAATACGCAGGCTAGAACGGTAACGATTATACGTGGGGATTTGTTGTCGCTCGTGCGAAGAAAATGTCTATGCACTCGCTATAGGTACATGCAGCATGCCCGCACATGATGTTTTTTCCCATTATTCTCTTTATAAACCGATTATTCATTCCAAATGCCATTTCGCATTGCATATCCGTAACCTTGTAACGATTACTGTAATGATTGGGTGTCGGAACATCCCGTTTATGATAATAACAATGCGGATCAATAGATTTTCACGAACGTGTTCACTGCCTCGACCAGCCAAAAAAATATAAGTCAAATCGGCCAAGGACGCAGTGAAACTATATGGTATTGGGCCTATTAGTATAGAACATCTACATCGATGCCTTCATTTCCAGTTGACCACCATGAATATTATAATAAGTTGTTTTTTTGTAAAACATGAAAATTGATTAAACGTGTAAGCATTATAAGCATATTAAAATAAATAGGTACTAAAAATTGTTATTTGCGCTCCAATAAATGAATAAATTGAAATATTC
This sequence comes from Macrosiphum euphorbiae, assembly GCA_949089665.1. NCBI lineage: Eukaryota > Metazoa > Arthropoda > Insecta > Hemiptera > Aphididae > Macrosiphum > Macrosiphum euphorbiae. Next base: position 24,653,620 of record CARXXK010000003.1, on the reverse strand, counting down.
AACCGTGTGACTTGATCGTTTTCAAATCATAAATTGAATTCCAAAATAACTAAGACTCCATCGTTTGCACAGTTCAATTTTCAATAAGCTCAAATTTGTACAAAAAGTTAAATTTTTAACTGTAACTGAAATCATCATTATTAGTATATACCTATATAATATATTGTACTATTTGTAGAAGCCTTCTTCTTATTATAATTCTACAGCCTCTAATATGTCTATAAATTGTTTTTATTCTACTGGCATTACGAAATGTCAAGGACAATATTGATATAATTATTATTTTTCATTTACCTAAACTATTCGATATTGGTTGCATCATGAGAAGATCGAATAAAAACATATATCGAGATAACAAATTATAATTTCAGTAAAGTGAATAAACAAATTATTTGTTAAATTGCACACTTAGTAACTTAAAATTATATTTTAAAATTGATGTTTATATCAATTTTTAAAACAGTTATTATATATTGTTTACAAGAGGTACCTATATTTTTCGTATATTTAAATAGCCAATACTCAATAGGTAGGTAACTAACAATATAATAATGCAGTTAAAACTAATCATTTATCAGAAATAACAAATTAATTTTAATCATGTATTAAAAACCTATAATAATGAAGTGCATTAAAATTTGAATTCAAATTAAATAGAATATAAACACACATTTATACCTAATTTTATAAACACATTTTGAATCCCAAGTGGAGAATCATAAAAATAAGTTCTTTTTTATTATTGGACAATCTTAAAATGTGATTTACTTATTTAATATTTTTGTAGAGTTCTTTTAAAACTTGATTGTCTTCAATTCAGGAATTGTAATTTTTATGTGTCAATATTAAAAAAAAGTTATAACACATTCTCAATAAAAGCAACATTTTAAATGGTTTTACCTTATACATGGGTACACTGTATAGGATAATTCTTTTTTTAAAAATCCCTCACGGATAATTGTTTACATAATTTTAAGTCTATTTAAAACAACATTTTAAAGTTGTATAAGTACAGTGTTTGACAATAAACATGCACTTGTAATTTTATTTACAGAATATTATCTAAAGCATTATTGTATTCTAAATATATCAAAATCAAATTTTGGATGAGAAGTTAATTAGGTATAATATTATATTATAATAGTTATAACTTTAAAAAACTAATTATAACTATCATACAATACTGTCAATATTTGTCCAAAAATTCGATGTTTATGTATGGAAGTACTCCGAAATATTCTACTTTGGAGTTTGGAATAGGTAAGAAATCAAATGTCATTCAATTAGGTATAAAAAACATAAAAATTGATAACGATATAAAATAGCAAAAATATAAATTTTTTTCCAAAATGTATTTTGTTTTGTAAAGCCTTCGGCTTATATAAAATACATATCATACTTTTCATGAAAATTTGTCTATTTCATGAAATGGAATCGTCATTTTCACACTTCGTAAAATTCGAAAATAGTCACTCCAATTGTGCCATTCTTTTCATAAATTAGTCATTCACATTGTGAAACAATACATTTACGACCCATATAGTCATAATTAATATTTATTTATGTCATATTTATAATGCCTTACAAGATTTTTTCTTTATCTAAATTTAAGTTGTATTTATATAATTATACTTTAAGTTCTAAACACAGACACAGTAATATTTATATTTGATTTAATTTAAAAAATAAAATATTTTTCTAAAATGCTTATTTTAATATAGGAAAAAAAAGTTTATATAAGTAAACGCTGAGTACAGTAATTTGTTTTTATAATTTTTATTTATTTAAGGAATTTTAAACATGATATAAAACAAGTACCGAGTTTGGATTGAAATTCACTCTTACACAAAGAGCATATATACCTCCCTCTATAACTTTGATCAGTTTTAAACAAATCTAAAATTCTAAACAACAACTATATTATACATTAGATAAATAAACATGAATACAACCTATACATTTTAGATGCTCAGGTTAATGTGGAGATATTATTTAATTATTTAATAATTGTTTACTATTTTCGTGAAACTATCCAAGCTGTAAAGTTGAATAAGGACTCAGGAAGTCAGGGGAAGTTGTTAATGTAAAATGGTTTTTAAATTCAAATAATACAATGTAAAAAGTTACATCTGTTGTCATAACTCATAGTCCTATACTTAAATAAATAAAAATCTAAGCAAATTCGTGTATACTTATACTAATAAACTTATTTTTTCTGTTTTTAAATAAGATATATTTTAATTTTTTGTATGTAAACAATATTATGTAACTAAACTGATATTTAAATAAATAGATACCTACTACTTAATTAGGTTTGTATGAAATCTTGTATTGTATTGAATATTTCATAAACTCATAAATAATTAATATTATACTTTAAATAACTAATAATAATAATTATATAGTGATTGTGTGCGGCAAATGTTTTATTTCACAAAGTGAATGAACACCCTGTGAAAAAATTTCATGATGTGAAATTGTATATATCATTTAACGAAAAAGTGACCATTTCATGGAATATTTTCGTATTTCATACAGTGTGAAAAAGCCGTTTCCACCTCATGAAATGGACAATTTTTTATTGAAAATATCGATTTCACGAGGTAATTACGGCCTACGATATAATATTATATAATCTGTGACCAGTTTGACTACTCGTTTTCTAAGAAATATGAATTCACGTAGGTTCATCAATGATGTATGAGTTTTTTGCGACGAAGGATCTTTTATTTTTTTAACATTATAATATTATGGTTTAATTGAATTTCAAAACACAACCATAATTCTGTATGAAAAGCATTCTGTTTGGCTCGTTTTTTATCGTATTAGAAAAATGTTTGCATTGATTAAAAACTAACTCTAACTTTAATTCAGAGGCGTGGCCAGGACCAACATTTGGGACCACTAGATTGCCTATAGTTCAATGTTGTGTGTTTCTTAACACGAAAATGTTTAAATCAATTTTAAAACCGTTGGTGTCGAAAACACTCGTGATTTCGTGAATTGCAGCGGTTAAATACATAATAATATTACGTATATTATTATATTACATTAAATATTGACATTCTTCTCTCTAGCGCCCACGCCGTGTGGCTATCGCACATCGCCGATGTATCTATAGGTAGTCATGGCGCCACATAAACTGCGGTGTTTTTAAACCTATCGAAAGACTACTGGTCGCCGTTTATTATACCCAAAACCCATTGCAACGACCATGCGACTATCGGGTGGCTGCAATTATTATATTATTATTATTATTACATCGTATAAGGTTATTATAATATGCGCTGGGCGGAGCGGTTCCCCATACATAGCCTTGACCTCTCGATTATTATATTATATACTCCGGCGGCATCAGAATACACGCATATTTAAGTGTATACACATTTTTTTTTTCGTTTCATATATGTAGTATATATACAATTACACTTTCACCCGCGCTTGACTGACGCGCGTCTTCGATGGAATAAGAAGGAACAAAATCGTCTATTGCCTCATTCGTATTATATTGAATTCCGCGCATTTACACACGATTGCAGACGAGACTCGTTTATGTTTTCTGGCGCAGTCACATATTATAATATATGTATAAAACGTAAACAATTTTGAGATTTTTTTTTTTAATAACAAACGATTAGGGAGCAGAATCGTGTCTTGGCTGTCTGGTTTTAAGGGTTATTAAAGATTTGCTGAAATGCTGAATCGTTTCCGAAACCACTGTACAGTGCGCAGTCGTGAATAAAAACGATTGATTATATACACACGTTATATTATGTATAGTCATTATAGGGTTTGGGATGCGGTGCCGAACGCCTGAACAAAAAAAAAATCATGATTATGCAATGAACATAAGTTTTTAACAGATGAACAATAATAGGCACATGCTCATGTAACAAAAAAAATGCCGAATACTTCTTTAAATACTATCATTCTCGTCTATTTTAAATCGAAATAAATCCATAAGGTAAATGAGTTTGAACTTTTAGAAAGTATGAAACTACCAATTATTTAAAAAGCTCAACAATTCGTATCTGTTAATTTATCTTTAATGTACATTCTGTAAAATATATTTTCTTAATAATGACGAAACTATAAGAAGACACCCAGTACTTAATGCGCAATTTCTATTTTATTTAATCATACATTCGTCGGTAATATTAATATGTTAGTATTTTGGATTCGAGGATATGTAAATATTATTGTTATACTATGTAGGTAGTTTTTAGTTTATGTGAAATTAGTTGCTTTATATTATATTTTAATCATTATATAGTACGAGTACCTAGTTATGAATACAAATGCTATAATAAAATAATATAATATATATTATATTATGTATAATATTATTATGTTTAAGCGAATATAACTACCTACTTATATTATAACATGCATATTATAAAGAAATAAGCGTATTATATCATCTTTCATTCCTATTTTAACTCCGAGAACGTTGCCTAATAGACCTGACGCATAAATGTAATTTTACTTCATCATGAATATGATTAAAATAATGAATATTTAAAGAAGCTACATGTAGTTGGATATAAGTTACATTACACACGCAATTCCAAACTCATATAATATAATAATAATAGATATTATATTATAGACCGCGACGAAATGCATAAATAACATTATTTCTATACAAGTAGATATTAAATCTTCTCCAATATATTAATATAATAATATTATAATACAATTGATGAACAACTATGAAACATTGTTCGGTTACGTACCGTGTATAGTCTAATGTCGTGTACATAGAATAAAAATACAATATAATGCCGTTTATCCGTTCACGCAGTAATCTATCACTTTTAATTGAATATAACAATATTATGCTTACCTCAGGGGCGCATCGTGTTGTTTGTATTGTATATATTGATGCATTATAATATATCATGTCCTCAACACATGTCGAGCGATTTACATACAACAGTTTCCAAAGCTATATAATGTAAACCATTTGTTGAGACAAGTATAATTGCACGCGTTTGATCCCTAGACGTTTCGAGCAATCGCATCATGATGGTTATAAGTTATAAGTTATAACCTACACGTGGATTGCACTGTTGTCTGTTTTAACTCGTTTATTACTCGTAGGTATATTATATCATAACGCAAATAAGCTTATATTTGTATAACTTATGAGGGGGGTTGTAGATTGTTAGCACTTGTTAGTCATTGATTTGCAGTCAAATATTATACGCATACAAATTTACAATTTAATTTTAATCAAAGTTAAGAATATAATATTATAACTAAACACTGTTTACAAATATACTTGTGTGGCAATAACTAGTAACCCTATAGGGCCTAGTGGCGAGCACTTGAGTTATTCAATATAGATAGGTTATTATAAAATAATTTATGATTTTCGGATTTAATGTATAGATCAACATCATAATAATTGAATAAAATAGAGAGTGGGATTTTAATGGTCTAAAATTTACAAAAAAATGCAAAAATGCATTAAAAATATCAAACTATAAAAATGTATTTATTGATTTAATAAATGATAATATATGACTATTACAGTATAACAGGCATAATACAATGTATTTTAAAATGATGATTTTTTTTTTCATTAGACTTAAAAATACTACAATGAAAAAAAAGAAGTATTTTCATCGCCTTAGTAATTTTATACAAATATAGATATGAAATATTGGAAGTCGACGAGTATTGTGTAGGTATATAAGTACATTATAATTTATATCCATAATCCTACATGGTCGACACTATTTTATCAATGTGTGACTCTACCAGTCCTCTCTAGTCCCTACCATAATATGCGAGTTGTTTTTATGAACATTAATTTTGTATATTATGATTTACGTATAGTTAAAAATAAATTGTGAAAAATGTTCTACTAACTTGAAAAGTGCACTAAAAAGTTGAGTATCTATATATCATTAGAAACCTAAAAAAAAATGTTAAATAAAACAATTAAAAACCCCAAAAACACATTTCTCACTAGGTATGTTTTAAAACACAACGGGGAAATAAAATAATATTTCGTCAGAATAAATAAATGCCCCTAGTAAAGAAACCTGACTCATCTAGATATGTAGTAAGATTTTCGTACTAAAATGCAATCGCCATTATATTTAATTTATCAGATGTCTTAGTCAACCGATTCGTCTTTTAAGTTTGTATCAAGATATAACTTTTTTAAATTTTAGTGGATAGTATTATTGGTATACTCTGTATAGAATTATTTAATACATTGGTGTAAAATTTGTAAAGAAAACCGAAAAAACCGAAAAACCGAAAAAACATTGGAATTATTATTTTTATACTCCCGTAACAATGAATTACTAATTTGCAGTATTCGACATAACTAACCAAGATTTCACAATCTATATCAAGGAAAACCCTTTAAACTCGAGTTATGAGCATATTTTTAAAAGTCGACATGGATTTATTTACTATTACTAATAAGATACCGATTGAGAATGTAAATACCTACATACTTAATGAGTATTTCCCACATAGTTGTGTACGTCGAAACATAAGTTTATTTTTTAAAAAAACAAAATAGGTACTAACAGCACATGCCACATACAAATAATTGTTATAAATTTGAATGTTACTTATACAGCTGCGAATGAATAATTTCGGGCGATAGGAAAATAATATTTTGCATACCATATTATACGCGTATGAGCGAGACATGTTAAATAACACGCTTTTTACATGAAAACAGTTTTAATTGCATAAAACGTGTTTTATATTTTTTGTATAAAACGTGTTTTTTCCAATTGTTTTAAGCATGTTATAAACACGATTTAATAACATTTAAAACCAAATAAAAAAAATACTATGATTTTATTTTTGGAGGCAATTTATACTTTATAGTTTATAGTATACAATTGGTTTTAAAAGAGTATAAAATATGTATAAATATGTATAGTTAAATATTAATATTATTTAATATATTTAAATTTGCCATGTGGTAAGTGTGTAAGATAATAAAAATACACACGCGACGTCCTCTTAACTATAGATAATAGTTTAATATTATAATATACTAAAATACAATATATTATAGTTAATAAAAGTGTTAAACTCTTGCAACATCTCAACTCTGAACGCATAGTACCTATAGCATAGACTCTATACTCTATAGGTATAATATAATATATTAATATGTATATTATTATCACTAAAATGAGTTCCAGGTGTTTAATGGGAAATTTTAAAAATGTGCGTCAACTAGTTGTCACTCAATCACAATAATATGGACTATGGAGCGTATGGCTTCAATACCTATTTTACGTATATGAAATTCTCAGCGACTCTCGGTGAAGGTATCATACACTCGCGCACGCTTGCGCGCACACATACAAACACCGTGACCACGAGCACACGCTATACACGGAAAACGCAGGTGGCCGGCTGGGCCCCTGGTAAGCGACGGGCTTATTATGTGGAAATTTTCACGTCTCACGCGCATCAAGGGTTTCCCGCGCGGTCCGTGCATGGAACCCGGTTCGGCAAACGTCGAGTATCGCATGAAATTGTCTGATGTGACATTTTTTTTCCGATCGCGAGGCATGCCACACGCGATGCGGCGCGGGCACGTTATAGGCTCCTGGTACTTTGACGTCGAGTTAGCTCCGCAATCCTTTTGATTTCGCTCTCGCTCTCGGTTGACACCATGCGACGTGACTACGCCACACTACTTCTACGTCTACGCCTCATATTATTATATTTTTACCGCTGCAACTCAAACTCACTGAAACAACTCGACATTCGGTAATTCTAGGTTGCACACATCAGCACATTATTTTACACAATATCGTATTATCGTTATTATTATAAACGATCCTCGTACGAATTATTATTATCGATTAATCGATGACTGAAGCTCACCGAAATCAGCAACGGAACGAATATTTATTTTCTGCATTACAATACATTAACATAATAAACACCATTATAGGTAGATGTAAACGAAAATTAATTATTCATTATTATTATTTACGAAATAGCTAGGTACTCGTATGTGTGCCATACGTGATTTTTCATCGATTTTTAACTGCTGTTTTGGCTTTTATTTCGAGCTACCACAACGTCGACATGCCCGCGGCGCATATTTTCATATTATTTATGGGCATTGGTCACCCCCAGGCGTCACCTCAATAATTAGTCCTCAGATTACATGACGTATTATGTCTATTATTATTATTATTATTTCTATACACACGCGCATCGTGCCGTGTAATTAGTGATTAATGATTATAATATTTAATCGTCGTTTTGACGTCAACGATGATCGTTTCTCGCTGTTGAATCGCAGACTTAAATATTTTGCAACTTTTTCGAGTAAACGTAACCCTTAAAACTAACGATAACGGGCCACACTGATATACCGTGGCACTGCGGTAGTCCGGCCAACAAAACGATTTCCACAAGGCCGCTAAAGCCTGGACACATAACATTATTATATTACGTGAAGAATCTCAACAGGATATACCTCCATCATGACGTATATGTTGTACTTGTCTCCGTCGTTATACTTTGGGCATAGGCGCAAATAGTGGGGGGGGGGCTTTAGGGGATAAGCCCCCAAACATTTCCTATACATTTTGTTTTAAGCTTATTCAATATTATAAAAGTAAGGCTTTAGCCACCCCCAAATCCAAAACGCTATTTGCACCTATGACTTTGGGTAACGTATAACGTGGCAAATCTTATACGCTAAATAAAGAATCCATTTTTAATAATTCAGTGAGAACTGAGACTTACCTAAATAGTATAGTCACTATACAATTTAAAATGAAGTATTATCATCGTGGTGGAGTATATGCTACATTTTAATTTTGAAACTAGTTACGATAGCTGCATTTTTTAATTTACAACATAACAACTGTAAATTAACTCCTCCATATATTTCACATCGATCACCGCATATTATTAACCGCGCAGGTATATTATATTATGTTAGGTTACAAACTTAAATATACTTAAAAAATATACTTACTACTTAGTAACCTATTATGGTTCCAAGTACTTATATACTACACTTAAATACGTTGTTATAGGTACTATTACGTATTACATTTTACTCAGAGAGTCAGATTTGAAATTTCGTAAGTAGGTATGTATCTATAACCATAAAACGTCGATTAAATATACATAACATACAAATAATATTAAAAATATTTATTAATAATATAACTTTATAACATTATATTATAATGTTTATAGGATATAGCATCTAAAGAAGAACCTTGAGACGCACCAGTCTTGTATCACTGAACCAGGTACATATCGGTGGGCGACCTCATATAGTATAGGGGTGAAGGTTCTTGTTTATAGACGCCATATCCTATAAAAATTTAAATGTAGATACTAGGTACTAATTTTAATAATAAACATTTTAATATAATATAAACTGTGTAGTAGAAAAATTATGAAAAGGCTCGAGAGTAGAGGTATACAACAATACTGTAATCGGAAAACCTACATAAACGGTAGATTCCAAAATAATTAAGTGATACCCAAAACAAAAGGGATATTATCAGGTTATACAATTATGATAATGATTCAGTTCGGTTTATGTCAGATGAATTTTGCGTATGTGATATAATTAATACTTTTTAGAGAGATAACACTGAAACATGTGTTGTGGGTTATAGTAAGAGTCAGAACTCCTCCAATCATCCTACTCGTGGTAATGAAAATAAATAGTGTGATGAATGTCGTATTGCCGTTGAGGTATATAATACAATTAGGCTTAGGTCTAAAATCGTAATGTAATATACACCTATCATTTTAAGTTTAATTTGAATTTGTTTTTGGTAAATTCTAATGTTTTATGTAAATTATAGCAACAGATTGTGTGAGATTTTCATGTGATATTATTATTATTATTCGTTTTATCCCACCACAGGAGGTCAATGTAAACATCCTTTGTGGAAAGTGACTTATTGCGTAGACATTTTATTTTGAGTTCATCGTTGATATTATGCAGTTATTATACCTACATATTATACATACTATACAGTAAAAGTAAGTTTATTTATTATTATTTAAATGGAAATAATCCAACCTAGACCTGTTTTTAGATAATTTTGTAAGAACTGATAGGTATTTAAATTTAATTTAACCATATACATTTCATAAAATATAAATACATCCTATTCTTTAATTTACGAACAATCGACAATAATTATCACTAAACATTTATTTATTGCGCATCGTGCGTAATGTAACGTATAACTTCATAAAATATACCGTGTCATCATAATTCATAATTAGTAATAAAAAAGTTATAAGTAATATAAGTAATTACCTATAATAAATTTATCATAATTTATTATATCATTGATATCAGATACTCAATATTTGACCATAAATAAACGTTCAAAACTCTTGAGTTCAGATGTAAATATGAATGATAACTTTTAGTTATAAATATAATTTTAAATATCAATAAGCAGAGTAATGGGAAACATTATATTAATTTATTATTAGTAATTTTATGAAATTGCATTTTATTTGTATTTAATGTCTTAAATAGAATGTAAATTATTGTTAACAAATGTATCCTCTATATAGTTTATAGGCTCAAAGGATTGCACTGTCACCAACTTTAAGCGTGATGCTAAAATTACGTAAAATAACTCTCTAGAATAGAAGAGAAAATGTATACCGGTAATACCTACGGTATGATAATTATAAGAAAAAATGTTTTGTTGTAGTAATAGACAAGTAAATGAGTAATAATTTGTGATTAAGCATGACATTAAATAATATTTTAATTTTGGTAACTACATATAGGTATAACAATATGTACCTACTCTTTTATACAATATATGTGTACGAAACATAGCAACTGTAAACCTATTCTAATATAATATTATAAGTACGTCATAATATTTTAAATGTAATCTGTGTAAAAAATGCGGAGACGCTTTTAAGTTCTTACACGAATTGGCAGATATCGTTTATTAGCGTGTAATAACTATACTATATAATTCGAATGCACGCTGATTGCAGAACGTACAGCGATGCCCAATTTAAAAATTAATATTATACAACCCATAGACGTTTTGAAATAGAGAATTCGATTTTAAGATTTGAAATTTTAATCACATAATGTTACCCACTTTACATCCATTAATCAATTATAATATGTTTCCACTGGCCATACTAAACACCTTTTAAAAAAGTCTTAGACACCCAGCTGTCAAACTAAACAGAAAAATTCTAATGTTTTGACTATTGGTGGTAATATCATTATTATTTAATAAACTCGTAGTAATGTTATTGTACAAATCGAAACAACCTACAGGCTATAATATGAAGTGTTTTCAAATTTTCTATATTTCAAAATCAGATTAGTTTTTGATATTTATTGCGAAGCGTTCATAATATTGTATTGAACATTTTCAAATAATTCTATGAAATCTATTCGATCTTCTCAAGTAGTTCTAATGTTTTATAACGACATAATATTACTTATTAGTCATTATAGTTAGTAAGTACTTAGTTAAAATAGGTAACTTCAAGTTTGAAAAAATGTTATTTATAGGTACCTTACACTCCAATAAGTAATATCTATTATTGCTAATTAGTAACTACGAATAATTACTGTTGACATGTTATTTACTTTGACCGAGTGATATTATAGAATAATTAAGTAAAGAACCGTCGTTGTATTATGACGCGTCTAGACTCTAGTATAGTCTATTAAGACGTCGACGGAGCGCGCGCGAGTGCTATTGCTTTCTGCAATCCTGTTATTGAATTGGTTCAAAGCCGGTTGTACGGTACCGCGGTGAACGAGCGAAGAGAGTAAAAAAGTATTTTCACCGCCACTATATTGTTACACTATTATTACTTTTTTTTATAAATAATAACAATATCTCTAAAATAACATTATCTCATCGTCCCACGCACTATACACATAATATTATAATAGTGTACACACAACCATCTGTCAAAATCCAAAAATCACGTTATTTCACGTTACGTGTAGCCGCCGGTGATAATAAACAATCGATCATTAAATAATGTTTACAGCATATCGTTACTGTCGGTACTTACTCGGTCGTTACTATAATAATAATAATAAATAATATGTCGCTATTAACATTGTTATTGGTACGCATTGTTGATGGCGGCCGGACTTGACCCACGTTGGGCGGCGGAGACTTTCGAAAACACGGCGACGGCCGATGGGGCCCTGTTACGCGTACGGTCCGGTTTGGCCTCGGCGCCCGTCGGGTCGCGTTCACCTGCCGTGCTCGGCCGACGCGGAAGGAAGCGCCGCAGCCGCGCGCGAGAATAGATAACTGGCCGCCGCCGGTGTGCACTCGCTCCGTTAGGTTGTCTATTGGCCACCAGGAGACTATGATGCCGTCACCGTTTTCGTATAGCAGGCGTTGCGTTAGGTGCCTTGCGCGTCTCGCGTGTCCAGCGTTTACCTCTGCGTCCATACCAGGAAACGAACCTCGGCTAATACGTATTTGTATTCATATTATGATAACACATACAATCTTATACCGTGGTATAATAATAGATGAACTATTATTTAATCGACGGTACTACACACGATTTCCACCCGGCGGCGATAGTGCAAGTCGAGAGGGAAGATCGTGGCTGGTTGGACGATCGCTGGTATCGGGGATTGACACGACCCTCACTGCAGCCGTGGAGGGTCGGTAGTGTGTGTGTGGCAGTTAAACAGTAAGTAGTAACCTAGGGTGGAAGTAAAACAAGAGTTTTCGGTAATTCACGCCACAGCTACTGCAACTGCTGCTCATAGTTGAAAATCTTTTTTTGCTCTCTCGATTCAGAAGGCAAAAGCGATTTCCGTCAGTATTGGTATCAATTTTGATTGTCGATATCAATACTTAATGTTTCTCCTGGTGTAATTTCCGACTAATTTGAATTAGGTTATATGTACATAATTTGAATTTTGTTAAGTAAACGATAAATATTATTTTTATAACATGAAAACATGTTTTCAGGTTTTCAAACGTGAGTTTAGAACACTTTATGTCACCGCTGTGTCCATCCATTGGTCACCAATACTTAGTTACGATTATTGACATTAAGATATTTATGTATTAAAGTCCGTAGATAGTTATTGTGCATGCATAGTTTACGATAGTTTGTACTACGATATTTATTTACGATTGTTGATATTAAGATAATAATATTACTTATTGTAAAAGTATTTAATATAGATTCATATTAACTACTAACCAAAATATAGGTACCTACCAAAATATTGGGGTAACCAAATTCTGCTTAAATTGTATTTGTAATTAAAGTTTATTGCGTTGTATTAAAATACGTTTGGAAACCGGGAAAATGTATCACGCACGCCGAGTGAGCTTTCCTAACTTATTTTTAAAATGATATACATCAAAATTATTATCATTTAATTTAATTTTTTGATTTATTTATTGATAAAATATGTCAAATGTATTGAGCCTAATAGTTAATAGTTTTATATATCACATACTTAGTGAACCCGGCCCCCCACATGACCAATCACTCATATTATAAGCCCCTACGTGTACGTCCCTGTTATTGCAGTGTTACCTGATAAATGTTAAATGTATAAGGTAAAAAATTTCGACTGTACTTAATGATATAGCTCCAGGTATACGTGCTTACAGCTTACATCGCGATATTGTGTGTACAAACGTTTAAATCTTTAATAATAATTCTCACGAGACAGAAAGGCGACGATGAGTTTTTTCCCATCATCGTAATACTATAATATTATGCAGGCAAAAGTATACGTCGTTTTATCCATTATTATTATATTACTATATTGCCCGGATCGCGTGCTGAATATTTTTAGTCTTACGAAAATAAATAACACGCTATTATAACATGCTTAACAGCTGACGACATATTATAGGTGTATTCTGCATATGTTTATTAATAATTATTTTTTCCTAATTATAATTATAAGACTAGGAAATGTTACAGTATACTATTCATCATAGTATAATAAATTATATTCCTCGATTCTACCTATACTATATGATTAATAACCTTGTACAGTTATTGTTCGTCTAATTGTAAGTATTGTTGTTAAATTATATCATTTTTCTACAACATATCGTATAGGACGTGTTGTGTCGATTTAAATTATTTTATTTTCATAATATAAAACACAAAATATCAAGAGAAGTTAGGTATATAATATGTAAGTATTTGGTATATTATGGTACCTAGCTCTGTATTGTATCGTCCTTGAAATTCTGTACATATATGTGTAATACGCAATTAATTATATAGTAACCTATGTATAATTAGTAATTATTAAAGAAGTACTATATATTTATAATTAAATATGAATTAAATCATTGTTTAAATCGACTAAGATAAAATATTTGGAGTTTTTTTAAGGAAGGTATACTTACTACTCAATATGAAAATATTATATACGTCCATCGTGTATGCAATAACAATATATGCTATTATAAAATAATATCCATAATTCTACTAGAAAAAAACCATTAGTACCTACTTACTAAGCAAATTACACCCACTAACTGTACTTGAAATATTATACTTGTATTCTGTACGTTTATGTAATATTATTTATCAGTTTTCAACACGAACTAAGACTAATTCATCTTATATACACGTTTATTGTTTACACAATTTCACACCGTCGCTGTGAGACACGGGTATAATGAATGTGACCTATTGGCCATTGGTAGGTACCTATAACACCGAATAATTGTCGAGATTAATAGGTGTAATGTAACCTACTCAACATTTCAGGTTTAGTATGTGACCTACATTCTATTATGTGAATAAAATATTATTGTTATATTTGGAAAATTGTATTGATATAAAGTTATCATGTGTTTCTGTTTGTAATAATTAAAAAAGGTGGCTAAGTGGATGTCGCTCTGCTGTACAGTAGGTTACAAGTGGGTCACTGTATAATGGATGCTATTAAATTTGAATTCAATGATACAATATCATTGTATAAGAAAAACGATTCTGAGCAAAGACGGTATGTCAGTCTAGGTTTAAGACAAAATATATACATATCTATGGTATTAAAAAAATTGACCTATAATAAATTCTAAATTAATCATATCACATTATCACAATATCCATTAGGTACTTATAACACGTTATATATAAACATCAATAACAAACCCTGATACTATCATAGATATATAATAGTACACTTTAGAAGTTTCAAGTAGGTACCTACGAATAAAATTATATAATCACAACAAA
This sequence comes from Macrosiphum euphorbiae, assembly GCA_949089665.1. Lineage (NCBI taxonomy): Eukaryota > Metazoa > Arthropoda > Insecta > Hemiptera > Aphididae > Macrosiphum > Macrosiphum euphorbiae. Next base: position 24,638,383 of record CARXXK010000003.1, on the reverse strand, counting down.
ATAACTAGGTTTTTTAATATGTAATTTCGTTAAAATTTTAACATAAAATGACTATAAAAATAAACTGTGATTGTATATTTTTTAGATTTTTCTTTAAGAGAATTAACTACTTATGTGGAATCTTGTTTTTAATTTACAATCCTTAGCTATAAAAACTGAACATTTTATAATTTATTAATTACGATGATTAATAATTTTCGAGATTTTGAAAAATTCTGTCAAAATTCGATGTTTAAATGCTTATAAAAAAAAATGTGCCTGTGTATTTTTAATATTTTTCAACTAATATTGTAACAATATATCAGGAGCCTTGTATTACATTTTTACACTTTTTGGCACAACAGATAAAACTTTATTGATATTCATAGAAAAAAAAACTAAAAAAAAAATTGAAAGCTCTAAATGTCCGTAAAGGCGTAAACAGCTCGAAAGAGTCAAAATATTTTCGAAATCGTATGGTGTATAGGAAATGCTAATATAAAACTTCAGTGAAATTTTCATGTATCTATAGTTATTCGTTTATGAATAACAACAAAATAAGGAAATCGCTACATGAGAAATCGACTGAACATCCAATGTTGTAAAAATTTGAATTTCAAACGCTCATAAAAATTTAATTTAACTGTCCGGTAGAGATTTTTTTATTGATAAAGGTAGACAAACTTATGAGTAATCTTGTATTACATTTTCAAATCTTAGTTATATAAAGAAAAATTTTTACGAATTCTTAACTCAAAATAATTTGCTAATTTTCGAGATTTTTTCATATTTTGTCAATTTTTGAACTTTAAATGCTTATAAAAAAAAACTGTAACTAACGATTTTTAATATTTTTCATCTGCCTTTTAAACAATATACTAGGAGCCTTCTTTTAAATTTTCAAGTTTTTTTAACCAACAAATAAAATTTTATTGATATTTCTAGAAAAAAAACTAAAAAAAAATGAAAAATGAAAATGTCCCTAAACAGTTCAAAATAAATCAAAATATTTTGAAAATGTTATCGTGTATAGAAAATGCAAATATAAACAACCAGTGAAAATGTCATGTATCTACGGTCATTTGTTTTAAAGTTACACCAAAAACCAAATTCAATTTTCTGAAAAATCGATTTTGCTTTAAAATTCCCGTTTTTCCTTAATTTTTCTTTTGTTTTTCTTGGCGCTTTTGAAAAGTACTAGGTATTTTAAATTTTGACCTCCCCAATGCACCAACGATATTCAATTTCCAATCGAACGAGATACTGAAGTCGAAAATCGAAGCATTATTTCGACTACTTATCGTGTACACAGACACAAAAAAAAAAATTAAAAAAAAAACACATCATTGTAAAATCAATAGATTCATCGTTCCACTCAGAATCTAACACTATTCAAAATGATAGAAGGATAGAAAGATGATTCACAGGGCCAATGCAGGTTATAAATGTCAGAGTTTTTTAAAGTATTTCTACTACACTTAAATTCTTAAAAAAAAAAATTGAAGCGGAGAGTTGGCGCCCGCAGGCAAATGCGTTATAGAAAACAAAAAAAAATAAAATTAGAAGAAATTAAACGATAGGACCACTCATTAAAGAATTCAAACGAAAATGTCCAGATTCTTAAACAGATAACAAAAACAAAAAAAAAAATTAGAATTTAAACAATAGGACCACACATGAAAGAGTTCAAACAAAAAGGTCCAGAAACTTAACAGAAAAAACTATTCAAAATGATAAGATCATTAAAGAAAGATGATTCATAGGGCCAATGCAGGTTATCAACGTTCAAGTCTAAACAAAATATTTAACTAGAGTTAAATAACTAAAAAAAAAAATTGAAGGGGGGTGTTGGCGCCCGAAGGCAAATGCGTTTTAGAAAACAAAAAAAAAAAAAAAATTAGAAGAAATTAAACAATAGGACCACACATTAAAGTGTTCAAACTAAAATATCCAGATTCTTAAATAGATAACACTATTTAAAATAATTAGTGCAGGTTATCAATGTTCACATATTAACAAAAAATTTAACTAGAGTTAAATAACTAAAAAAAAAACATGAAGGGGGATGTTGGCGCCCGCAGGCAAATGCGTTTTAGGAAAAAAAAAAAAAAAATTAGAAATTAAACAATAGGACCACATGAAAGAGTTTAAACTAAAATGTCCAGAAACTTAACAGAAAAACTATTCAAAATGATAAGATCATTAAAGAAAGATAATTCATAGGGCCAATGCAGGTTATCAACGTTCAGGTCTAAACAAAATATTTAACTAGAGTTAAATAACTAAAAAAAAAAAAATTGAAGGGGGATGTTGGCGCCCGCAGGCAAATGCGTTTTAGAAAACAAAAAAAAAAAAAAATTAGAAATTAAACATTAGGACCACACATGAAAGAGTTCAAACTAAAATGTAGTCTAGGTTCTTAAATAGATAACACTATTTAAAATTATTAGTGCAGGTTATCAACATTCAAGTCTAAAAAAAATATTTAACTAGAGTTAAATAACTAAAAAAAAAATTGAAGGGGGGTGTTGGCACCCGAAGGCAAATGCGTTTTAGAAAACAAAAAAAAAAATTAGAAATTAAACAATAGGACCACACATGAAAGAGTTCAAACTAAAATGTCCAGAAATTTAACAGAAAAACTATTCAAAATGATAAGATTATTAAAGAAAGATGATTCATAGGGCCAATGCAGGTTATCAACGTTCAAGTCTAAACAAAATATTTAACTAGAGTTAAATAACTAAAAAAAAAACATGAAGGGGGATGTTGGCGCCCGCAGGCAAATGCGCTTTAGGAAAAAAAAAAAAAAAATTAGAAATTAAACAATAGGACCACATGAAAGAGTTCAAACTAAAATGTCCAGAAACTTAACAGAAAAACTATTCAAAATGATAAGATCATTAAAGAAAGATAATTCATAGGGCCAATGCAGGTTATCAACGTTCAGGTCTAAACAAAATATTTAACTAGAGTTAATAACTAAAAAAAAAAAATTGAAGGGGGATGTTGGCGCCCGCAGGCAAATGCGTTTTAGAAAACAAAAAAAAAAAAAAATTAGAAATTAAACATTAGGACCACACATGAAAGAGTTCAAACTAAAATGTAGTCTAGGTTCTTAAATAGATAACACTATTTAAAATTATTAGTGCAGGTTATCAACATTCAAGTCTAAAAAAAATATTTAACTAGAGTTAAATAACTAAAAAAAAAATTGAAGGGGGGTGTTGGCACCCGAAGGCAAATGCGTTATAGAAAACAAAAAAAAAAAATTAGAAATTAAACAATAGGACCACACATGAAAGAGTTCAAACTAAAATGTCCAGAAATTTAACAGAAAAACTATTCAAAATGATAAGATTATTAAAGAAAGATGATTCATAGGGCCAATGCAGGTTATCAACGTTCAAGTCTAAACAAAATATTTAACTAGAGTTAAATAACTAAAAAAAAAAACTTGAAGGGGGATGTTGGCGCCCGCAGGCAAATGCGTTATAGAAAACAAAAAAAAAAAAAAAATTAGAAATTAAACAATAGGACCACACATGAAAGAGTTCAAACTAAAATGTCCAGAAATTTAACAGAAAAACTATTCAAAATGATAAGATTATTAAAGAAAGATGATTCATAGGGCCAATGCAGGTTATCAACGTTCAAGTCTAAACAAAATATAAAACTAGAGTTAAATAACTAAAAAAAAAAAATTGAAGGGGGGTGTTGGCGCCCGAAGGCAAGTGCGTTTTAGAAAACAAAAAAAAAAAAAATTAAAAATTAAACAATAGGACCACACATAAAAGAGTCAAACTATAAAATGTCCAGAATCTTAAACAGGAAAAAACCATTCAAAATGATTAGTTCATTAAAGAAAGATTATTCATAGGGCCCCTGCAGGTTATCAATGTTCATGTCTATAAAAAAAATTCTAGTAGACTTAAGATGATAAAAAAAAAAAAATTGAAGTGGGTGTTGGCACCTGCAGGCAAATGCATTTTAGAAAACAAAAAAATTAGAAATTAACCACACATTAAAGACTTCAAACTAAAATGTCCAGAAACTTAACAGAAAAAACTATTCAAAATGATATGTTAAGGAAATGCTAATATAAACATTCAGTGAAATTTTCATGTATCTACAGTAATTCGTTTTTGAATTACAACAAAATAAGGAAATCACTACATGAGAAATCGATTGAACATCCAATGTTGTAGAAATTTGAATTTCAAACGCTCATAAAAATTTAATTTGACTGTCCGGTAAAGATTTTTTTATTGATAAAGGTAGACAAACTTATGAGTAATCTTGTATTACATTTTCAAATCTTAGATTTAAAAAGAAAAATTTTTACGTATTCTTAACTCAAAATAATTTGCTAATTTTCGTGATTTTTCCATATTTTGTCAATTTTTGAACTTTAAATGCTTATAAAAAAAACTGTGACAAACGATTTTTAATATTTTTCATCTGCCTTTTAAACAATATACTAGGAGCCTTCTTTTAAATTTTCAAGTTTTTTTAACCAACAAATAAAATTTTATTGATATTTCTAGAAAAAAAACTAAAAAAAAATGAAAAATGAAAATGTCCCTAAACAGTTCAAAATAAATCAAAATATTTTGAAAATGTTATCGTGTATAGAAAATGCAAATATAAACAACCAGTGAAAATGTCATGTATCTACGGTCATTTGTTTTAAAGTTACACCAAAAACCAAATTCAATTTTCTGAAAAATCGATTTTGCGTAAAAATTCCCGTTTTTCCTTAATTTTTCTTTTGTTTTTCTTGGCGCTTTTGAAAAGTACTGGGTATTTTAAATTTTGACCTCCCCAATGCACCAACGATATTCACTTTCCAATCGAACAAGATACTGAAGTTGAAAATCGAAGCATTATTTCGACTACTTATCGTGTACACAGATACAAAAAAAAAAAAAAAAAAAACACACATCATTGTAAAATCAATACATTCATCGTTTCACTCAGAATCTAAAATGAAATAATATTAAATAAGTTTAGATAATACTAAGTCAAGAAGACTTTAAATAAAAAAACAAGGAGTATCCACACTGCATGTAGGTACATTGGTACATGTTTAATATGTCTTGTAAATACATTCATGGCTACGCTCAGAATCTAAAAAAGTATAATGAGGTTGCTATGGTAACCTAATTATAATTTATATCAATCATCGGTTGCTAGGGGATTAGGGGAACCTAGGAACTTTATAACATTAATTTCATCTTTGTTAAGTTTGGTTGTCAGGACAACTGTAATAATGACGTATAATCGGTCAGAAATATACAATAATATTTTAGGCTTCCAGCCTCTACACGATGACGTCACTGTATAACGTTCTCCGTATCGCACAAAATTATAGAATGACTCCCAGCCATAAGACATATACATGTCAAAAAAAGTTAGATAACTGGTAATAATAATAATAATAACAACAATATTAATAATTTAAATTTGTGGTTTGTCGGGAATAAAAGTTATTGGTAAATTGTAAAAGTAAAACATATATTATTGATTAAGGCCAGTAGGTATGATATAATAATATAATATGATGTACGATAATATATATTATTATAGTAATACAAGGAAATGATTATGTGTAAGCAATCCACAGTCAAGTCTAATGTCTATCCCATTTGTTGTTCTAAAATATGATACAAAGGCTCCTGAGGATATATAAAGAATACTTTTAAGTTTTAACTCATTAACATTATTGCATAGTAACTATCGAGAGTTATTTCCAAGTGACCATATCAAACTACGATTATAAGATAAGATTTTTGTGTAGCAATTAATTATTTTAAAATCGGTTAGCTAATGTGGATATGGTATAGATAATATTTTGTCAGCCAAGAGGGGACACCTGCCACCTGTATTTTTCCTCCCCTTCTCGGGACGCCCATGATAAGGGAATTGAAAACTGTCCAATCTTTAAGGAGCATTCATCATGAGTAATATACTAATATATGAAGGGTGAACGAGCCATGTGGTATAGTATGCATAAATGCAAAATATAGTAATGTTGATTATAATTTATAAATACTAGTATTTATAACCAATGGTAGTAATAATACTAATTATATAGTGTGTGCATGCATACCTACATCATAATATAATGCGTCCCTAACTCTCATTCGCACCATGTGCACATATGTCACGCGTGAGACGGTATTTTTTTTGCTAAAAGTATGTAATTTTTGTCCATTATACCGATTGATCTATTTATTGGACATGACTTCTGAAAATAGTTTTATTATGTGTTATAGTTTGATAGGTACACGATGGACAACATATTATGGGTACAGTGTTTTCAGTTTTAGTGCAATGTGATTACTGTTTGTAATTCCGTTAATGGTTTAATAACAGAATCCATTCGAATACGTAAACCAAGTCTACAATAATCCTTTATTAAGAGGACATCATACCTGTCTTACATTCATCATATGACATACCAAATTTCCATTCACCAGTTTCAATAGTTTGCTGTTGGTTTTGAGTTAATTGACCTATGATACAATTTAAAGGTAAGATTATTATCTAAGGCACGAATTTAGCTTTTATTGATTTTATTATTTTTAAGTAAGTTATGGCCATTTTGAAACTTTACATTTTAAAATGATCATAACTTCCTTAAAATAATATCATTAAAAGCCTAATTCGTGCCTTAGATAATAATCTTATCATTAAATTGTAGAATAGGTAATTTTACTATAGGTAATTTTATAATTCACTCTAATATCAAAACATTCAAAACTAACAGCACACTATTGAAACTAATGTGAAATTTGATATGTCGTATGTGTGTGAGACGGAAACAACATATTCGGGTACAACGTCATTCTATTTTTTTATTTTGCTTACTGTATTATTTATTAATAATATTATTTTAATTAGATAGGTATTATGCTGATAAAAATAAAGTGAGTACAAATCGATGTATACCTATATGATATTTAATAGTTGAATACTTGAACAATATAAATTATGATATGCATCAGCATTTAAATATTATTCATTCTGATACACATTAAACCTTTCACCTGCTGCCATTTGCAAAGGAATTCACACGATATAATAAAGAGTCGATGTGTCCTCCATGAATTCGTGTTTTCCTATACAGATACGGCCGGCTTGTAGTGCACAACTTTATCGAACAAATACGCGTGTGTGTATAGGAAGAAGAAGCAAATAATTAAAAATATTTTTCTCAAGTTGAGCAGTTAGTTCGTGACTTCTAAATTGTAATCATAATACGCAGGCTAGAACGGTAACGATTATACGTGGGGATTTGTTGTCGCTCGTGCGAAGAAAATGTCTATGCACTCGCTATAGGTACATGCAGCATGCCCGCACATGATGTTTTTTCCCATTATTCTCTTTATAAACCGATTATTCATTCCAAATGCCATTTCGCATTGCATATCCGTAACCTTGTAACGATTACTGTAATGATTGGGTGTCGGAACATCCCGTTTATGATAATAACAATGCGGATCAATAGATTTTCACGAACGTGTTCACTGCCTCGACCAGCCAAAAAAATATAAGTCAAATCGGCCAAGGACGCAGTGAAACTATATGGTATTGGGCCTATTAGTATAGAACATCTACATCGATGCCTTCATTTCCAGTTGACCACCATGAATATTATAATAAGTTGTTTTTTTGTAAAACATGAAAATTGATTAAACGTGTAAGCATTATAAGCATATTAAAATAAATAGGTACTAAAAATTGTTATTTGCGCTCCAATAAATGAATAAATTGAAATATTCAACCGTGTGACTTGATCGTTTTCAAATCATAAATTGAATTCCAAAATAACTAAGACTCCATCGTTTGCACAGTTCAATTTTCAATAAGCTCAAATTTGTACAAAAAGTTAAATTTTTAACTGTAACTGAAATCATCATTATTAGTATATACCTATATAATATATTGTACTATTTGTAGAAGCCTTCTTCTTATTATAATTCTACAGCCTCTAATATGTCTATAAATTGTTTTTATTCTACTGGCATTACGAAATGTCAAGGACAATATTGATATAATTATTATTTTTCATTTACCTAAACTATTCGATATTGGTTGCATCATGAGAAGATCGAATAAAAACATATATCGAGATAACAAATTATAATTTCAGTAAAGTGAATAAACAAATTATTTGTTAAATTGCACACTTAGTAACTTAAAATTATATTTTAAAATTGATGTTTATATCAATTTTTAAAACAGTTATTATATATTGTTTACAAGAGGTACCTATATTTTTCGTATATTTAAATAGCCAATACTCAATAGGTAGGTAACTAACAATATAATAATGCAGTTAAAACTAATCATTTATCAGAAATAACAAATTAATTTTAATCATGTATTAAAAACCTATAATAATGAAGTGCATTAAAATTTGAATTCAAATTAAATAGAATATAAACACACATTTATACCTAATTTTATAAACACATTTTGAATCCCAAGTGGAGAATCATAAAAATAAGTTCTTTTTTATTATTGGACAATCTTAAAATGTGATTTACTTATTTAATATTTTTGTAGAGTTCTTTTAAAACTTGATTGTCTTCAATTCAGGAATTGTAATTTTTATGTGTCAATATTAAAAAAAAGTTATAACACATTCTCAATAAAAGCAACATTTTAAATGGTTTTACCTTATACATGGGTACACTGTATAGGATAATTCTTTTTTTAAAAATCCCTCACGGATAATTGTTTACATAATTTTAAGTCTATTTAAAACAACATTTTAAAGTTGTATAAGTACAGTGTTTGACAATAAACATGCACTTGTAATTTTATTTACAGAATATTATCTAAAGCATTATTGTATTCTAAATATATCAAAATCAAATTTTGGATGAGAAGTTAATTAGGTATAATATTATATTATAATAGTTATAACTTTAAAAAACTAATTATAACTATCATACAATACTGTCAATATTTGTCCAAAAATTCGATGTTTATGTATGGAAGTACTCCGAAATATTCTACTTTGGAGTTTGGAATAGGTAAGAAATCAAATGTCATTCAATTAGGTATAAAAAACATAAAAATTGATAACGATATAAAATAGCAAAAATATAAATTTTTTTCCAAAATGTATTTTGTTTTGTAAAGCCTTCGGCTTATATAAAATACATATCATACTTTTCATGAAAATTTGTCTATTTCATGAAATGGAATCGTCATTTTCACACTTCGTAAAATTCGAAAATAGTCACTCCAATTGTGCCATTCTTTTCATAAATTAGTCATTCACATTGTGAAACAATACATTTACGACCCATATAGTCATAATTAATATTTATTTATGTCATATTTATAATGCCTTACAAGATTTTTTCTTTATCTAAATTTAAGTTGTATTTATATAATTATACTTTAAGTTCTAAACACAGACACAGTAATATTTATATTTGATTTAATTTAAAAAATAAAATATTTTTCTAAAATGCTTATTTTAATATAGGAAAAAAAAGTTTATATAAGTAAACGCTGAGTACAGTAATTTGTTTTTATAATTTTTATTTATTTAAGGAATTTTAAACATGATATAAAACAAGTACCGAGTTTGGATTGAAATTCACTCTTACACAAAGAGCATATATACCTCCCTCTATAACTTTGATCAGTTTTAAACAAATCTAAAATTCTAAACAACAACTATATTATACATTAGATAAATAAACATGAATACAACCTATACATTTTAGATGCTCAGGTTAATGTGGAGATATTATTTAATTATTTAATAATTGTTTACTATTTTCGTGAAACTATCCAAGCTGTAAAGTTGAATAAGGACTCAGGAAGTCAGGGGAAGTTGTTAATGTAAAATGGTTTTTAAATTCAAATAATACAATGTAAAAAGTTACATCTGTTGTCATAACTCATAGTCCTATACTTAAATAAATAAAAATCTAAGCAAATTCGTGTATACTTATACTAATAAACTTATTTTTTCTGTTTTTAAATAAGATATATTTTAATTTTTTGTATGTAAACAATATTATGTAACTAAACTGATATTTAAATAAATAGATACCTACTACTTAATTAGGTTTGTATGAAATCTTGTATTGTATTGAATATTTCATAAACTCATAAATAATTAATATTATACTTTAAATAACTAATAATAATAATTATATAGTGATTGTGTGCGGCAAATGTTTTATTTCACAAAGTGAATGAACACCCTGTGAAAAAATTTCATGATGTGAAATTGTATATATCATTTAACGAAAAAGTGACCATTTCATGGAATATTTTCGTATTTCATACAGTGTGAAAAAGCCGTTTCCACCTCATGAAATGGACAATTTTTTATTGAAAATATCGATTTCACGAGGTAATTACGGCCTACGATATAATATTATATAATCTGTGACCAGTTTGACTACTCGTTTTCTAAGAAATATGAATTCACGTAGGTTCATCAATGATGTATGAGTTTTTTGCGACGAAGGATCTTTTATTTTTTTAACATTATAATATTATGGTTTAATTGAATTTCAAAACACAACCATAATTCTGTATGAAAAGCATTCTGTTTGGCTCGTTTTTTATCGTATTAGAAAAATGTTTGCATTGATTAAAAACTAACTCTAACTTTAATTCAGAGGCGTGGCCAGGACCAACATTTGGGACCACTAGATTGCCTATAGTTCAATGTTGTGTGTTTCTTAACACGAAAATGTTTAAATCAATTTTAAAACCGTTGGTGTCGAAAACACTCGTGATTTCGTGAATTGCAGCGGTTAAATACATAATAATATTACGTATATTATTATATTACATTAAATATTGACATTCTTCTCTCTAGCGCCCACGCCGTGTGGCTATCGCACATCGCCGATGTATCTATAGGTAGTCATGGCGCCACATAAACTGCGGTGTTTTTAAACCTATCGAAAGACTACTGGTCGCCGTTTATTATACCCAAAACCCATTGCAACGACCATGCGACTATCGGGTGGCTGCAATTATTATATTATTATTATTATTACATCGTATAAGGTTATTATAATATGCGCTGGGCGGAGCGGTTCCCCATACATAGCCTTGACCTCTCGATTATTATATTATATACTCCGGCGGCATCAGAATACACGCATATTTAAGTGTATACACATTTTTTTTTTCGTTTCATATATGTAGTATATATACAATTACACTTTCACCCGCGCTTGACTGACGCGCGTCTTCGATGGAATAAGAAGGAACAAAATCGTCTATTGCCTCATTCGTATTATATTGAATTCCGCGCATTTACACACGATTGCAGACGAGACTCGTTTATGTTTTCTGGCGCAGTCACATATTATAATATATGTATAAAACGTAAACAATTTTGAGATTTTTTTTTTTAATAACAAACGATTAGGGAGCAGAATCGTGTCTTGGCTGTCTGGTTTTAAGGGTTATTAAAGATTTGCTGAAATGCTGAATCGTTTCCGAAACCACTGTACAGTGCGCAGTCGTGAATAAAAACGATTGATTATATACACACGTTATATTATGTATAGTCATTATAGGGTTTGGGATGCGGTGCCGAACGCCTGAACAAAAAAAAAATCATGATTATGCAATGAACATAAGTTTTTAACAGATGAACAATAATAGGCACATGCTCATGTAACAAAAAAAATGCCGAATACTTCTTTAAATACTATCATTCTCGTCTATTTTAAATCGAAATAAATCCATAAGGTAAATGAGTTTGAACTTTTAGAAAGTATGAAACTACCAATTATTTAAAAAGCTCAACAATTCGTATCTGTTAATTTATCTTTAATGTACATTCTGTAAAATATATTTTCTTAATAATGACGAAACTATAAGAAGACACCCAGTACTTAATGCGCAATTTCTATTTTATTTAATCATACATTCGTCGGTAATATTAATATGTTAGTATTTTGGATTCGAGGATATGTAAATATTATTGTTATACTATGTAGGTAGTTTTTAGTTTATGTGAAATTAGTTGCTTTATATTATATTTTAATCATTATATAGTACGAGTACCTAGTTATGAATACAAATGCTATAATAAAATAATATAATATATATTATATTATGTATAATATTATTATGTTTAAGCGAATATAACTACCTACTTATATTATAACATGCATATTATAAAGAAATAAGCGTATTATATCATCTTTCATTCCTATTTTAACTCCGAGAACGTTGCCTAATAGACCTGACGCATAAATGTAATTTTACTTCATCATGAATATGATTAAAATAATGAATATTTAAAGAAGCTACATGTAGTTGGATATAAGTTACATTACACACGCAATTCCAAACTCATATAATATAATAATAATAGATATTATATTATAGACCGCGACGAAATGCATAAATAACATTATTTCTATACAAGTAGATATTAAATCTTCTCCAATATATTAATATAATAATATTATAATACAATTGATGAACAACTATGAAACATTGTTCGGTTACGTACCGTGTATAGTCTAATGTCGTGTACATAGAATAAAAATACAATATAATGCCGTTTATCCGTTCACGCAGTAATCTATCACTTTTAATTGAATATAACAATATTATGCTTACCTCAGGGGCGCATCGTGTTGTTTGTATTGTATATATTGATGCATTATAATATATCATGTCCTCAACACATGTCGAGCGATTTACATACAACAGTTTCCAAAGCTATATAATGTAAACCATTTGTTGAGACAAGTATAATTGCACGCGTTTGATCCCTAGACGTTTCGAGCAATCGCATCATGATGGTTATAAGTTATAAGTTATAACCTACACGTGGATTGCACTGTTGTCTGTTTTAACTCGTTTATTACTCGTAGGTATATTATATCATAACGCAAATAAGCTTATTGCAATTACTTTTGCAGACTGTCTGACTATTTATAATAGAACGCATAAAATGTATCGTGACCATATATTACGTTTTATGGTTTTGAAATATATCCCTTTTAAGTTTAACGTCTGAACATCGTAGCTGTCCATATAACATAATATATAATATCTAACATTAAACTATCCAAGTTACCGAGAATATTGTTCATTAATCATTATAGTCACGTATACAAATTTTTAGTCGTTTCTATCGGCGGGTAGTTAGAAAATATGTAAAACACATAAATTCAACTAAGTTATTTTTATAAAACACTGAATATTATTGAAACACAGTTTTATGGTTTTTTAGCTTTTTATTAATCTCAGTCGGTTAAAATTGTAAAACAAGATTTATGGGAGAATTATATATTCCCTCGGGGCTGTTGTATATTTCTCTCGAAACTTATCTAATAATTCACATTTTATGTTAAAAGTATTATATTATCGCGTGTGACTACTCATATTATTGTTTTCAAGATTTTCTAAAGTTATTTTAAAAATGTAACGTATTTGTTTTTTGAAGTTTTATTATTCAAAATCAATAAATATACACGCAATACAATATATTAGGAATATGTAATGTACATATATAATCATACATATAAGAAAACTACACTTACTATTCTATAATACTGTATTAATTACCTACCTATTATATGCCATATAAAATATAACTGGGTAACATTATATATGATATTGCAGAGGTTTTCAAAGCTATCACTATTATATTAAATAATCAATGGAGCTTAACTTAACAAATATCAATATGATATTATATTAATCACTATTTTTTTTAAATATTCAAATATTATCTTAATTGTAGATAGTATTTATTTACGTCTTACATATTTCTTTAAAGTTATTATAATTGTCTCTATAATATCTACTATATTATTATAAAGAATACTTTAATAGCCAAAATAAACCTTTTAGAGGCATAATGTACTAAATCTTTGATCGTAAAATTGTTTTTAACGTTGTTGCAATTGTTGTTTACTAAATATAAACAATAAAATGTTTTACAGCGTAAATAACATATTCAAGGACATCCAATTGTAAGTGCACTACACAATTACTATACGTTTACGAACAAACGAGCTTACTTACAAACGATTTTCAAGCATAATAATAGTCATAAAATAATAACGAATTCTAGACCACCAAAACTCTAGAAACGTTGAATCTCTGGATATATAAGCTTGAGATTAGTGTACCATATTATTTAAATACGCTATTCATATAGTTGTATCTTGCTTTTAAAATTATATTTCATGTGATTGGCCCGTTCTGCACTTTCTATGGTACTTGTCCGTATTAAAACGTTAACGATGTTTATGTTGTATACTTATACGGCATATTATATTCCTTTTATCAACAAGCTTTTATACGAACAATGTAACTAATTTTTAATGGATAATTCAAAGATATAAATATTTTGTATTTAAATAAATATTGACATAGATAGGTAAGTCACAAGGTGAACAATAAATTGCAGAGTGACAATGACTGTAAAACACATACTATCGGAATGCATATGAATAAATAAAAATCAAGAACAAATACTTAAACAAATCTATGCGAATCCATAGGGACCAGAAAAGCGAGTGACCTTATCTCCTTCCTCAAAGAGACCGGGCTGGACAAGAAAATTTAACAATGAATAAAGTTTATTTTTTTAATATATTTATAGAAAAAAAAACAATTTAAAAAAATAAAGTAATGTTATAGACGTTGTATACGCGGAAAAACTAATGGCCTTAGCTGCTAAAGTTTTATATCAATGATGAAAAAAAAAATTAACTGCAATTAAAGTATTAAATGCTTAATTTCTTCAAAATTGCAAAAAAAATAATAATAATGTATAATATGTGCCATTTTTGTATTATGCTAAAGTGTTTTATATTAGGTATACAAATAATACGTTGTCATTGAATTTCAAAATAGTAACTACTGATTGTTTATTGGGTTATTTTATTTATTATTTTTCTTAAAAAAATCCCTTGTTCCTAAATGTTAAAGTATTATCTGTTTACTTACACTTTACTTAATTTACATAAAAAATAATTACCATCGATGTATTATGTTACATTTAATGAACTATGCAAGAGATTTGAAAAATGTAGAAGAAATATCTTATCAGTAGTCAATACAATTAATTATGTTATTATTCCTAAGCATAGCGCCGTAAAGTCAAAGAATATACTCTACTAAATATACATACCAGTAAATTTTTTTCATCTCTTAATATTAATATTTTGTTCTTTTCTCAATATTCAAATTAATGGTTTGTATCTAAAAAAATAAAACATCAAATAATTTAACCTAACCTTTAATCAATTCAATAAGCATGCTTACTTTAGTTTTATAAGTAGTTAATTTCGTATAATTTTAACAAAGATAATAAAAAAAATATTTGATCATATCAAAATTGTATAATTCCCTACCCAGTGATTATCAAATATCTTCAATTATCAACTATCTTCTTGGTATTTTATGCATTTTAGGGTTTAGGGGTTTAGGTCACGTCATAATGTATGAAATATTTTAGAATATACTTTAGACCTTATCATTACCAATATTTTGTACAATCACTTTTCGTTGAGTAAATGTTATCGTTTGCCATGAAAGCTATTTATAAAACAAAACTTCCAAAGATTAATTATTAATGATGAATTCTGTTGTACCTACGTATTTATATCCTCCTAAATATGTTTACACTTTACGAGTTCAATGATATTATTTCATTTTTCAATAATAGCTTTACAGTTTACAACAAATTAAAAATATTTAGTTATAAAAACCAAATGTTAGTTTTAAATTTAAATTGAGTCCATTATCAATTTTAATTTTCCGAGCCAAGCATCATTTAAATCAATAGGATTACTATTTTGATAATTTGATGAAGATTATTTTTTTCCAGTAAAATTTTTTCTTTATGTAAGGAATATCCAACAAATGTCACGCAATCTATAAATTGAAAATCAAAGGAATTACATGGTACTTTGTATAGGATAATTTTTGATTTTGTCAAAAAATATAATTTAAAAACATAAAAAAATAAATACAATATGCAAATATGATATGACATATTCATATATTCTTATGAGTCCTAATAAGTAATGACCATAGTATATTAAAGTTTATGATACGTGAGGAATTTCATATTTATCATAAAATATAATATAATATTGTACCTATATGGCTATTATGATAGCTATAAAATAAACAAACACATTTTTGTAACATAATTTAACAATAGGTATGATAATCATTCTGCTATGGATAAAAATATTAAATACTACATACGTTATATGAAATAATATAATAATCAATGCTACTAATTACTATTGCTACTGATTTTAAATTATAGTCGTAATAATTTGATACGATGACAACACTAGAACAGTAAAAGGTATCGTCCTCAATATGTAATAACTACTGATAATTTATAATAGTAATAATTAATAAATGATTAATTATATGAACTCCAAGTGGGTTGATAATAATTCTTATTACGTTGACACGTAATAATATAATGATAGATTGACGGTTGCATTTATCTCGATTCGATCTTTTTATCGATAAAATATCTCTGTACTTACACTTTACAGTCATATATTATTCTATACCACTTTATTATACCTACTTTGCAGTCATTTTGGATCTTTTGACTTTGTCGCCGTAGCTTATACCCTCGAAATCCGAGCAACCTAATATATAAATAATGTTGCGAGGATATTATAATAATATGTAATACTATATTATAATATTCTACGCGAATAATTTATCGTTTTTTCGATCTAAATAATATCAGAATCAAAATAGTGTTTTATCCTATCTTATCTCGCGGACGCATTGCGACGCTCTCGAAAGAATGTCTTCTGTATTACACGACGTGCAATAATAATTATTAATTATTATTTACCGACGGTCACAGTACAACAATAATTGCAAGTCGTCGTGTGTATTAGGGCTGCATGTTCGTCCCACCAGCCGTCCGACGGCGAACTGAAGCAACTAACAGTGCGTGGGTGTACGTGTGACACTCCGTGCGAAGTCGTATTGTGCGGTGTCTCGACGGGCACGGGCCGACACACAATCGCGGCTGCTTCTGCACACTCGTTCGTCTTTCCACACACGTGTGTTTCTAGTTTGTTTCTACACACATATCGACACGGTAAAGGCGGGTTTCCACTATACACGTCTGACAGTGTACACGAAAAATGTTCAGATATGTCCAACAACACGGTATCGTGGTTAATCGTGTGGTAACTTAACCTAACCAACCAATCACAGCAAAGGATTTGTATGCACTTTTAGTCCGCACTACCGGTTATCAGGGTACCATGATGTGAATCGGAAAGTATATAACATAAGACGTGTGGGTATTTGTCGTTCCTCGTAGTATCATGTTAATAATATTGTATTCATTGAGTCTATGATATTGTATATAGCGTGTGTATACATAATAGACCCATATATTGTTATAATTTATAAATCATAAGATATATTTTTTATTTTTTTTTTGAAAAATTGTTTGGTCTTGAGGCAACGACATATTTTAAACTTACGTATTATCACGAACTAGCCAGCGGTAAATGGGAATAATATTATTATTTAAGGTATTTACCACAATATGTAGGTAAGTACCTATATTATTTTTATAATTTCGATGTTGATAAAAAGATCAAACAGCTTTCCAAGCAAAAATAAAATATAAAATATTTATTGCATATTATTAAATTGCATTATAGTTATGAACAATAATTTAACGTCATATTTTGGCATTGTTGTTTTATATAAATCTGCTTTTGTGGTATAATGTGGGTAGCGAGGACGGTATAGTATCGGGTTTTACTACAACTGTATAATATTATAGGAGTTTTCTCACTTACCTAAGTCAATCAAAACAACACGTTTGACGTTATTGTACCATTGATTTATTCATTTAATTTTAAAAACTTGTTTGTATTTTGTAAGATACACATTTCACATACACGAATAAAGTTAGTATAAAATATTTTAGTGTTATAGACGTAAAATAGATTATATAACTTATAGATGGTACTTAATAATACGCACAACACTTTATTGTTGAAATAAAGCGATGCTTTGCACGCTGTAGAATATTCTGTAAAACCACTTACACAGTCTACACAACATTTCTAAAAATTTTAAACAGATCGTGTTAACCACAGCATACACTCTTTGCAATCCTGGTATAAGTAATTACATTTCTTAATGCTAATTACATTTTTTTGTTACAATGTGTTATTCAAATAATCTGCGAAGGTACCTACTTAATTATATAGACAATATTTTATTTTACATACAATCAAAGTCCAAACGCGGGTACACAACAGTATTAATTACATTTATGAAATAAGTAGGTACCTAATGTTGAATCAATACATCAATAGCAGATTTATTTTTTATCATAACTTATAAGTTATAATTTATTTTAGTTGTTAATTCGTTTATACTAGGTGATTATTGTTGTACACTGAACACAGTTTCTATTAGTTACATAAAATAATTCTCTTATTATCAAACAATTATTTATAAAAAATTAATCAGATATTATAATACATAATATTTTATTTAAATCTTAAATAGGATAATATAATATAATGCTAAATCGATTAAAAATATATATAATAAATATATACAAACTGAAAAATTATTTTGCTAATTTAAAAACCTACATAATTATTAATTTATTGTTCGTAAGCTGACGAAGCTGATTGATATTATGATCACTGTCGATAAGTACTGTGTGAACGATGGTCGTATAGAAACTGTACGGAGTTCGTTATACCTACATAATATTATGATTATGCATTTATGGCAATATTAACAAATAAAACAATATATTATGAACATATTTTAACACTTGAGACACTTTTAGTACCTACGTTATATAATTATACGTTACCAAATACGTTTCATTATGTAAAAATATTAATAATATTATGTACTTACTATAAGTACTTACTAGGTAGGTACTTATAATTTGTAACTTTTATTATGGTCAGGGTACGCTCGAAAACGGATTTCTTGGTGTATGAGTTGGCATAATAATTATATATTATGTTAAGTCTAAACTTCTGTATAGTAACTTCAGTCTTACGCATGATAAAATCGGTTATGATTCTTAGTGTAATGTGACAACAATAATAATAAGTGGATAAACTTAAAAATGTATAGTTCCAAAAGTCAAAACAACCATAAAAATATTTTCGTACTATTAACCATGGTAAATGGTTTGTGCAATTTTCTTTATTTTAATTTTTAAGTGTCTTTATAACACATATGATAACTTAGATATTAAACTATTTAAACTATAAACTATATAAAGTACCTAACTATTAATTTTATTGAGTAGGTACCTATTAAATATTAATTACATAGGTAAACTATACTCAATAGTAATATTATATTTATTTTAACAACATGTTGAGTTGTAATAAATGCTGTGCCTAAAAAACCATGTTCCACGTTACCTAATTTACGTATTTACTTGTTTAATGTATTTCATTAAATTTAGGCGTAAGTAATAACTAATTAATAACTCTCGGGAGGAACTATTATGAATATTCGTCGATATGAAATCACGCAACTCAACTTCTCAAGTGCAAGTACTTAACACAATATACATAATATTGAATATATCTATCGTATAACTGATGCAGTGATACTTTGGCTTTATGCTATATTTGCGCTTATTTCTAAGCTTCCATCTTTAATAAATCTAATCGCTTGTAAACAAAACAAATGTTGATGAGTATAAACAATAATATTATATAGGTAGTAGGTGATATAGTTATTAATTCATAACCACTGTATAGTTAGTCGGTTCTTCTAGGTTAGGACTTTTAAGTATGCCACTAACCGGAGTATGATGGTGATTATAAAATATGTTTTTTTTTATTTACGTTTGGATAACCGACAATCGTATAATATTATATCTATGTAATTTTTTTTGTAGTCTTTCTCGGTTTATAATATTGATGTAACATCCGAAAACGACACCGCATGGTCGTAAATCTCGATTTTCGACAATTGGGCAAAAAATATAGGTGAATTGCAGAATTTTGAATTATTTTTACACACGATTATACATAGTTATATAAATATTGGATATACAGATGATAGAAGTAGGTAGTGGATCGACATTTTGCGTGTTACCCCGCTATGCCTTTTAACTCCGCTCGAAACCAAACTTAAATACCTATTAGCCATTGAGTATATTAATTAAGTTAGAACTAAATTAACTTATTATTATAAATATATATAACTTATTATTATTATAAGTATATATTAAGTTATAACTAATTAAAACAACTAGTTTGAAATTCGATAATACATTGAAATTCATAGAAAACTGTTATTCTGCTTCAGAAAAATAACAAATAAAAATAATAAAATAATAAAAATTATTTTGCAAAATAAAGATTTTAAAAGCATTGGTCATTTTCGAAAAAATTAGTGTTTTACCTAAAATAATCACCTTTCTTACAATACATATACTTACAACCTATTACATAATACATTATAATATATTATACACATAAAACAGTTAACTGGTTTCGAGAACATTCTTTCTTTAGTGTTCGTCTCCCATTTACATGCACTATCCGATTGTGACTATCGTAATAAACCGTTTGTGATATAATACGTATTACAATAATATGCTGTATAACATTATTATTATTATTATTATTATTAGTAACAAATGTGGTCATTACGACAACGTCTCCGGACGGTCGCGTCGTGCTCGATTGGTGCATGAGGCCCTGGTAGGTAAACTTGTACGGTCTCGTGAAATTGTGGTTCGATGATGTTTGTTCTCACGGTCGCCGCCGTTGAAATTCCTCCCACGGCGCAGACGCGTACGCTAGCGGGGTCGTGACCTGCCGACCAGCGCCGTCCGACGTCGGGCCCGGCTGCTGTCCTGGTACAGTTGGGGCTACGATTTATCCTGCGTGCATCCTCTAGCCGTCGATTAACGGCCGCAACAGCCGCCAGTCGAGAGCCTCCCCCGGACACGCCCCTGCCGTGCAGTCCCGGGCCACCACCACCCCGCTATAGATCCGTTATACACATATACCGCTGTGGTATATTTGAGTGACCACCTGCGTAGTTGGTTTCTTCTTTATTATTATCTATAATCGAAATGATAACTAAATAATTTCTAGAGATGGATAAAATAGAGCGGAAAAACAGACAAGATTCGAAGTTTAAAAAATGTAAGAATCAATAAGACTAAGACAATGACTACCTATGACACATGAACTATGTCGTATGACGCCCTAGCTAAAAAGCTATTTCACGACGCTCATGACCCCCCCCCCCTTTCCACACACAAAAAAATGGTAAAACGTATATTAATTTGACGTTGGTATAAAGTAGTTTATTCTTAATTATAATTCAATATAATGTATTACCTATATAATATAGTGTGTCGTTTTATATTATTATACATCGAGTCTCGTGAACTAAGTCTTAACTTAAATTTAATAACACTTTTTTTGTAATTTGAAATTTGAAGTTGCTAGAATTTCTTCAAAGCCAAAAAAGCAATAAATTACTTATTAATTTATTAGACGATATCGATTAAAATATGCTGTTGTTAAAGGTTACGATAAAACAATCGAAATAAATATATAAAATCAATTGCACATAATTTGGTATTATAGAAATTTTATTTTTATTTACAATTTTTTCATTTTTGACAACAAATCTATTTCATTACTATAATGTTAACATTTTGTTCAATTAATTTTTACTTAAGCATTTTTGAAAAAGAAGATACATATTTGTATTTAAATAACTTGTATTTATGTGTGCATGTTGTTTAAACCATTATTTTTTATAATACATCTATATTATTTTTGGAAAAACTAATTAGTTAGATAATATAATATTATATAAATGTGTAGTAATAACTATTGTATTGTTGTAAATTGTAATTATTATATTTGACTATGGAATATTTTGTCACCCATAACCACATCACTCCTTCGCCGAAGTAGTTAAAAGATCTAAAATTGTTCTGGTAGGAGTACTAGAGTGCTGAGTGGTGCCTAAATAGAATACAATATAATATATAAGCTCATCAGCGTTTATTCTGAAAAAGAATCATTCTCCTCACGACTACGACTACCGACCAGTTATGCATAAACTCGATGTTGTCTCTTTAGCCGAGAGTTTATAAGCTAACTTACTCTTTTTACACAAATAAATGGATGTATTGATGCTTCTACCCTACTCTCTCAAGTTAGTTATAAAGTTCCATCCCATTAAACTAGGTAGTCCGCTCCCTTCGTTATTACTTCTCGCACTACACACTACATAATTACGACAGAAACCAGCCAATTGATAGGATGATGCGCCTTGGCAATAACCACCCGCTGTTAATTTTTGGTATTGCTAATATTGTTCTTATAAGCCGCATGACGTTTATTATAATAAATAAAATAAAATACTGATATTCTCGGGGCTGATTAACGAAACGGGCTTAAACATTTTACCTAAACGGTAACCTGCACCCATTATTTAATATTATGTTAATTCCGTTGTTTTGTTGTTAACGTAGGTATTTACATACAGAGATCTTTTGTAAGTAGGCCGAATGACGATTTCGGAACTCAACTGTGGAAACGTCCCACGGGCCACGGTGTCGTTGTAAAGATTATTTGGTTTTTACCATCTGCCTCTGACGATGTGCAGTTATTATTTAATAGCTGACAATATTATAATGATAATTCGGTTGCGCTTATAGTATTGCAAGTGCGGACACGTGTGTGTAGGTATTAGTTGTTTGTATAATATGCAATATTATTGCCCTGATTTTCTATCAGGTATATTATGCTGTTTCGAGATTTTTTTTGTCTACATAATACTAGAATATGAATGGCGAACTACGCCTCTTCCGTCGGCCTGTTATAGTCTGTTAGAGCAAGACTTAGTCAGTGTCTTGTCGATGACACACATCTAGGTAGGTACTACGAGTGACACACCGCGGCTGAGAACCGCAGTGTTACTCTATATAGTCGTCTTCAGCTAAATTCGAAGTCTACTTCTCGACGGTTTTAAATCTACATAATGTATACAATTAGGTAATACAAAAATATACACAATAATGACAAAAGGCCCTGAAATTTTACTATTTTTACTATTATTTTTCTTTAAATTTTCTATAATATTATACTACACCCGGATAGAATATTATAATCTTAAATGTTATGTATTTGCCTGCAGCGAGCCAATTTAGACAATAGTTGTTATATACTTACAAAATCATAATTATTAAATAGCTGTTATATAGAAGCTGGTAGCACACATGTGCAGTCGTCGATTTATCGACTATTTTTTTTTCCATAGAAAAGTGGGTACAATCTTCGTCGGTGGGTCGTCATGAATACTCATGATGAACCGATTACACGTACATTAGCCTTCGCTCGGGGGAAAAAAAGATTAAATATATTCCGCCCAAGTGCCTTGCTACCGTCGCGCCGTGGCAATTTACACCGGAATTGGCTACCTTTCAATTTTCGTGTGTTTTATACCTATAATAGCTGATTTTATTTCACATACATAATAATGTATATTTGAAATAAAAACCACCTTATTCCGTGCGTAATCCGAGTATTCGACTAAGACATTATGTAATATGAATAATACATAATTATTATATTAGTAGATATAGGTATTATAATATTATATTTTTTGCCCAAGACGAAAACGTGCCGCGTGTGGTTGTGAGTATATAATAGTGTCGTAGCCCGTAGGAATATTGTATGGTTGTCATATTATACGTCCCGGTTTTAATATACAGTTCCAGAAAGTGTTTCGGAATTAAACTTCAATAATTAATTTAAATTTTTTGTCTTTTCTAAAATTTTATTTAAAAAAAAAGAATATGGATTATTGATAAAATAAACAATTGATTAATTGATTGACTGGCAAATTCTATTTTAAAATTTGGCAATGACATAAATTATGATTTACGAATACATTTGGGCTGATGTAAGCTCGGCCCTCGATTATCTTTTTTGTTGTTAACTCTGCCTGATGATTTTTACATTTAAAATATAATATAGACGACAAAACGTAATTTGAAAATAATGCATTTTAATTCTAGTATTAACTCTTACTACCCAAATGAAATAACCAAATTAACAGAAACATAAACTGAAACTTTTATTAAAATAAAGTATAAACAGTCTATCTGTTAAAATAATCAGTGAACCATTTAAATTTCAAAATTACTTAATTAAAAAAAAAAAAAAATTAATTGTAAGAAATCAAGCTTCAAAAGTATAAAAATAAAGAAATATTAGTATATAAGTTCCTGCGTCAAATAGGTACGTAGCTGATTACTTAAAAAATAATTTTGTACGTTTAAATTTATACAATTGTTTGCTATTACAACAAATTTTAAAATTTTTTAATAATATCAACATTAAAATTAAATAATTTTTTGAGATAATAAGAATCGAATCCTCGTGATATCCTCTGGATAATGCTTAATGGTTCTAAAAAATGTATAAGGTAAATACTAATTATATATGAAAAGATCAAGGTATGTTTTTTTAGTCGAACTGAGTTTACAAACGCCCGCGATCATTGTTTTCACGTTCCCTCTGCACGACCATTTTTGTTATCACTACCTAATTGTTATTTTTGTCGGTTCCTCATTCTGATTTTTAACCACGATTTAAGATATATCTTAAATCGTGTTTGTATCACTGTCGTCATTACTGATCATTGTGTCTGGTACCTATTCCATAGTTACTGAAAAATAGGATGTTGAAAGTGAAACTAGTGGTTGAAATTGATTATAAATATTATATAAAAAATGTCTGTCTGAGTTTAAGTAAAATAAAATATGGTGGTATACCAATATTGTAGACAGTCGTCAATTTAATTGTATAATATATATTATGTTGTGCTTGGAGAATAATATATATTAGCAATTAATAGTAATTAAAATGGGTTGGATCAGTCAATAATACCTATGTGCTGAATTGACACAAAAATATTATGCCATTTAACAACGCCATACACAATGGAACTAGCAGTCTTTCGCAGCTGTCGTGAAACTCGATAAGAGCGTAGGTCATACGCGAGCAAGCGACAACTGTAGGATAGGTACACAGACTTAGTGTATTTTTGTATGTTTGTGTTTTTAAACCGATCCAAGTGTTTCCGAACAAAAATCGTGTTAAATAATACATTGTTACAATCATTTGACGTTCTACCTTTACGACCTTACAGCACAGTATATCTTTGATTATTATAATTATACCTATAGGTATAGGTATTAGGTACCTTAAATGCTGAGTATGTAGGATTCAATAAATTTAAAATACTATTATAATTACATTATTATTAATATGCCGTATCTATACACGTACTTATACAGATTCAAAATGACTAAATACTACCGTTGTAGTGTTAAGAAGACATTATTTTCACGACTATACACAACGTGTCTATATCTGCCGGACGATTCAATCGCCTTGAAATGACGATAGAGACGAGTCAATTGTGTTGGTTATAAATTATACTTGCCGGCGGCATGCATTCGACCACCACTATATTGTCTATATTATAAACCTTCTTATGCCAACATTTATTATAGAGCTGTATATAATAGTTACGTATTATGTACACGTACTTTGCCTACGTAGGTACATTGTTGAAAGTGATCGGAAATCGTATATAACCAGAAAACCTTCTCCTCTCACTTTTAGATTCAAAGAGGAGAAGCAATATTATTTTATTGGTTCTACAATGATGTATTTTTTAACTGAATTCACCATAATGAGTAATAAAAATGCTTCAATCATTAATTTTGAGTATAGTTTCTGGTAGGTTGCAAATTTGATCTAATTGGTGCTTTCAGCTTTGGCAAAGGTATAAAATACGCAGTTTCTACTTTTTGAAATAAGTGGGAAAGCCGAATCCCGGAAAATATCCCGCCCACGACTATTTTTGGTGTAGTAGTACCTACATTTTCCACAGACACATTTTTAATGCAGATATTAATTTTTATCCCCCCCAATTTTTTAATAAAATATTATAATGTGGATAAAAAATGTTTTGTCTACTGTCTAATTTTGTCGTAAGACAGCATAGATTTCCAAATAGTTCAATAAATATAATAATGTTGTTGGTAATAATAATTCATAGATGTATATTTTTGATCACTATCTATTTGATACTGTAAAAAAATACCTAATAAGAAATAAGAAACGATTAATAATATTAATAATATTTAAAACAAATTAAGTAAAAATAAAACTTAAAAAAATTATAAAAACTAAAAATTTTCTAAATAAAATATAACTATAATAACTGATAACGAAAAATTGCTAGATATTCCAACATACCTACTATCTAAAAAAAAATTAATCATTACGAATGAAACAAAATTTTCATTTTCAAATAATTTTTTTAAAAATATAGGGGGAATATTTCTATTTTGAAATATATATCGTGTGAAAACGTCCTATTGCACTGAAAATAGTCGTGAGAAAATTGTTCATTTTTACAAAAAAAAAAATTTAAGTTAAAACATGAATTTTGAATAAATCAGTTTTATTCATGATTGTTTTTTTTTTGTAATTCAAAAATGAATAATGGTGCAAGCTTGAATTTTTCACTAAATATTTAATTAGGTATGGTTTGTGAATTTGTGAGTAAAAAGCTTGAATATTTAATACAAAATATAAAATTACAATATAATAAAATATAACATTGATATTTTTAGGGGAATTTTAAAAATAAGTGTAGGTACCTATAACGTTAAGCCACGCACTTTTTTTTAAGAATGATTGAAATTCAAGTTTGGACAATATTTGATATTCAAACGTAGGTATTATAACGATTAATGTTATATTGTTATTGATCAAAAAATGTTATCGCATGAACTTAAAACATTCAATATTATTACTTAAATTATAATTTTTCAATTAATAATATTGCTTCACCGATTTAATTAAATAATTTGAGTCTAGCACTGTCCCTATTTATGCATAGTGTCTGTAATTTTTACATGTCTAGATATTATTGATATATTATGTTATTGAAGTTATACTTCTTTACGCACGGTAGTGAGGAAAAAAAAAAGCGAACGGGCGGCGTGTACGAACGGGCGGCGCGTACGAACGGGCGGCCGTACGAACGCGAAAGCGTACATGTCCGTAAATAAATAAATATTGTCGTGGTAATGTTGTTTTATTATATATCTGTATAATATATATAATATAATATATATATATATATATCTGTATATATAAAACAGTAAGCTGATTGACTGCTATCAACGCACAGCTCAAACCATTGGACGGATCTGGCTGAAATTTGGCATACAGATAGCTATTATGATGTAGACGTGCGCCGCTAAGAAAGGATTTTTCGAAATTCCCATTTTAAATAGGTGCTCAAACAGGGACATTGAGATTCAAGATAGAAATTGGAAATTTTATTTTTATTTATTAATAGTTACCATTGGTTACAGTCTACATTAGAAATTAGCATTTATTCATTGGTTGCCATTGGTTATTCGGGCAGATCAGGTACAAGCTTGCATCAAATCAAATTATTGAATATTGCCTACCAGAGTGGCTGAGTTGCACTTACCCCAGCCAGTTACACCCAAAAGGAGTTCAACAATCATAATTTTTTTAAGAGTTGTGATTTTTTACGAGCAACCAAATTTGTTATATGAATAATTAATGATCAATTATTATTTATTTTTATTATTATTATTAGTATTCACTCACAAATCTATTGTCTGGATAAAAACAATACTACAAACAATTACCCATCGATCTGTCGAATAAAAATATAAAAATAATAATAAAACTATCAATAATAAATAATTCCGGATACTTCTTCTCATTTTTTAAATTAATTAATATTTTTTTCTTTCTTTTTCACTCACTCACGTGTACCATTCAAAAGAAGTTTAACTTCCCGCGCGCGTACTGGTAACACACATGGTTTTATGTTTAAGTGATTTATAGTTTTCTTTTATAACTTGTATATTATATGCCCAGGCTGTTAAATACTTGGACTAAATTATTTATTCGTTGAAAATATTTAACACTTATAGTTTCGAGTGGATTTTACATGATATATTTTTTTTAACATAATTTTTTCTTTGATATTTAAATAATATTAATAGCATGATTTTATTTTTTAGTCGAGGTTTTATCAAGATGACAAAACAAGTTAAACCAGTTATGTTGAACATCTTTAATTATTAGTTCTATCACCGAAATCTACGTTCGTTTAATTCAGATTTTATTTTGTTAATTATTAGGTTTAGGCAGGTAGGTACCTAATTCATTAACTATATCATTATTTATATAGACTTATTTTTGATTTTCAAATGTTTGTAAGACAATTCAAAATGTAATATGGGTATGTACTAGGTAGGTACACTAGGTATCAGGCGCATACGTGAACTTTTAATTATTTAAAGTTTTTAACTTCCATTTAAATGGATTTAATGATTTCATAATCATTTTGATCTTAATATATTTTAGATATTAAAATAACTGTTCTAAACAGGTAATATGTAGTTTCATAAAAACACTAGGTATCTTAAAAAGTGCTGAAGGTAATATAGGAATATAAGCAACTGTCTAAAGTGATGGTGAAGTGCTCATTTACAGATTCCGATGAGTAATTTGTTTGTAACCATTATAGCTATTAAAGTGACACAAAATGGCAAAGATAGTGGGTACTATGAAACATATTTTGTTCTGTGAGTTCCATGCAATGTTGTCTCGTACAACAAACCAAATTGGTTATTTATTCATTTTCGAAAGGAACCAAAAATGTTTTATCACTTCGCTCGAATGGTATAGGTTGATTTCTTTGATATTAGCACTGCCAATATAATAGAAACTTTAATTGTATAATATTCTTAAAGGACTTTAATTATACAATACTTTAAATTCTACCTAATAAAATATAATAAGTTTCACATCAGATTACGATACGTTAAATACGTAATCCGTTATAAGCGCACTAGTCTTATATCTGGCGGGGGCACGGCGCTGATTGAGAATATACCAATGCTTGACGCACGGGATGTTATGTACTTATGGGTGTGAATTGTTTATTTATGCATATGTATAGGTTAGGTTAGGTTTTATACGTAAAAAATATCTGACATAATAAAAATAAAAACCTACATAATGTGATACTATAATATAATTATATAGCTTACCTTTTCAATATTGCACGACCGCCACAGTAAGTTGTCCACGCATTTATACTTTAAAGTAAAAATTCAGTATTTCAGTATGTTCAGCCTGTTTTCAAACAATGTTTTTATGCCATATTTTGTCTACTAGTGCGTCCTCTTAATTATTAGAGTGACCCAAAAGTTAACAATCATATGCCAATATTGCAGAGTGAAATTGGAGGCAAATATTTGTTGGCAGTCTCCTTTCTACTAATAGTTTCATAAGATGGCAGCAGATTGATATGTTCCAAAATAGACTTAACAATTAGTGGACTTTTCTTATTATCTGGAGTACTTTGACCTCTTTTATCAGCTGATATTTTTTGAGAAGGAGATAAAAGATTCTGGGTACAAATTTTTTGAGTAAACTTTGGCGTAGTTTCTCCAAATATATTTAAGAAACATAACTTACAAATAATAATCTTTTTGTTTTTTTTTGTAATATGATATTGATATGTCATCTGTCTATTTTTTTTTTTTTCTGGAGTGTTTGTTCGCTTTCTTCTAACTGATTTTTTAGTAGATCTGATGAGATTAGATGTATAATTATTTATTTATTATATATTTATTCGCCTATCATATAATATCATTGACCAGTAAATATTGAATAATATTTGTTGAGTCCCAATCAATTTTAGTCTTACATTTTAATGCTAAATCAATAACATGTTATGATAATAACAAATAATTACTTAGTAGGTAGGTACTTAAAACTATGGTAATTTAATATTATTAACAGAGAATAATGTAGATTGTCAAAGAGTACACAATCCTATACATTTATATTCATTAAGTTTTATAATTATTTTTTCTTCAACTACAATTTTTAATTTTAACATTGAGTATAAAATATGATTAATATACCTTGTTCAAAAACATGCTCTTATGTCCCTAATACTATACTAACATCGTCATAGCCAGGTGCCTTTTGTATATTACTATTTCAAAATCTTCACCATTTAATGTAATCATATTATTGTTTTCACTATTTTCGTATATGTTGTAATCAAAAAAGTTACATTGATTTACCTATATTTTCTAAAATTAATTTACAAAAAAATATCTTTTAATAATTTAAGTAAATAATATTGTTATATAAGTTTAAATATTTGTAAATATTTACTGACTTGAACATTCACTTTTTGAAGATATATGACTAATATCATTGACATCAGCATAATATAGTCTATGTTTGAATTGTTACATTGATTATTTTGGTCCTAGGTCATTAAATATAATGATAGTAAAGTTCTTAGTTATCCTATACTATAAAATTACAAGGAAAACTGCTGACTATAAGCCATCCGTGCAACGGAAAACGTTATAGTGAAACAGTGGCGTAAAAAATGAAGCACCACTCCGTTTTCCCAGCCCGCCGGCCCGATCCCGTCGATTCCTTATAGCGCGACCAATCGCTTACCTTCAGTTTTAAAACGTCGGGGCCGCGTTATCACCTCTTTTCTTATCATTTCGATATGTCATTCCCTCAAATTATCTATCTTTTTTGTAATGGGTGATTTTACTCTAAGATTACTTAAAACATAGAACAAATGATTCTGCTTAAATGCGTTTTGTCTATGTTGCACGTGGGACAGAGAGAGAAAAAAATAAACAAACACATTGTAAGCTCCACTTACTCTCAGAATCTAAAATGTCTAATATAATATATATATAATTATTATTATCAACAAACTAGCTAAGAGCATAAAAATGAAGTTCATCAAATAAACAACTCATATCTCATATTTCTTTGGATCACAATATTAATTGAGTTTACAATAGTAATTTGAAATAGGCGGCAATAGTAATAGGCGGGTTATGATTAATTTGCATATAAACATAAAAATATCTAGACGGAATAACTGCAGGTGGGATTGAGGAATGCTTTCAAGTTTCAACACAATATATGAGTCCTATATAATAGGTAGGAAGATAGAGATTTGAGAAAAATATGTACAAGTATTACAATTTACAGTCATAAATTAAATTATATTTTTCTTTAATCTTTGGTGAAAATAAAAGCTATACCCTAAAATAATATAGGTATTGCTCAAGGTGATTTATATATTATATATATTAATATTTATATTTATAAATCCACCTTGGTACTGCTTTTTAAATGTTTTTAAGCGCATAATAGGTATGCGTTATCGTATTAATTTGAATTACCTAAAAAATAATAATATAGCATAATTAGGCTAATAGGTAGGTATATAGTATAGCCAGCATAGGTACCCATAATATATTAATATTTTAGGTTTAATGTTTATTGAATGTCTGTTCGTAACTGTATTCTTTAAAAAAAAAAAAAAAACCGTTGTTTAAAAATGTTTGCTGAAAAAATCACCACCAAAACAATCGTAATCACTAAATGATTCGCTCCTAAACAATCGCCACCACCTGCCATCGTTGTCACTAGTTCCGCCGTCAGTGTAGATGTCGGAACTGTTAAGCTCCCCACACACTGCAACGGTATGGCGGTGGCGGTAAATTGTGGCAGGACACATTTCACCGTTCACCGCAGCGGCAAAGCCAAGACAATAGAATTTAACTTCACCGCCACCGCTGCAGTGTGTGGGGACCTTTATAAAAAAAGCCACCAGTGCAATTATGATGACATAGTTCGAGGCGGTTGAGTTTACCATCGAATTTATTGTTGTGAGTACCATCGCCGTTAACACTATCCTTTTCTACTGTACACTTACGCAGCTACACATGTCTCCGTGTATTGCTATAACTAAAAACAAAACTTCGATAACAATAGTTGATTTGTTGTCAAAACAAAATATTAAATAAGTTTATTATAATATTAAATACCTAAGTTTCAGTACTTTATTTCTCGTGAGTGTGTGAGAAAGGGAGAGAGATAGATTGATTTTTTATAAGTGCTTACGATTTCAATAACATAATCTGGGTAATAATAGGTACCAGAAAAAACCGAACGAAAGGAAAACAGTGTGGTCGTCATCGCATGTCATCAGTGAGCATCTTGAAAAAAAATGATTTCAATTTCGATCAGCATATTATATTATACGGGATATTATTAATTGTATGAAATTATAATATTTTAAAATAATTTATAATAATTTATTATATTATATATCAAACGGCGCTATCTGTGATAATAATTATATACAGTCTGATACGGAGGACACTTTTGTCCGGCGCTTAGCATAGGCAACTCAATGTGCGTACTTGCTATGGCCGATTTCATGCTGACGGTGAACCTCTTTAGTTTTTAGTATAATATTATAAATCAGTGTTTCTGTGAGGTACAACACAGATAGTATAGAAGCATTTGGTGCTAAATCTTTAGCCATCCTTGAGTACTCTACGCGGAAGTGATCTAACATTGACCATTGTACACCCATGGAGCAATGGGGTGGACGAAGAACCTAGGAATTTATCTTTAAGCTACATACCATAGTTACCTACCGTAATTTTAATAATTGTGTTGACGTACATTATACCTTATATTTTTTTTTTTATATATTTTAAATGCATATGTATTTCACATTGTATGCCCCATGTTTTCCATTTTAATGTCTTATGTCAAAATTATTCACATTATAATATAATTCAGTAAATTAATTAGTTTGTTACTCAGCATGTCGAACATAAATCCTAAATATTGTGTAGGTATAGGTAGGGACCACGTGTCCACTATAACACTGTACACTCTATGTCTCTATAACTCAGTTATTTATAAATTATATTATTCAGTACCCTATATAGGTACATCGTACATACATGTTTTTGAAATCTGTTTGCAATAACTAGCATTGACAAATACAGGACAAGTATAATAAGACGAACAATTGGATCATAAATTCCTATAAATTAAAATGTTTTAACTCTTGTATTTTGAGCATGCACAATAACTTAACATTTGTTTAAAAAGGTACAAACGGTACATTATAATTTTACCAAAAAAATCCATAAAAAATGTTTTTACACCTATCGCTTTTGTATGTAATAAGTGCATGGCTTATGTCAGTGGTTTGCTGTGTGTAGCCAACATAATATCAGTAAACCGAATAAAAAATTGTTTATTGTCTCTATATTGTAAATTAAATTATGTTTATACGATTCAACAATAGTATATGGATTTTGTCATTTAGTTTTGGACTATTTTTCTCATATTATTTTTAAGCGACCATTATAAAATCTAAGATCGTATGTTCTTTTCAGTGGCGGCGCCTGATATTTTTTTACCGGGCCAAATTTTTTCTGGTGGGGAATTTATGTATGGCTAATTGATCAACTATTAATTTGATTAAACTATATTTTAAGGAAAGTATTGCTAAAATACTTTGGGTATAATGTGCTATATTTCTAAATAAATAATAAAAAAATATACCTACTATATTATTATTTATTATCACAAATGTACTACAGTAAAACTTAAAATTTCATCAATTTGTAAGTAACTTTATATTTTTTAATGTACCTATGAGATTTTAGAAAGTGTGTAGCTAATATTAACTTTATTCAATATTATTATTTCTAAATGTGCAAAAAAAGCATATTTAACATTCAAACTTAATATATATTATAACTTAATTCTAAAAATCTTTAAAGTGATTAATACCATTTTATATATTATAAATAATAATTTATCTAATTTAATCAGTCATAACATAACAGATTAATAAAATGCATACTTTCTTACAGTACTAATATTTAGAAAAAAGTATTTTATTTTATCAAATAAGGTATTCGAATAAGGTGTATGATAAATCACTAATGTCTACATTTTTAGTACGGCTTCTTTTCCTTTTCAATTTGTTTCCATAAATATAGATTTTTATAATGCTCTGCCATTATCTTGTAAAACGAATTAGTAGTTTTCAGCCGATCTATCATTTTTTGTTGCTCTGCAATTATAAATTTCTTGTCGACATCGTCACAATCGGGATCCATTTCTAACATTTTTATAAATTTATTTGTGCGCTCTTCGTCTTTGATAGCAGTGTATAATTTTGCAAGTGCATGTATTATAAAAGTGATGCAAATACCTATGGTGGTCAACAATATATCTATTTATAAATATTTTATTAAAACGAAAACTTTTTTTTTATTTTAAGCCGAAATATACAATCTTTATCTGTAGACATCTGACATAATAAGTATATGTGATATAAGACAAATAACATGGGTGTACAAAATAATGAATAAAGAAGCCAACCTATGATGGCACTTTATTAAAAATTAAAAACTAAAATATATTATTACTCACACAAAATATACACAGGCGTTAAATCCATATTATCGGAAAATTGTTCTTAAATATTGTAGTAGACTCTCAAATAAAATAAAATACTAAATATGGAAAATAATGTTGCTAGTCAACATATTATATTATTAATTTCTCATTTATAATTTAATTGTTTTATTTTATTGTAAAATATAACAGTTAAACAGTTTATTGTGAAATGTGAAATGTGAATATAATATTATTTCGATCAATAAGATAATTGAAAAATTAAAAATAGGTTTTGTACGAATCATAATTTATTATTAATTAATTATATTAAAAAAGTCAAAGATGAGTTTATAATATGCAATCTATATTAATTGAGTAAGATCAATTATTTGACCTTAATTAGCCTAACCTAACCATAGGAAACGAGCCATAGAAATATCCATAGTAAAAGAGGGACAGAAATGGAACTTTACCCCCCTTCCAATCTAACGTCTAAATTATAAATAATACTTAGTGTTATAATATTTGCTTATAAACAATGTACTTTAGTATTGTACTACTATATTCATACAACAGGACAAAATAAAGCTGCTGATTTTAAACTTTTAAAAAAATAATAATACATGTAACATAGATCATCTTGTCTCATTATAGGTATTTTTCCCATCTTATCACAAATGGTAAAATTTTAATTGAACGAGTCTGTTATTCTTAAAATCAAGGATAACTCTACCAAAGTCGCACTTAAATCGAAAACTAACAAACTACCTATTAAAAGTTAAGTATATAACTAGATAAGCGAGTAATTAAGATGAACAATTATTTAATTACTTATTAATTATATTGTGTCACAAACTTACATCACAATAGGTACCTATTTCTGTACAACTCAACACACCCTTGCACTGCACCTATTATCACTTGAATTATTTGTTGATATCAAATATTATTATAATATTGTAATCAACATACAAAACTTTTTTAAAAACATTTTTTTGTAAAACTCAATATAATTTCCGTTATATGACGATGTCCTATCTTACCTCTAGTCCTAATCTTACCTAGGTTTCCCTGTCGTCTACTTCCAGCATATTCAGTTAAAATCTAAAATAACTGCATATTTGAATATAATACATATTTATATATTATGATATTATTTATTGGAGAATATCGAAATAAAATATAATATATAGTCGTAATTTATTTATATAACGTATAAGTAATCATTAAAATATTACATCCATTTCTTTGAATTGAAATAGGAAGCGCAGATATATCTAATTTATAATATAACTGAAACATATGAAGTTCAAAGTTCATCCATTATACTGTCCAGTAACCACTATAGGTTTAACATGGTATTTTGTAACTTTTCGTACGATTGTAACTCTACATCTTCATTATTTATCTTATCTCGTGTAGCGCATTTTTATTATTGAAATTTCTCAGTGTAATTTGGATTTGATTTATTACAAGATAAAGTCGACCTTAAAAATAAAAACTACTTACTTAGCACTGTATAAAAAAAGAAGTTATGATATTAATTATAATAATCAAAATCTATCCAAAGTTAATTAGGGACACGTCAAATGTACGCATACATGACAATTTGACAATTGTATATCTTAACTAAATTTTTAAAATAATAATTGTTCAGTAATTTCATATTCGTTCAACTACAGAGTATTGTATATGAATTACAATTAAAAAACTGAAAAGAAAAAGGTTATTGTCCTCTTGATTTGAAAACCACGTAAAAAAAAAATTCTGTGTAAAAAATAAAAACCTTAACTATCTTTAGTTAGGTGATCTGGCCGGCCCTTTTTCTTATCGGTGTTTCGATTATACAATATTCTGTAGACAGTAGACTGCAGTATAGTATTATATTGTATGGTGAGTATTATACATCTACAATTCGAATACCGATAATAATAATTTATTCATTATTAATAGCGTGATTTTTTTTTCCTGTGAAGATGGCACAAGGCCGAAACAGCGTGAACAACAAGAATTGAACGCTTACACACATAACTCATCATATGCATTCAGGTCGCCCGCACCTCTCGTTTTGTCATTCGCCTACGAGCCCCGCGCTAAACGATTGATATAATAATAATAACATAATATTATGTGAGATTATTATTACCGTGAACTGCTCATAATATTCGATACCATACGACAACTACGGCGGCGTTATAGTAGGTACCTATATGCCCGCGAGTTGACTTCATTTGGAGATGTTCATAAAAAAAAACCGACACTGAATTACGGAGCGTGTAACAGCAGTAATCCCGACCGGTTCATCTCGCTGCACGTCAAATTAATCAATATATAGTATAGTTACCTACAATATTGACGAAAGGTGTACTATTTATAAACATTATTCAATCTGTATTGTATATTAGATGGGTACATCAATGCCCTTTCATATTATTATACGTCTCTATAACCGTCACATTATAATTCGTGCCGACCTCAGACTGAAAACCGTTTATGAAGAAGCTATATGTAAGCAATTTTACGCTTCTATATATAGTCGTCTGATTTCCCATACTAATTTCCCCACTTGTCTGAAAAATTTCGCTGTTTTCTTACAATTCCCGGTAATCCTTCAGACGTTTCAAACGTCAATTTTGTAGTGATATATTGGATTCATAATATTATAATAATTACAAAAATTACAAAATACAAACGTAAAATTATTTTTAAAAAAAAACTGTCAGAGCGTATGTCATAATTATAATAAATGCGAGCTTCACTCCTCAGAGTCTGTCTACTTGTTCAAATATACATTTTTAATGTTTGATGTATCATACCCGTATTCTATACAATTATTTTTCCTTTTTAGGTATAGATTTTCTTGTAGATTAATCAAAACGCTTCTAATATTATGACTACCGCGGTTTGAGTCTATACGGACCTTTGTATTAATGTATAATATTATTATTTTCGCAATGGCACTATTATGATATTATGGTATTATAATTTACTCAAGCGCCGCTACTTGGTGTAATATTTTTCCATTTGTCTTTTTTCTAATATGCCCGTCGCTGTCTCAGCGTTAAATTATTGTTGGCCATCGGATCGTTGTTATAGCGTTCAGTAATGGCGTTCGTATTTGGATATAACTATAAACATAATATATAATATTATGTGCTATAATAGTGTGTGTTTTTTCCCTAACCACAATTATTACACACGCATACACACAATATATAGGGACACAGTCTTTTCAAACACACCCAAGGACAACGTCCTTAGATCCTCCGAGATAAATTACCATAATGTCGATCCGAATTACAATTTTATCATTTTAAGCATTGAATCTTCGTGCATCCGAAGATCACAATTTAATAATGTAAATAAAAAAAAATTAATATACTGCATAGTAGTTGGACTATTTAGCTTAGCTTGAAAATCTAAATGTTATGCAAGCATGTTGTTCGACGAGTATTGGCCAAGTCCGGTTTGGTCACCGAGGATCATCCTCGATTTCGTTATTGGTCAATCGCTGTTGTTATTATAATCATGCTGATGTATAAACATATTTTATTTTTTTTTAAAAATACTACTTTTTTACTTTTATGTTGTAAAAAAATATCGAATAATCTGAATACCTTAATAATACAACGCCTGTATAATAGAGCTACACAATTTTTGCAACAAGGACTTCGTCGGCAGGAACGTGTCCAATAACGTTTAACCTTCATTTACTTATTATTCTTATCACGCGAAGATACATAAATTTACTCTTCACAATAAACCTATTTAATTGAGTACCTACAAAAAACAATATAAATTTTTTATGATATAATCAACGCATACACTTTAGGAATCATATCACATATCTAAATAGTTTTATATTTTTGCATAACTAAAATTAATATTCTTAATGGTTGAAAACATGGAAATAATCAAAGAGATACAATTGTTAAATTAAAATAATTTTTTTTTTTAATAATAATTATTAGACAATAGTGTAATACATTATATTATTTAGTTGTTGTTATATTAATTAATTATTAGTTATTACTACATAACATGTTTTAAAATAGTATTACACATTTTTTTATTGTTAAAACGCTTACACTTGAAGCAAAATATTTATATATTGCCATTCGGTATTTAGTATTTTTGATTAATAAGTGCTTATAATTTTTATAGGTATCTATAATATCACTTTATAAATATATAATGAGTATATTTATAAACCATATTCAACTTGAAATAATAATATCTAATTAATTATTAATAATTGAAATTTGTATTGGGTACAAATGTAGGTACTAGATAGGTACCTACTTCTATATTTATAATGATCAATATCTTAAGGGTGTCGGCATCGGTTTTACAAATTATCCGAAATTTTATACAATTTGAAAATTATATTTTGTATTTTAGTTACTACTTTAATTATAATAGGTACTTAACCACTAATCTACACCTCGATGTCTATTTAGGGGGAGTTGATACTTTGTTTTATAAATTAAATTATTAATATAATTATAAATTTTATAACAACGAAAATGTCAAAAACTCTCATGCCCTGTCTAATTGTCAAATTTGGTTAATTTTTTTTTTTATTTAAAGAAGCAAACATTTTTCAAGTCAGATCAAAGACCGATTTTTCATTTTAATTTAAATAATGGTAGAAAAATACGTTTGAAAAAGAACAAATATTATGCATTATCAAAATTCATATCTTAGCTTCTATAGTTATGAATTTCAAAATCAGACATTCATCCAATGTTATCTTCTTTTAAATAAAAAAAAAAAATTAACGAAATCCGACTATTCTTCAGGACGTAAGAGATTTTCCTGTAAGACATGTTTTTGTTTTAAAAAAACACTCCGACTCCAATGCCCTTAAAGGACATTTTTTTTTCAATAAAATACAAACAATTGTTTACATACGATTGATTACAATAGGTATATCTGTAAATATTTCTAAGTATTAATTATGTTTTAAATCATAATTATTAGATGCATTAAACTATTTTTGGATAATAATATATTTTATATAATATTTGATTTTAATAGATACAAATTGATCGTGGGATGATTAGGAATACACGTAGGTAAGTTGATATACAGTATGCACCAGCATAAACCATAAATAAAAAAAAACATTAATAAAAATTGTTTATCGTTAATCAAATATAGATAATGCCAATTCCTTTTTATGTAACATCAATTACTATTATAAACTATGTTTAATATTTTAATAATAAGTATCTCCTTTCTCAGCTAAAATATTGAAATATCTTACGAGACTAACTATAAAATTACTATAATGACCTGCTAACCCGAATTATCTGCATGTTAAGTAATAGCTTGGCCATGTTTGGTTACATATAAGTGTAAGTAATAATATTAAGCTAAAGTTTTTTTTTAGGGAACGACGATCAAAGATCATTTCAAAGTTTGACAATTCAAACGATCACAATATTTTAATTTCGGGATTAGTTTATTTTTTTTTTTTTATTGAAAAAACGTGCAACTATCTTGCAGGTATATTACATTTCAATAAATCAATAACACATAAATATAATAAACCATTAAATACCTACCTACTGTGATGTACAAGTACATATGTAGATTTACTTTCGGTGAAGAATTAGAAAGCAAATATTCAATGAGTACATTATATTAATTTATTAAAAAAAATGTATATAGCCAATAGCCATATAGGTAGGTAGGTATAAGTATCATACCTGGCATAATGGCATATACATAATATTTCAACGGTTTGTAGCATACTGCTATGTACCTATATTAGTATCTATAATTCATTATAGTAATTTTTAATATAAGGTATTAATTAGTACATTTTTATATCTTAATAACTACTATTGTTTCTCTAGCTCAACAATGTTATGTTTTTAATTTGCATACAGATTTTATTTTTTATATTTATTCAAACACTTTTAATGTGATTTTAAAGAATAAATATTTAGTTGACCAAAATTTAAAGATTTTGAAGAAATCGTGCTATTAAATTCCTATAAATATAAATAGGTATAATATAGGAATTACATATACTTTCGTAGTTTCATGTTTGTGTTCCGTGACCTCACTATATATTGGTAGGTATTAGGTATACGTACTAAATACATATAACGTTGAAATTATACATTCTTATTCCTTTCGTTTTCATCATTATACATTTACACTAATAAAGTAATATGCTATTATGTATATAATATAAAAGCACGTAATATTTAATCCCCAAATTGTATATCGTGTAGTTAGGTATACCTCGACTAAAATAAAATTGATGGTTAATTCGTTGTAGTGTTATCCATCCTCTTTAAAATAATAATCCCTGCCGTTAAACCATATGTCCATATACCTAAGTAGTACATACAATAATATAGAATTATACGAACTTCATATTTTAATAAGAAAAGTTAGTGAAAAATATTTAACGAAAAAAAATACTCACGGGTTCTTTGTATTTAAACTTTCTATCGAAATAGTATTATATACAATTATTTACAAATCTTTTCATTATGCAAGGTCACAAGGATGTAATATATTGGTACTTGGCTATTTGAAAGAAACCGTAGAGAGTGCAAAGATCAAAAAAATTATTAAATATAAGGATAATTTAAAATAATTATTAACATTATATACCTGCCTAAATATAAATACAAATCATTATTATACAATTTTATTTTAGGTATTATTTTTGATTAACTTGTTTTTTTTTTATTCAACAATTATTATTGAATGTAATTGTTATTTATAATGGTTGATATTTTATAATGATGAAACTAATATAAACACATTTATGTACTCATATATTTATGCTCTAAATATTTTCTATACACTATAATTAATATTTTTTTCTATATACCAATTAAAAAGTTGCGTAAATTACGAATTTGGTTTGGACTTACAGCTTTAATTTTATAATAATTGGGTGAAGTAAATTTAATCGGGTGTATAGAATTTTCTTTTAAAGTGAGTACCCCAAGTAAGTTTGTTATTGAGCTTAATACTCGATTATACAAAATAATTTAATCAATAGGTATTTGATATAGGTGATCAAACTCAATTAAATACTAGATTATAAAACTATATATTAAATACCTATATTTAATTTTTTAATTTTTAATGACTTATTCTTACATTATATCACTTAGTTTGTATATAATACCTACTGGCTACTACAATATATTATTATTAATATATATAATAGTATATAATAAATATTAACTAAAATATAGACATATAGTTTATAAAAATGAATCTTAAATAGTTTTATCATATGACACCGGATATTAAAATGTTGTAGGTTAGTAGAAATAATCAGCTTATTAAAAAAGTTAAAATTTTACCAGTAAGATATATATTACAATATACGCTTTAAACATAAAATAAATTGTTCATA
The DNA here is from genome assembly GCA_949089665.1 of Macrosiphum euphorbiae. Classification (NCBI taxonomy): domain Eukaryota; kingdom Metazoa; phylum Arthropoda; class Insecta; order Hemiptera; family Aphididae; genus Macrosiphum; species Macrosiphum euphorbiae. The sequence goes on along the minus strand of CARXXK010000003.1, from coordinate 24,596,590 downwards.
AATCATTGATGTAATAAAGTATTTTTAGTAGTTTAATTTAATAATGTATACATTTTTGAACAGATTATATACTATAGAGTGTATGTATAACTTATTAATTTATACTTAACATAATATGCCAACGGTTAATTCATGCCTTTAAAATTATTCTCATGTTTTATTACAATTTATTGTATTAACATTTTTTAAATATTGAAATTTATTATTTTAAAACACGCATTGTAAAATATTTGATGAGAATAAAACTAAAATATCAAATAATTAAACAGATCGTATAGACTATAGAATAATTTTATGCACTTGTTCTTGCTTTAAGAAAATAAGTAGGTATTTATTTTTTCTAACACAAATACGTTTTTGGGCTGAGACAGATATTTTTTTCTAACTGATTTTACGTAACGCTTTGTTTACCATCATAGAAATAATACAATGTAAAAATTGCCTAATTAACACTAGGTATATATACAATTAATGGCTATACTTATTAATACATATTTGAGATGTATAAATATTGTTCAAAGTGGAAAATATTGAGAAGCTATGTCACACGATCACCACCTCTGAATTTTTTTTTTAAAGTTTCCTTTACATTGTCTCCTACATTTGTTGTTAATATAATATAATACACATTTTTGACATTGGGAATAATATATTATACCAATAATGTAAATAAAATAATAGATGGTAATATGTACAGTAGTCGAGCGGAGTAAAATATTATATTGGTATAATAGCTATAACTAATAATACTAATGAACAGTATAATATATATTTACTCTTTAATACATTTTACAATTAGAAGTTGATTATTATATTAGAATGTAATTAGGTACTTACCTACTTTTATATTATATTATTTGTATTTTGTATATTATCGAAATTATATTAGTTTAAACTTTAAAGTTCTCCTGTAATACTACTGATTTTTTTGTTATCTAGTATACATTTGTAATTAATGTAAAAATAACTACTATAATTCTGTAATATATGGGGTACTTACACTTTAAAAAAATAAATATTTTTGCATACATATAAATTAAGTACCAGGACCAAAAACAGATACATTTTTTCCATAATTTTGAGTTATAAGTACAACATCAAAATAAATTGTGCTGGATAAATATTAAATATTAAATTTTAAAATACACACCCGTTGTGTGTGGGTGACACATTTTAGTGTGATATTTGACCGATGTTTTAGTAAAAGTCATCTAATACAACCAAAGATGAAATTAATTTAAACATGTATACTATTTGCGTCTGTATAATAAATAAATAAATTTAATTTTAAAAGAAATAATTACACAAATCAACATAATGTCATCCTATTTATATTACAGATTAAACATAAAATTAAAATATTTGAATTACATTTAGTAGAAAATTACGTATTGCACAGCACATTTCCATAAAACAATTTGCATATTTTACAAAACTTAACTGAGCATAAATCTTTGCCTATTCCAGCTATACGTTACTTAGCTGGACCATTCGAATACTATATGGTGACAGTGAGAACTGAGTACAAATGTACAATATGCAATTGGGTGCCAGGTATGAGGTATATTATTATAATATGTAGTTATATGCGGCCAAATGTGGTAACAATACATAATCAGTTTATCGAAAAGTTATTTAATAAATAAATATATAGAAGACATAGGTGCAATGGTGCGTAATATATGCATATAAGTGTACGTATAACAATCTACATAAGGCACGAAACACGAGTTGCATTATATATTCATATTATCACTATTTGCTATCATATCCACTATCGGTTATTACTTACTGCTATATAATTTAAACAAAAAACCTCGTCATTTACATTTACTATTAATATTATGGTTGGTTCATTGACTCGTTATACAATTTGAATACAGGTACCGGTCCGGAAAGTTTAAACACTTAGGTACACGTCGTAATGTTTCGATGCGTGAATAAATCTGTGTAAAAATTATAATATAAAACGATATCATTCAGTTGTAAGTCACGCCAGTCACGGTAGATTTAATATTATGTTAATTTTGTTGATATATCAATTTTAATATTATAAGCTTGTAGGGCTATATTAATACGATTTTTTTTCCTGTAAACGAGTTCAGCGAATTCATTCTTAAAGTGAGGTGCTCACCAAGTATACCTTGAGAATGAAAACTGGTATCGGTGAAGATGTTATCTGGTAGAGTAGTTTATTGTCGAGGAGACTATAATGCTCAGACATCCGATACTCTGCAGAGCTGGTGCGATCCTAATTTACTTTGTTCTCCATTCTAGATTTTTGCTACTCCTGTGGTATCGTGCCGATACCCGTATTATGTCTTGTGTGGTCTAAAATTTATAAGCAATCACTTCCTACGCGACTTTCAAGCACTTCAGTATACACTACTACGACGTATTATAGGTACTGAAAAGAAACAAACAACTTCAGAACTCTCGAACCCTATATAGAGTCTGTATACTAGAATAAGAAAATAAATATGTTTTTTTTCTAAAATAAATACATTTTTATGAATTTAAACTTTATTCATTATTTGGACAGTCATCCTATGATACTATACTAGGTATTTATAAGATTGCGTTTTTATGATGTTCTTATTTTGTATGTTTTTGACACAGTTGCAGTTTACAATTCTGAAATAGACGTGGAATGTTAAAAGTGAAAAGTAGATGTTATCCCTTAGAAAGAAATGTATATTTAATGAAAATATGTTTGTACATTTATTTCAATGAGCACAACCATAGAATTTTACATGATTATTTGATATGTTTATATATTCCATGTTGAGGATGCTTATTAATTCTAACAAAAAAATGTAATCAACTCTTGCCAAGTCGGCATGTATATACTTTCTTGATTTTTAATTTTTGGAGAAACATTAACTTTATGTATATATTTAATTACAATAATATGACTAAGCCAAATTGCACTATAGACAGGGTTCGAAATGGATAGTAACACATTTTTTTCCAAGTATACCTACAGGTTACAACATTTTAGTGGTCTGTTTCTATAATGTTAACCTTTTTTTTAATACTTTATTTGTACAATTATTTTGGAACTCACCTCGTACTCTCCAGCTTTTTTAAAATTTAAACGAATTAGGGGTAAAGTGAAAATTTTTCACTGCACTTCTTCTAGCCAATGCGATTCTAACTGAACTCTAAAAAACAAAATCCGTTCTCCAGTTTCGGAGTTCTGTGTTGCTTAATAAATATCTAGCTAAAATTTACTATTTTTTAACAGTTAAAAATATAACTATTATTTTTTTTTAAATTTCACATTTTGTATTTACTGGACAATCCCCTTTTAATAAGCTATCAAACAAATTACTGCTCTTATTCTAAGTGAAAAGTTGAAACTAGAGTTTTCAAGTTTTCATTATTCTGTTTGGGCATTATATCGAATCGAATCATTAATTTCTTATATTAAAGCTAACCTAATTACCCATACCTAACCTTTATTACTTTCCTATTTATCATAAACTCTTGAAGTAGGTATTCGAAATTCATTCCAATTGCTATGCATACTTGATTAAAAATCAAACTAAATGAAATCATGAATGAAAATATATAGATAGTGGACCTATGTACACCTATACTGTAAAATTAACTATAATAAAGTACATGAAATATGGGCCAAATACAGTTTATAGAAAAATAATATTGGTTCATACTATATTTATTTTTCCAGTAAATATTAATGTAAGTTTTAAATCGTCGGTATAATAAGTAATGTGCAGAGTTGGGATGTTATAGCATTTGTATATTTCTTATGAGATGCTTACAAATAGCAGAGTAACCTGAAAATGTATTTCGTGATATAGAGAACTCAAATAAAAAATTTTATTTCTCTTTTTTTTTGAATATTTTGCGATTTTTCAGTTTTTAGTGGTTTTTGAACTTTTTGAGACTTTTTTTGCATTTTTACCTGTTTTTGAATCAAAATTTGTCATATTTTAAGAAATTGTATTTTAGTAAAAGTGTTTTTAGATTTTCGTCAATCGAATTATTACAATAATTTCGTATTAGGTATTTGGTTCTAATTTTTGTTATCTGATGATTTTGTTGGTTTTTTTGTCGATTTCTACTGCAGAATATAGCGTTGAATGCGTTGTATAGTCAATTCATTTGGATTCTGATCAGAGTGACTAAGATATTTCTTTAAGTTATTACCTATAATGATTTGTAAGTGATTAAAAAATTATTAATAATAAATTTCCTTTTTTTTTTTTACATATTTTGTTGTTTTTATTGCATATTTTTAGTGATATTTAAGGTAATATTATAGCGCATATTTATGCAATTTTAAGTGCTATGAAATCCCAATAATGGTAATGTGTAAATATTATACTGCACGTGTGTAATATATTTATTCGTCGTGTACCTATATCATAAATTAAATACAAAGTTGTATATTACTGGTATAAAAAAATTTATCATAATACTCGATATTTTTCCTCTGCAAGAAAAATTGAGGAATCATAGATATGTTTTTGGGTATTGTTATAACTGAGAAACAATTTTTCTTGCAGAAAAAAAATATCAAGTAGCACGCTAATTTTAATGAAATATCTGTTGCGAAATATTATGGTAGACATTACAATCAAAATATAATAATATTATTATTTATATATATATATATAATATACATAGGTAGGTACTATTTCTGGCGGGATCGGCCAAAAACAGATAAAGCCCAAAAACGATATCTATGATTAAAAAAAAATGTATATTTAATAAGAACAAAAAGTAACGTAATTGTTATTGATATGATTATTATATAGTATTTTGATTATATTTTTCTAGTAAATAGTTGGTTCGTAAATTTATGATTTCAAAAATAATAAAAATAACGAATGAAAAGTTCCTCAAAAAAATTGTTAAGAATAAAAGTTTTATAAAATTATATTTCTTTGTTATTGATTATTAACTACCTACTATTTCTGTTAAAAACTAAGTGACCTTTTACACCACTTTTTCACTTTTTCTTCAAATTTATGAAAATGAATAATTATAGAGTTTTAAATTATGACATAAGTTATAATAGTTGCAACTGCCTATATGATCAAAAAAATTTTTTTCATTTATTAAAAGCCCTTCAGAATGAAAACAAAATACTTACTGCAAATTGCAATATACATAATTCAACTGAAACTGTATCATTATTTATTGACGGTTTTATATAACAGTTTTTACTACTGCAGATGTAGTGAATTTAATATAATAAAATTATCATAATATTATCATTATGTTAACTACTAAAAGATTTTTGTTAAATAGGTACCTACCGTGTTATATACACGTACTTACCTATATAATATGCGTTTATACTTTATACAATTGTGGATTATACAAGTTTATACACATGCAATTATAGGTATATAAAATACAGTATTCTTAAATCACTAAGGATACTAAAAATTACTTATTTAAATAATACTAAACTCATAAACGATAATGGACTTGTTGCGTGGTTTATTTTTATTTTTTATTATAGTTGGAACCTGATTCAAAATTTAAATACCTAATTCATTTTGCACGTGGACATTATAATTTATAATTAGCTATTATGATTTATGGTAACAGTACAAGTAAAATCGTATATTTATTTTTCTAATTTATAATAATACTATATGGATATAAATGTATAATAAAACAGTATTTCCATCTAATTTATTGTTGCAACATGAACTTTATGAAAATATACAATCTATAGAATTATCTCTAACATGCATGAAATAATTACGAATTATTTGATATTATATCATATATTTTACATAACTCATAATATATTAGAGTGATCTATGAAATAAATTTACTTGACACGTAAACTGTTTTACATTTGATGGTACCAAAATCACACATATTTAACAAACAGGTTTTACATTTTTTTTTGTTATTATGCCAGTTTATATTTATTACAAATATACAATATTATTACGACTAATCGTAAAAACGTAATTTATTTTTATTTTTAAAATATCCTAATACAATCATTCATGTTTAAAAAATAATATTAGTCCTTCAATTGCTTGGTTTTCTAAAAACTTTTATAAGAATCTAATATATTTTTTCAGCGTTGACTACAATAGTGTATTTAGAATTTTTTTCTTGGGAGTATTCACTATACTGGATATAATTTCAAATATTATAGAACATAATATATTATTGTATTTGTATATGATATTGGTACATGAGTATATTATTTCCATACATACCAGCCACCAGGTACTTATGTGTACGATTTACAACAAGACTGACTGGTTCAAAATACATCGATTTTCAATTTATAATCGGAAAGTTTTTATGAATACAATTATGTTCATATCTCGATTATATAAGTAAAATTATGACCAGCTAGTAACATCTCTATTTTTTAATATGTTTTAGTGAAATTCATTGTATATTTTTCGAACTTTTTAAAAAGTGTAATAAAAAGTAGGTACCTATTTCAAACACTTAATACATTGTCATTCCTATATTCCGTTATTTTTTGTATTTTGATCTATATACAATTGAACAATTTTAATAAAGACTATGCCTAAATGACTTGCTTTTTCTAATTAATTAATTTTTTAAAGATTTAGTTTTACATTGCACTAAACCATATACCTAATATATTTTTGTGGCGTCTAATAGTTACTCACCTTAACAATTATTTTTAAAAACTTTCCCCAATCATGCACTCATATATGGTTATTGGTTACATATAGTATATACCAATATACCATTATGAATGTATTCGAAGTGTATAATATTAGTATACTAGGTATAAATCGTATTAAGTAGTTAATCTTTTAGAGCCACGGATGATCTTTAATGGTGTGTGGGTTTATACCACCGATAGATAATTATATAAACATAGCTAACTCATAATAGACTGCTGTGTTATAAATTTGGACGTTAATACTTAATGCTAATCCTCTCATTTGTATGGTCGTTAGTGTTATTCCTTACTTTCAGTTAAAATCGGCTATCAAATATGATGTTGATGTACTAGATACTGGTTAAAACCTAAATTAAAACTTTAAGAATATCGATTTTGAGTTTCGGTTTCAGAGTGTTCTGACTATTATATAGGTATAAGTACACATTTAAATTACTTTTATAATTAGCGAATACAGTGTATTGGATGTAGTAATACAACATATGGAATACATTTTATAATTGTACTTATTTATTGATTATATTTATAAAATAATGCAAACATATAGTAAGTAGGTATAGTTGTATACCGTGTACCTTACTTAAATACTTAATAGTTGTACTTTACATAGTTTTCGTACTTTTAAATAAATGGTTTTTGATTCACAGATCAAATATAAGAACTCTTGTATTGGATTTTTCTATTTATTGCTTCATTATGACATTTTATATTTCTCTGATTTGGTTTATACTTCATAGGTTTTTCATTTTTTAAAAATAATTTTGAAATTTGAATGAAATCATCGTTAAAAAGATTTTATTAGTTAGACTACAACAACAAATTGTTTAGTCAACGAGAAATGTGTCACTAAATTACTACTGTAAAATTATAAAAAATAGAAGTAGCTACCTAATTACATATTGAAAAAGTCTCTCTGCTGTACATTAAGTTTCAAGTGGGGCCACTGTATAATGGAAGGTATTAAATTTGAATTCAATGATATAAAAAGGTGGGTAAGTGGATGTCGCTCTGCTGTACTGTAGGTTACAAGTGGGTCACTGTATAATGGATGGTATTAAATTTGAATTCAATGATACAATATCATTGTATAAGAAAAACGATTCTGAGCGAAGACGGTATGTCAGTCTAGGTTTAAGACAAATTATATACATATCTATGGTATTAAAAAAAAAATTGACCTATAATAAATTCCAAATTAATCATATCACATTATCACAATATCCATTAGGTACTTATAACACGTTATACATCAAGATCAATTACAAACCCTGATACTATCATTGATATATAATAGTACACTTTAGAAGTTTCAAGTAGGTACCCACGAATAATATTATATAATCACAACAAAATAACTAGGTTTTTTAATATGTAATTTCGTCCAAATTTGAACATAAAATGACTATAAAAATAAACTGTGATTGTATATTTTTTAGATTTTTCGGTAAGAGAATTAACTACTTACGTAGAATCTTGTTTTAAATTTTCAATCCTTAGCTATAAAAACTGAACATTTTAGAATTTATTAATTACGATGATTAATAATTTTCGAGATTTTGAAAAATTCTGTCAAAATTCGATCTTTAAATGCTTATAAAAAAAACTGTGCCTATGTATTTTTAATATTTTTCAACTGCTATTGTAACAATATATCAGGAGCCTTGTATTAAATGTTTACACTTTTTGGCCCAACAGATAAAACTTTATTGATATTTGTAGAAAAAAAAACTAAAAAAAATTGAAAGCTGTAAATGTCCATAAACAGCTCAAAAAGAGTCAAAATATTTTCAAAATTGTATGGTGTATAGGAAATGCTAATATAAACATTCAGTGAAATTTTCATGTATCTACAGTTATTCGTTTTTGAATTACAACAAAATAAGGAAATCGCTACATGAGTAATCGAGTGAAAATCCAATGTTGTAAAAATTTGAATTTCAAACGCTCATAAAAATTTAATTTGACTGTCCGGTAGAGATTTTTTTATTGATAAAGGTAGATAATCTTATAAGGAATCTTGTGTTTCATTTTCAAATCTTAGATTTAAAAAGAAAAATTTTTAGGAATTCTTAACTCAAAATAATTTGCTAATTTTCGTGATTTTTCCATATTTTGTCAATTTTTGAACTTTAAATGCTTATAAAAAAAAATTGTGACTAAGGATTTTTAATATTTTTCATCTGCCTTTGAAACAACATATTAGGAGTCTTCTATTAAATTTTCAAGCTTTCGCAACCAACAAATACAATTTTATTGATATTTTTAGAAAAAAAACTAAAAAAAAATGGAAAATGAAAATGTCCCTAAACAGTTCAAAATAAATCAAAATATTTTGAAAATTTTATCGTGTATAGAAAATGCAAATATAAACAACCAGTGAAAATTTCATGTATCTACGGTCATTTGTTTTAAAGTTACACCAAAAACCAAATTCGATTTTGTCAAAAACTGATTTTGCGTAAAAATTCCCGTTTTTCCTTAATTTTTATGTTGTTTTTCCCGGCGCTTGTGAAAACTATTGGGAATTTTAAACTTTGACCTCCCCAATGCACCAACGATATTCACTTTCCAATCGAACAAGATACTGAAGTCAAAAATCGAAGCATTATTTCGACTACTTATCGTGTACACAGACACAAAAATAAAAAAATAAAAAAATAAAAAAATAAAAAAATAAAAAAAAAAAAAAAACACACATCATTGTAAAATCAATACATTCATCGTTTCACTCAGAATCTAATATCAATGTATAAGAAAAACGATTCTGAGCGAAAACGGCCAATCAGCCTATGATATTGCTAAGTATATTTGATGATATTAAGGTGAATAAAGTAATTTATATATAACAAATTTACGTGGAATCTTGTATTAAATTTTCAAGATTTTTTACCTAACAAATTGAAAACTGACAATGTCCGTAAACAGCTTAAAAAGAGTCAAATTATTTTCAAAATTGTATGGTATATAGAAAATGCTAATATACACATTCAGTGAAATTTTCAAGTATTTACAGTCAATAGTTTTTTAATTACAATAAAACAAGAAAATCGTTACATCAGAAATCGAGTGAATATCAAATGTTGTAAAAATATGAATTTTAAACACTCATAAAAATTTAATTTGAGTTTTTTGTAGACATTTTTTTTTTTTTTTGATAAAGATAGACAAACTTATGAGGAATCTTGTATTACATTTTCAAATCTTAGATTTCAAAAGAAAATTTTTTATGAATTTCTAACTCAAAATAATTTGCAAATTTTCGTCATTTTTACATATTTTGTCAATATTTGAACTTGTGACTATGGATTTTTAATTTTTTTCATCTGCCTTTGAAACAATATATTAGAAGCCTTCTATTAAATGTTCAAGTATTTTTACTTAACAAATAAAATTTTATTGATATTTATAAAAAAAAAACTAAAAGAATGGAAACTTAAAATGTCAGTAAACAGCTCAAAATAAATCAAAATATTTGGAAAATGTTATGGTGTATAGAAAGTGCGAATATAAACATTCATTCAAAATTTCATGTACCTACTACCTACGGTAATTTGTTTAAGAGTTGCACCAAAAACCAAAATCGATTTTCTCGTAAACAGATTTTGCGTACAAATTCCCGTTTCTCCTTAATTTTTCTTTTGTTTTTCAAATCGATTTTGAAAACTACTAGGAAATTTTTACTTTTCACCCCCCAAAGTACCAACTAGATTTACTTTTCCATCAGAAAAGATACTGCTGAAGAAAATCCAAGCATTTTTACTGTCCTATAAGGTGATAACAGACACAAAAAAAAAAAAATAAAAACACACATCATTGTATAATCAATACATTCATCGTTTCACTCAGAATCTAAAATATCTATATACATAGAACTGGCATGTATTCATTACCTACCATATAAATTACCAATAAATATAAACTATTAAATTTTAATAGACATGTTAAAAAGACTGTAAACATTGACTACTATGAAAATTACAAATGTCATCAAACGATATTACCTGGGTTAGCCGGGCCCAACCCAAACTGCTCCCATCTATTGTTTGTTAGTTCCGAAACGATATAATTTACTTTGCATATAAAATTGGAAAAAACAGCTACAAGTTTTTAACTACGCCTCTTTTGAGACAGTCCTATAAGCCTCATGGTGGTTAAGGGGGGGAGGGGTTAGTTCCCCCCAAATATTTATCGAGCCTCCACAAACAGATACAAATTAAAAAGTAACTTTCTAGGTTACTTTTTAGTTTGTATCTGAACCAATTATATTTAATGTCATCAATATCAAGATTTTATTTATTTTTAACCCGGCAATTTTTGGCAACAATTGTTAAATTACAAATAGCTTAAGCTATTTTTCTTATCACCAAAAAGCATAATACATAACGAGTTAATGAAATAATTTTTAAAAAACCTCAAATTTGTTCATATTTTTTTTTTTAATTACCTATTTCATTAACTCGTTATGAATTATGCTTTTTGGTGATAAGAGAAAAAGCTTATTGCCAAAAATTGCTTGGTTAAAATTAAAGAAAATCGTGATATTGATGATATTAAACAAGTAGGTACCTAGTTACTGAAGATGTGTACCAAAATTTAAATAAATTGTTATAAGTAGCTTTCACTATACCTGTTAGTTGCGCAACCTGCAAACGTTCATTATCTTCAATGCGGCAATTAAATGCTTGTCAGAAAACAACAATGAAACAAGAACGATTTTCAAATTTATTAATATTGAATACCGAAAAAGATGTAACTATTAGTGTTGACACAAAAACAATTATTGATACATTTTCAGCAACTAATGGAAAATTAGTATTGATTTTATATTATTTTATATGTACATTTTGTATTTGTGTAAAAGTTGAATTCAAAATGTGTCGTGATATATAATTTTTAATAATTTTAATTAAAAAATTTTAAGTTAGCTACTAGGTACCTAGTTTTATATGAATTTATTTGAGTATTGTTAGTAGCCAGGCGGTATATTAGCTGGGGGGAGGGTGCTCCCTAACCCCCAGTAAAAAAAAATTGACCATAGTTGTACCTAAAAATTAAGCCTGCAGAAGGAATTTGTATTGTCAAAAACGGGAGGCTTTGGGAATTCACATATTTGTACAAAGGGAGCCGTTTGGAAGTTGACCTTTTTGTAAAACGAGAACTATTTGGAAAAAACGGAAGCCAAATAAGCTATATACGGTTAACCACCTAGTAGTTTTTACTTTTATGTGATTTAACACAGAGGCTCAGTTATCTTAAGGCCACCCAATCCACATAGTATACACGCTAATGCATCTGCCCCTATACAAATACAACAATTACAATATTTTGTATAATTTTTTAATAATATATTATATATGTTGTAATCTGTAATCATATTATGCGATAAATACTTTTCATTACTTTTTCAAACCATATAGGTAGGTAAGTACCCATACAGTTACACATTTCAAAAAATATTAATCCAGCTAAAATAATATATATCATGAATATAATATTAAGATATGATATGCATACTGTATAGTGTATAAGTATACCTTCTAAATTCTGCTGATCATATTTTAAAACCTATACTGATGAAGATATAATAATGTAGTTATTTTGAATTAATTTGTATACATTATTTTCGTTTTTCGTTGTATATTTTAACTTAAATATAAAAATGATGGTACTCTTAAAAATGTCTAAAATAAAAATATTAGAGTATTGAAATGGAATAAAATAAGAACATAAATTAGTTTATTGATTAATTAAAATAGGTCAAAGAGAAAATTGACGTAATTGGATAACGTCCAGCAAAAAAATGTATGTTAATTTGCAGAAAAATTAAAAAAACGATGTGCAGTGCAATATAAAAATAATGAGAGAAATAAGGAAATTTGTTTTGAATGTTTATCATTGACCGGAATGACCTTTATACATTTTAAGTGATATATGTTTATGTGTTAAATATCTGATTTTTTTTTAAGCCATTAAACCAACATTTAATTTTTAATGTAATAATAATGTAGTAGGGAAAAACAATTTTTAATAAATTATTCATTTGACATTTTATAAAAAAAAAACAAATGTTAAATGTTTATTTTTTAAATATATCTATATAAATGTTAAAAAAATAATTTTAGTTACCTAGGTATTATTATTATGTATTATGTGTATAATAATCTATTTTATCTGTAAATTTATCCTATTTTTTATTCTAAGGAACTTGCCATAGAAAGTTAATTTTGGGAAATTCTACTACAGTTTCAATAATAATATAACATGAATACAGCAGAATCCTAGAAATCCACAATTTGAAACCAAAATACTATGAAAATATAAACGTTTAGCTTATTTAAAAAAAAATTAATCATGAACTACGAATTACGATTATTTTTATAGATTATAAATGCATTTACACATTACACATTATATGCATCAGTATGTATGTGCCTATATAAAAAAAAGTACGATTTCGGGACCATCTGGTCGTGCGAATGTGCGATTTTTCTTTAGGGATGATGAGGCTGATAATATGTTCACACAGAGTTGATTTAATTATAGGGTCTCCCATAATTTTAGCTTACTGATGCCGAGGTTTTATTTTAGGTTTTGTGTCTGTAGAAATCTGTATTTACAGTATTTCTATGGTCTATGAAAAATACTGTAAATACAGATTTCTACAGACACAAAAGGGTGGCCTCTTAAATTTGAGAAAATTACAAAATTATTTCTATGGTCTATGAAAAATACTGTAAATACAGATTTCTACAGACACAAAACCTAAAATAAAACCTCGGCATCAGTAAGCTAAAATTATGGGAGACCCTATAATTAAATCAACTCTGTGTGAATATATTATCAGCCTCATCATCCCTAAAGAAAAATCGCACATTCGCACGACCAGATGGTCCCGAAATCGTACTTTTTTTTATATAGGTACAATACAATGTATAATATGTCATCTAAGTACATATTTAAGTTTGTAGTTTGTAGGATATATTTTCATGTGAGGATAACCTATAGCGGTGTGAACTTAAAGTTTTTACTCGACAAACGAGTGGAATAAGAAAACATAACACGATATTTAACTTCAAGTTTTTATATTTTCATCTTTTTTTGTTACATCCAACATAACAGAATAGTTGTGTACATAGTAAGTTTGCCGATATTCGTCGTTCAGACACAAATAACGAAAATTACTGAGGACACAATATTTGCAATGGTAAAAAATGTGCATGATTTCACATGCATTGTCTAATAGCTAATGGTATACGTGTGTTTGGGCCGTTTCAGCGTACATGGTTACATGCGGGCTGGGTTTACTTCTTTTTGGAGTCTTCTGGTTTCTGTGGTTGGGAGGCGATCAATTCCAAAGACTTGGCGATCTCTGAGGGGATGGTCGGGACGACGTTTCCGACTGCGTGGTAACCGGTCTCGTCGGCGTAGTACTTGACTTCGACTGGAGCACCGTCGTCACCGACGTAAGCGTAAGAGCCTTCGATCACTTGGACGGCGTTTTCGGATCCGGCGTTCTTCACGTATCCGGCAGCCTGGGCAACGATACCGTTCTCGGTTTCGAATCTGAAATGTACGCACATGGTTTACAAACAATATAATTTTGATGTGCATGCCGTGTGGTGCGTCTCTATTTCTCTATTTCATCCGCCATTTGCGCCGTTGCAGAAAGTCGATCAAATAATTGTAGGTATATCTATTATAATACTAACCCGTATTTGAATCCGTTTACGTCAGCTTCTTGCGATTGTCTGACGATAGCTGGCAATTTGTTGTCAACGTTTTTGTACACTGGAGCAACAACCTTGGGCACGACTGGCACGGGTGCGATGATCGAAGCCGGGGTGACGGCACTGACGGCGGGGTAGACTGCTGGGGCACCTGGGTAGTAACCGCGGTTGTAACCTGTGTGAAAATAGTAAGTTATAAGAAATTGTTAACGTATCGTGTGATTCTGCAGTGTCTTCTTAGACGAATAATAAACGAAATCAAACCTTGGTATCCTGGGTTGTAACCAGATTGGTAACCAGTTTGGTATCCTGGGTAGTATCCCTGGTAACCTTGGTATCCTGGGTAGTATCCTTGTTGTCCCGGGTAGTATCCGTTACGGAATCCGGAGTTGTAACCTTGGTAACCTTGGTAACCCTGGTAACCTTGGTAGCCTGGGTAGTACCCTTGTTGGCCTGGGTAGTAGGCTTGGTTGGATGGGAATCCACTGAAAGTGAAAGCTTTGGCAGCTTCCTTAGGAGGGGCCGCAGCCACTGATGCGATGACAGCTACTAACACTACCTAAAAACGAAGACAAAAAAAATTATATTAAATTGCTGAAGATAGAAATAATTGTATGTATAATTATTGCAGTGTAGTAGATATAGTAGTAATTATTGCAGTGTAAATGTTGTAGTTACACTGGGAAAACTTTTATAGGTGTAACATTAATTTTAAATTGAAACTAAAAATATGCAATTGGTTAAAATGTTAAATACTCGTATTTAGCGTAAATATTATTTTTACACTTTTGCAAAATATAAATATTGAAATAATAATTTGAACTTAAAAAAATTAAAATTCCCAGCTTAAGTTAAATTTTTTTGGCGGTTTTATTAATTTAAAAAATATGTTTATAAAATATTTGTAAAAAATAATAAGATATATATAAAATACTAAAATGGTGCAAGTGTATTATTTTAGTATAATAGGTACGTCAGAGTGTTTTACAATAATCACAAATAATTTTAGTCATTATACTCTTCTATAAAATAAAACTGTTTTTAAATTGAAACTATAATAAAGAACGTTGCACACTTAAATAAAATATTAAATCGAAAATGTTACTAAGTCAGATTGATTTAAAGTATAAAGATTTTAAAGAAATATTATTTTACTCACCAAAGTGTTCATGATGATATTTTTTCGGACGTATACCGTGATCAGAAAATTGTCGTATGTTGGGATGTGGACAGATGACACAACTGATGCACAATGAGCATCTCGATGAGGTATATATACCAATATTTTGGCGCAGGTTCACGCAAAATACCTTGAACTTGACATTTAAAATAAAGTAAAGTATCTCCCCTTTTTTCTGCGAATAAATTATTTGATTTTTTATACACGTCTTGTCCAATATATATGCACATATATATGTAGATTTGTAGATTATTGGATGAAGAAGACCGGTTTGCGATTTTTTTTTATATGTAACTGCGCTCCAGACAGAAAAGTGGAACTGGTATTTACAATTTTTTTTCATTATTATTATTATTAGAATTTAAAATCGATGGCTATTTTCGATGTTACACCACAAACAGTTTAAACCATCAATTTATATAATTGAGTATATGAAAAATGTTTTATTTTCAAATAACAGCCTTATGAAAAATTAGTCTATTTATTCTGCACACATAATATTATATTATGGTTGGTACCACGATGACAAATATTATGAATTATGTGACGAGTCTTAACGAATGACGATGGTCAAATATCGTTATAATAGGTAACATGAATGAATCTGGACGGGTTCCAAGTCAATTTTTTTTGTCTGATTTAAGAGAAATTTGATATGCAGGATGTCCATTGTCCGTACTCGATTTAAAATTGTGTTTTACTCAAAAATACACATTTTATGCGTGTCCAAGTACAATTATAACGTATTACTGTTAACAATTGTTTACGATGTACCCTATATAATATCATATTATATTCACATTAAATCATATAGATTAACAGTAATATAAAGGTAAAAATTTTTTTTTCAATTTTTCTACATGCTATCAATGCTATCAAAAACTAAACGTGCATGTTTAAACTCTGCAGCACTGCAGTATACCTACGTATTGTAAAAGTAATGTATTATTGGAATCAATTTAATAAGTTATTTTAAAATTGTATAAAAAATATTTGTTTTCCATAACTTACAACTCTATTTGTCAAAACTCATAAGTAATAATTCGAAATACTTCGCGTTCTACAATCAACATAAAGATTAACTAATTAGTTTAGTATGAACATTGAGCATAAGACTAACGTGTATAGGTATATTATTAGTAAGGTTATTTGGAATTTCAAACCTATATTGCTTCATTATATACTTTACTATACCTGAAAGCTGCAGATACCAATGTAAATCTGTACCTAATCCTAAATCCATTTCTTTCAGTACATGTGATTAAATACATAAAAAAAACCATAATATTTTTATAAAAAGAAGTATAAGAGGTCATGTTCCGATGCGTTCGATCGATGATTTTCGAAATTATAAAACATTGAAAATATTTATATAATGTTGTAAAAAAAATATATTTATTTAATGGATCACTAAAATCTTATGAGACTATAGTATATGACCATTGATTTATTATATGTTTAGTGATTGTTTAAATATTTATACAACCCAGCCAGGCCCGTGGACTGGCTGTGATGCTACAGCATCCCTTGCCATAAAATATATTTGCTTAATATAATTTATTATATATTTAAAACTTAAAGACTTTAGACACCTAATGAACAGTAGTTTGTTACCAACTTCCTATTATTAGTAATCTATAATATTGTACAAATTGATTGAAAGTTTGTTATAAATTGGTACTTATTTACGTTTTTAACGTAACTATATTCAATATTATTTATTTTTTAAAACAAAATAAAATATATTAATATTTTACAAATAATCTAAATGTTTGTTATTTTCCCTATAAATTGTGTAGCATCCCGTGCTCTTTTTTAGCAGTCCGTGTCTGAACCCAGCAATCGTAAATTATTAATATAGAATAGATATAAATTATAAATATTAATTTAAACAAAAATTATAATCTAAAAACGGTGAAATATCCTTGCGATTCTTACACCTGATTTTATAAGTGTTTAATTTATATTACATTGTTGAAAACCAGTTGATAAAAAACATAAATGTGCCGCCTGTCGAGGACGTCTGTCGAGGGTTGTATATTAAGTTGTAGACTACTGGTGAGTGGGTGTAAGTTTAATTCATAACTTTGTAAGGATGTGTTTTCAAGATACTGCATGTCAGAATGTATTACACTTATAAGTACTTCGTATTTTTACTCGACTAAGTAATAAATACTTTTACTAAATAACTTTATTCACTAAACATCATATATATTATTATATATTATATACAATGTATAATAATATGATCTCATGAGTAGGTATGATCTTTAAGATTGTAAAACCATAGCTTAAAAAAGTATCCTATATTGGCTTACAATAAAATTATCATATATTATAATAAGGTCATAAAAAATTGTTATCACCTATAATTCTAATAAACATTAAATATTCGTATGAATAATTACATTTATTAAACTTAATTTATTTTTATTGTAAGAGAACCGTAAGAACATTTTAATTGTTTAAATTTTTTGTTTTAATAAGTTATTGTGCCATACAATTTCGAAGTGTATTACATTAATATTTTACTCAAACTGTTTTATTTTTAACATTCATTTAACACATTCGGTGCTTTTGTCGGCTATATCCGACGGATCGGTTTTTTCATGGTGCGTCTGTCGGATATAGCCGACTTGTAGGTATGTGAACGGTGCGCCTGTCGGATATAGGCGACATCAAGTCTGTTGAATTAAATGTGCTATAAAATAGAGACGCACTAGAGTAATGTTTTTTTTTTACACACGCCTCTGCATAGAAATTTTTTCGTTATTTCAGTCCAATCCATTTATAAATAACATATTTTGTTGATTTTTCCGACACTAATTAAAATGTCCGAATTGGTGGCACGCTCCTAGCGAACATTGATATATTTTGTGACGCATCTAACGTGTCCCAACTAATTATTTGACGCAGTGAATGTGTTAAAAAAGGTTTTTAATTTAAACATTTTAAAACTAACATTAAAATAATAATAAATATCCTAATAGGGACTTAGAATTACATAACTAATATTGATTTTACATAAACATAATGTATTTAAATTTTAAACAAAAATACTTGTTTTATGCAATTAAAACTGAAAACAACGAATAAAAAAAAAATTCATAAACGTGTAACTGGTTATCAATCGCTGTTCAAGTAATTTGTTCCGTAACTTATACAACATATAACCACAATATAACTGATAGATCTAAGATACTAATTTACCTATATAATAACATTTTACACAAATCTAATTTTATTTTTTTACTGTAATAAATATATTTATTATTTATTTTAAAATAGGTACTATAAGCTTTGAACAATAAGATGAAAATAATAATAAGTCTAGGTCTAAGAACTTATATGTACTTAAAAAATAAGAAATATGCTAAAAAATTCACAAAAAAAATTATCCGAGATTCAGGTTCATTAGGTAATTGAAATAAAAGCATGATGAATTATATTTTGAAGTTAACCAAATAAAACCGGAAAAAACGAATTTATTCTTTCGTTATCTACGTAATAAACGTAGTTAATCAGCTACTTCGCGGGTGTGATTTCTTAACAAAATATTATGGTGGTCAACTGAAGATTATTTCTTACTCGCATTCGCGTTTTCTTATTATATACGTTGCGTTAAAGTCATACCAACCCTAATAAATACGATTTCAAATTGTGAAATTATTATTTGTATACCGAAATTACCCAAGTGTGTTTTTATATGGTCAAACTCATTCGACAATTAATTTTCTATACTATCCAAAAATTGGAAAACATGTTTTTAATTTTTCTAATGTATAAGTACCTACTCAAATATGCAAAAATATACAAAATTAAATTCGAAACATAGCTTTTCATCTATTTGTAGATCACTCACAATGTTGTACGGCCTTTTTAGACAAATATGAAAAAACTAAGTCCTCAACCCTAATAATAACTGTAAATCAGTTCGGTACCCATATAAAAACTACCTAGGTACATTTAACGAGGATAAAATACTTAATGCTGCGTAGGTAATTGCTTTTCATCAAGTACTCTTATTATTTTCTATAAAAATTCTTTGGTCATATTCTTTGAACCAAGTGTCCGGGTGTAAAGTTTTTTTTTATTTTAACACTTCAATAAAACCAGTCCAGACAATGATAAAAATACCCTTAATCAAGGTCATGTGACATAGCGGAATCCTGTTTAGATACAAAAGCAACATGATGTGATCACTGGTTGAGACTGTTAATACTTAAGAGCGACATGGAAATCTAATTATAACTCTGAAGGTAGGTGCGTAAATACATGTCGCATGTCACATACATAGTATGCACATACTAGGTGTATCAGTGTATGTATTACATTAAAATACATTTTAGACTATATATGAATAAGATTCACACGGTTCGTTAAAAATATTCATACCATGTAGTACGGAGGAAAAGATATATTTTTATGACATTTTTTTTTATAATTTTTATTCTTTAGGTACCTATACTAATAATTCAATTTGACATAATAAAGATTATAGACTAATACAGAATAATAAATAAGACAAGTTGTAAAAATAATCGCATTCATACGAGTAACGACGAATCTACTGGCTACTACAGTACTATTACTATAAAGTATAAATAATTATTCTTACATAGGTACTAAAAAAAAGGTACGTAGGTGCTAAAAAGGTATATATAACGTATACGTTAAAATAATCCTTTCAGACATAGTATTAGCTATTGTTACCAAACTTGAGTAGTTTATTTCGAACATTAATTTATCTAACCCCTCAATAAAAATTGAACGTATTGTATAAATAAAAAGAAAAATTCATAGGCTTAGTATAAATAAAATGTTTTATTTAAAAAAATTGTATGCATCAAATTATAACTTTAGTCTATAATGTAGGAAATTGTATAATTTTATTAAGTAAAAGATAGTATAAATATTGGTAAATTTAGTGTATTTAAAACTTTCTTTTTAAAACATATTTAACTTAGGTTTATGGGGCATAAATGGCATACATCATAATGGCATATATCCCATAAAAAGATAAACATCAATCATACAATTAGAAAATGTATGAGGTGTATATTAATACAGTAAAACCTCTCTATAAAGGAATCGCTTGGGACCAACAACTGTTTCCTTTATAAAGAGTTTTCCGTTATAGGGAGACTAAAATATACGGTACATAGGTTAATCAAGAACGTTGTCATTTTCCATTCTAGGGATATTTCCGTCTTATAAAGAGGTTTAACTGTATTATAATTGAGTATCGCGGGACCGAGCTTAACTCAGGTCCATTTTCTTACTAATTATATATTTGTTTTTTTAATTTTAGGCCTTAAAATTATAATTTGGTTATTAAATGCAAATTAGCTGTATACTGTATTATGGGTTTACATTGCGTAAAGTGCTTTAAAAAATTTAAATGTTTTTTCATATCGTGTCTTTGTTCGGTAATTAATTAATAAACTAATTCCATTGATTCTAATTATTATTTTTATTTGTAAATTTTTTTCAAAAACAAACCCGTATTTTATGAAACGGTTTTACTTTATTTTACCGTATTCGAGAAAAAATGAAAATAATAATGCTTGCCAAGGTGACCAAGTTATGCTCCTAATTTTGAGCATAACTAAAAACAGCGAATTTTCTCGGAGTGGAGACCTTCACGATGAATTCCTTGCATCGAAAACCCCTTGGTACGATATCTGATGAAATCCTTGGAGCCATTTGTGAGCAAAAAATTATGGGCAAACACTTAATAGTATTCGTCTGTTAATATTATAGCATATAATACTCATCAATTTAGTACCTACTACCTACATATTTTAATATTTTATTATAAATCCATTTTAAAGACAGGTTTCTATAATTTCGACGTCTATTGAAACAACACAAAGTAATCGGAAAATATTGTATTAAATTAAATGTGAAGGTTTAATAATTCATTTTTAATCATGCAACATTTCTGATATTTCTTTCAACGCATTTATAATAGTTAATAGGTACTATACTTTTTATGGTAATAAAGTATTAGGGACGCTTGTACATTGTGAGTACATCATCTTAGTAAATTTATAATATACTAAAAACTTGTTTCCATGAAATATAGCAATACTCAATTATGGATTTTATATAAGTATTATATTATACATCTATACAATATATAGGTAATAGTTTCTCCATTTTTTTGTTCTGTTGTACAAAATAGTAAAGATAATATAGGTTACATTATAAACTGATAATATCTTTTTTTTAACGTTTAACTTGCAATTAAGTTGACCCCAGACATTTATAACGTTATAACTTATAACCATTATTGTAATTATAAGAATACTTATAAAGTACTGTGTATAAATATGGATCAAAATTGCATTTTGTATTTTGTAAAGCTTCTAAAAAAATTCCAAAAATGTGTATACTTTAAAAGTTATTTACTATTGAAGGTATTTTAATTTCCAATTCTATTATACAAGCATCTATCTTTTGGAGTACTTCCTACAGTACACGTGTTTTTATTTGAAATAGTAGAAATACAAAATTAAAATAAAAACAGCAGTAGGTACAGCACTATAGTTGTACAACTTTTATATATTAATAGGTACCTGTCTCTTCATTATTTTATTTATTGACACAGAAGCTTAACTAATTAATACTATTTTGTTAAATAAATCAATTGCAAAGCAGCTAGTGGTTTATTATTTTTTCACTTAACAGTAAATACCTATGTAATCTTAACTTTAAATACCCATAGTTGTAATAGTAAGTAGCTATTACAATAATAATCCTTTTGATAATCCATACCTTATATATAATATATTTTTAAATTTGTAGTTACAAGTTGGAATATAAAAGTACATAATTGTGTTTTCCAATATTTGGAATTTACTCACTTGTGAGTTGTGTTTAAAACTTACTAAATAATAATATCATAATTTTAATGTATAGTAGGTAGTTGATAAACTAGTTTAATATTATCATTTATCTACTATATATATATTTTTTTTTTTTTAACAGTTAAGCTACTTTATAATACATTTTTTAAAACAACTGTATATAATTTTGTGAGATATGTACATTTATTTTATATTTTATATTGTGTAATGTGGTTAGAGTTATGTATTTTCCAAGAGTCTGTTTATAGATCTTTTTTTAAAAAACTTATTTTTGCAAACTATTGTTCTGTTTAGGATTGACAAGCCACATTTTCTTATAATCAGCACATTGTAAAATATATATATTTGTTTTATTTTACAACAGTCGAATATTTACAACTTCTTACCTAATATCTAAGTACATATAATATTATAATGATATAGTTTTTAATTATATACATAATAACTTCTATTGTACATCAAAATACCATAAACTAATGTCGCACGATTAAACATAGTGATTTATTGAACAAATGTTTTTTCTAATATACATTTAATTTATACTATTCACAGTGGGTATATTAATATGTCCGAAAGTGAAAATTGATACTTTTATATATTGACATTCTAAAGATGAATGAGATAGTATTAAATAATTTGTTAAATATAAAATATGTGTATGAAACATGTATATTTCAAGGACTTGATGATTTGTAACCATTTACGATACACTTCAAACACTTTAGTTAGAGTGCTTACTAGTTTAAATAGCTACATAAAATTCCTAATTAGACTTGTAAAATCAGGAAGTGGATAATGAAATTATCAAGATATTAAATTTAATATTTTTTACAAAGTACCTATAAGCACTTACAGTAAGACGTATATTCCATATTTGATATACCAATACGTCTTATATAGTTATACAATTGTACTATCTTGTATCATACTTATGTACAAAAATGCGTTCTAGGAAATCATTGTATCTTAGTATACATTGCATTAGCTATAATTCAGCGGTTCCCAAACATTTACGACCAGGGCACCCTTAGGAAAAAGTTTCACGTTTCGTGGAACCCAAATATCTGTACAAATAATATTTTATAGGTAGCAGTATTATACTACCTATACTATTATTAGTATTATTTAGGTAAACTTTTTTTCCAAGTACATAATATAATATATACAAGTGTAATGTGTATAATAAAATAATTTACTCAATATTCATATACATCTGGCGGAACCCTTGAGATTGTCTCACAGAACCCTTATGTTCCGAGGAAGTGAGGAACACACTTTGAGAGTCGCTGTATAACACATTGGTACAGACATCAACGGAAATATTGAATATGTACTTCCTTTGCAGAATAAAAATAAATAACATTATATAATAAATAGATAAGGTTTACTCGTATAGTTTACTAGCTGACACGACAATGCGTTGCTATTGCTAGGTTTTGGTGATTATGCGAGCAGTGTATT
Organism: Macrosiphum euphorbiae; assembly: GCA_949089665.1. Classification (NCBI taxonomy): domain Eukaryota; kingdom Metazoa; phylum Arthropoda; class Insecta; order Hemiptera; family Aphididae; genus Macrosiphum; species Macrosiphum euphorbiae. The sequence goes on along the minus strand of CARXXK010000003.1, from coordinate 24,572,680 downwards.
ATCAGGTAGGCAATCTATCTACGGTAGATCGCGGACCCCTCGTAATGCGTACGTAAGTTTATAATTTAACTATAAAGTATCCCAAAATGCAAAAAAAATTGGTCCACCAAACCCGTGGTTGGAACTCAATACATTCTGTTCTACAAAAAAAAAATAATAATAATAATTATCCCAAAATCACTGTTTGAGAACTTCCCCAGATTGTACCTCTTATTTACCTTTTTCGCGACAAAATGTAGCCTATCTTCTTTTCTGGAAACAAAAAAAAATGTATGCTCTAAATCTTATGACACTGATAAACAATATATAAAAAAAAAATAGCTTTTCTTATGTTTAGAAAATGATTAGTACTCTAATTAAAATTATCTATACCTAAGCATGTCCCACAGCAACCTCTTAATTTATTAAATGTCTGTATATTTTTATTTTTTTTTTTATTTTTCGTATTTACTGTATTGTTTTTGTTTTGTTTTATTTGTTTGCTTGTTTTTTTTTCTCACCTTATTGTGATCTCTCTATTTTTTTTTGTCTTAATATCTGCATGTAATCATCTCAACTTTCTATCTCCAACACAAGCATTACTTAATGGAGATAGATAAATCGCTAATACTTTTATACAAATTTAATTATATTGTACACCTTGTGTTTTCGATTCAATAAAAAAAAAAAAAAAAAAAAAAAAAAATAGATAGATAGATCCATAGGTACTAAATTTGTCTAAACTTCAATTATTAGGGAAAGTTTATATGTCAAACCTTTAAAAATGAAACTAATCCCCCAAAACAACTGTACATAATATACCTAGCTATAATTGTAATCACACATTCAGTTACATTTTAACATCGCAAAGGGCGTAAATGTTTTAAATGTATTTTAAAATTGGTAAAATAGAAACCACAATCAAATTTTCAAAACGTGATGTTAAAAGAGATAATTGGTTTATAATTTAAATTTTAAATTTTATTTATAATATTTTGGGTTTTTATTATTGTGACAAAATACGAATACATTTTATTGCAATAAGTAATAACCGGTCTGTAAATGATAAACCCGGTTTAATAAAATGTACCTATTCATTTTTTTACAAGCAGTATGATATTCAATCTTCTTCGTTTTTAAATTTTAATACTTAAAATAATATTATGATAAGAATTTAATGATTTGATATTATATGCCATTAAATAATTTAATATTGTCATGTGTTAAAATTAAATTTGATGTGTATATATAAAATATCATGGGCTTCGTCTTATCTTCTTTCTTAAATATTGAAAAAAATACTGTTTAGGTATAACATTATAAAATTGTACCTATACTTTTTAATTTATAATGATTATTTATAATTTATATATATTATTTATAAAAAGCAGGTAAGTGGATGTCGCTCTGCTGTACAGTAGGTTACAAGTGGGCCATTTTACAATGGATTGTATCAAACTTGAATTCAATGATATTCTATCATTGTATATGAAAAACGATTCTGAGCGGAGACGGTTTGTTAGTCTGGATATTTTATATTGTTATTAGTTATTATATCATGTAAGTTGAATGAATATTATAATATTATAATTTTTTATTCGTTTCTATGGTAATAAACAAAGCGTTAGAAATTAAAATCCAATTTTTAGTGGTTTTTCGTAATTTTTCGGTAGTTTTTACCTAGGTATTAATAACTATTGATAAAATCGAAAAATGACCTCTCTAAAGTACCATATTGATCCAATTTACTAAAAGATAAGGTACTAAATGTTGAAATCGAAGCACTCCTTCTGGTATAAATTTTGTATACAGGATTTAAAAAGAATAAAAAAAAGAAACACCACTGTAAAACCTCTAGCTTTCTCGCTCCGCTCAGAATCTAAAACTCAGAATTCTGTTTTCCTGTATCAATTTCTATTGTTATAAACTCATCATTCATACGCGAAATAAATTAAACATAATTCAATTTGTTAATGACAGCTTAATATTCTGATATTCTGGACGAAGTGATGAATCATTAGTGTATTAATTGTACAATGATGAGGGTTTTTTTATTTATTTTTTTTTTGTGTGTGTCTTTCATCACCTTTTAGAAAAGCAGAAATGCTTGGATTTTCTTCAATAGTATCTTTTCTGATAGGAAAGTTAATCTAGTTGGTACTTTGAAGGGGTCAAAAGTAAGTTTATCAGTAGTTTTCAAAAGCGCTGTGAAAAACAAAAGAAAAATTAAGGAATAACGATAATTTTTACACAAAATCAGTTTTTGACAAAATCGATTTTGTTTTTGGTGTAACTCTAAAAAAAAAACTGTAAATAGGTACATGATATCTTTACTGAATGTTTATATTATACACGATAAAATGTTCAAAATATTTCGACTTGTTTTGAGCGGTTTACGGACTAGCGGTTATAACTAGTCACAATTTTTTTTTTAAATATTTAAAGTTCGAATTTTGACATAAGGCGTAAATATCATGAAACTGTGCAAATTATTTTGAGTTAGAAATTTATAAAAATTGTCTTTTTAAATCTAGGATTTTAAAATGTAATACAAGATTCCTTATAAGTTTGTCTAAATTTATCATAAAAAAAATGATTCAAATATTCAATAATTAAATAACTCTAAATACAGTAATTTATTTTATTTTTATTTTTACATTACCGACATTATATATTTATAAAATGTTATAATTATTTGTGAAAATAATTATCAAAAAATATATATTATGTATTACAATTTACAATATGATGTGACGTATCTTATAGAAAACATTAAAATGAGTAGTCTTGATGATTTTTCAGACGCCATCATCGTTACCAAAATTACAAGAATTAGTTTTTGTTACAATAATACAAAAAAAATAATATTTAAGAAATATTAATAATAATTAATAACCATCTGTATTGAATTATAATGGTATGATAATTAATATATAGTCGCTTCTTAATTTTTACAATGTCATGATAAGTATTTCATTTTCTGTTTTATCGTAAATAAACAAATAGTTGTTATAAAGTGACTTATTATAGATAGATAATCTTTAATTATACATAAATAGTTATACAAACTAATAGTTATAAGACTCGTGTCGATTAATTAAATTAAAAATTAAATGCAATAAATCATTTTATGTGAAAGTTTTATAATAACATAGTTAATTATAGATAGGTATAAAAAACCGAAGAAATCACTCTGCTCTCAGTTGATTAGTAGGTTTCATCTATGAGTAAGGTAGGTAGCTGCAGTTGATCTGTTCAATTTTAATTCAATAATAAATTATAGCATACAAAAAACGATTCTGATTGGATACTGAGTGTCAACCTCTATTATAAGGATATTTTATAATTTATAAAATAACTAATATTTTTATATTAGTAAACTTATATTGTGCATAATACATAGGACTAACTTTAACAGAAAACATCGCCTATATAGGATTATAATATAGGTACTACTAACTCTTACTCATTAATAATGATCATAATAATATTATATTAAATATTATCTGACCCGACAGACGTTGCCCTGCATGATATTTCAATCATGTCTCAATGTATTAGCTCGACGGCGTTCGTTTCGTAGCTCTTTACTTTCATTATCACGTGTGATTGCAGTCTGGTTTCTTACATTTTCATTGTCAGTCAATTGATCTTCTGCCGATCTATTTAGCCTAATAAATAATTTCCAAATGTATGAAATTTTGATAAAATTACATTAAAAAAATTTAAAATGAAATGCCTTAACTTTATACCTTAACTAAAATATTTTGAAACTTTGTTGTATATAGAGAATGATATTTTAAGTAATAATAAAATGTTTTAAGTTTCTATGTTTAATGTTATTTTTACTTCTTTATATGGTAAAGTAAACAAAAATAATTTGCATAGTTTTTTATTATAAAATTTGAATTTGAAACACTGAAAAATAAACATAATTTGGGATTATTGAAATTTTTAATTTCTGTAATAAATGCTTAAGAGAAACCCTTAATTTAATTATCAAGCTTTCGGACTTTGAAAAAAAAGGTTATCTATATAAATTGGGAAAAAAACTTTAAAAATACGACTTATTGAAATATATACGTCATATAAGGTTCAAAATATTTTGAAAATCATATCATGTCTAAAAGATTGTACTATCAGTATTTCATAAAAATTTAGTTTTTAATTACCTATGTATATAATAATATATACCAATATTAGCAACTTTACTTTGTTAATTGATAAAATATCTTAGCTACTGGCTCTTGAGTCTTCTTGCAGGATTTCTAGATTAACCATACTAGCATGAACCTAGCCTTACCTAACCTAACCTTCTCCATGCCATTAATATATATTTATTAAATAAATATTATTTATAATAGCTTTTGGATCAGACAGAACTGTATAACATATATCTGTCCTATTGCAACAAATAATATTTTGTGTTCAGATATTAGGTAGGTACAAAATATAATTATATATTAAACATATATTATTTTAGACATGTTTTATAGCTATTTTTAATTACGTTAGTAATGTACTTAATCCAAATTATTAGTAGCTATGAAATACTTTTTAGTACAGTTGTTAATAAAACTAGTATATTAAGTGTATATTAGCATAATTTAATAAAACACAAATTGTTTTCCAAAATAATTATACTAAACCAGAAAATCCAGTTTTTTAGCTCTTTTATAAGCACCTACTGAAACACGCGAATTAATTAATTAAATCCGATTTCAAATTTTATGTACAGTATGATTAGTCGGTCTTACGCTGTGTAGATACTACACTACGTACAGTATAGTAATTTTAAATTTTTACAATGTGCAAAGACATGTCATGTCAATTTAAGGGAAAAAGTCATTCCATAAACTATACGTCATTAAAAATGGAAAATTATTTATATTTTATTTTATTATTTTAAAAGCGTTGGGACTTGAAATATTTTTGTCATGACATACGTATACGCAATATATTTTGAAAGAATATTTATGAAACATGAATTTTCGACAAAATCGATTTTTTTTTTAAAGTATTTTTATACAACTCTAACCTGTAATAGTTGATTATAGACTGATACGTCTGTACGAATATATTAAATTCAAAGAATTGAATAAAGTTACCAATCTCAGAATGTTAATTTTTTTATGTTAAAGAGCAACACACTAGTAACTTTAATTATTAGCTTTGGTGTATAAATACCTATAAGATTAATTATTATTATTTATTATCTAAGTACATATTTTATCCTGTGCCCTATGTCGCTAAATTACCTTCATTGTCTTAACAGTGGTAAAAAAAAGTGTGAAAATATTTTCAAATTATATATTCAACCTTGGCAATCGTTACAGTGTAACAATTGACAACAAATTGATATATCGATATAAATATTATAATATAATGTATTGTTATTTCATCTGTATATACTATATTTACATAATAATGCATTTGATGTCCAGCAGTCGGCAAATACAGTGTCTATTGACAGCAGTGGTGACGCCTATATATCAATGTAATTTATAGCGAATTATCATTCGGGTTCCATCCCCCATATTGCCCAAATAAATACGCCCCTTAGTATTACAAACAAAAGAGTTATAAAATTATCATACAATTATAATTCCTGTTGCGTCTTAATTGACTTTAAGCCATATATATACTGGCACTCTTCGTTCTCTAATAATGACTTGTCGATTAAGAAGTTGCAGAACACTTTTCACCATGACTTTTCATCTGGAACCAAAACGTCTAGAATACTGCTAGAAAACATATTAATATAATAACTCTAATAAAAATGTGATAATAAACTAAGAGTGATAATTCTGATGAACATATTATGTGGCATTGTGGCTATGTATATTTTAGAGGTATAATAATAATAACTCTTATTTACTCAAGCGAAAGTAAAAGTAATTTATTTTAGATTAAGAATACCTAGCAAAAATTATAGTTTTAATTTTAACAATCAAATACTCATAGTATCATCGGTTCTAATCGTATTTCTATATATAAATATATATAATATATTTGACATAATTTGTAAAAAAAAAATTTAAACTTATACTAAGAGCGCCATCTTACCATAATAACAGAGACTAAATACTATTAAAAAAATTATTACGATATGTAATTTTTATGCTATAGAATTCTGGTTTATGAATCCAGTAACGATTTTTATTTATTTTGTTTGCATTTTTAATAATTATAAGTAGATTATAGATATACTACTTTGTTAATGATAATTATTTATATAACAAATTAGAACGTTTACCGTTTTTTTTTTATCTATCATTTTACCATCCACTTTGCGTTGTGTTACATTTTAGTCAATAATTGAAGTTGAATAACAATGAATGATTAAGAATTAAACTATAATATGATTAGAATATGTATTTGACTATAGTTGACCCTTGCCGGCTTCAGTATGTTACAAAGCTGAAAGCATACATATTATGAAATATATGTAGATGGCAGTAGTTTATGGTTTATATTATGACATGTAATGGAAAAAAATATTTTTTAAAGTTTGTTCAGCTCCACCTATTGGATGTAGTTCAAACAATTCTTTGAATATTCCTGTTATCTCTAAACTTAATCTCTGAAGCTTGTGTAAAAATCGGCCGAGTAATTTTTGAGCCTATAAGCACCACAACCATATCACATACTTGCCTTTTATATTATATTATGTATAAATATAAGAAAACAGTTTTATATTAGTTTAGCCTTTAAGCCTTACATCTGTTCTATTATAATATTATTAGCTCCTTAATACCACTAAAATTCTACATACTTGTGGGATATTCGTTGTTTAAATCTTAAACATTAATATTCCCAGAAGGTTTCTAAGTTTAAACTTGATATTTAAAACGGCCACATAAGTCAGAATAATTCGGCAATCGTCGTCTTTCACTTACTTCAGCTGCAGGCGTTATAGATGTGTATTATTTATAACCATGAATTCCATTCCGCTCACCCCTTTTTTTATATCGTTTATGTTAAAATTATGTACTTAATAAATTTAAATATGTTCCAATGGTTAATACTATATTCGTTCTGCTGTTATTGGTGGGGTTATACATTTATAAAAATATAAATCAATTTATAGGTACTTTAATAATTATTGGATTCTTTTAGAACTAAGTAGGTTACAAGGTTTTAGTAGTAATACATTTTACTCATGATTTACTATTTCACTTGTATAATGACAATCTTAAAATATACAGAACAAAGGGCAGTTTGTTTTTGCCATCGAACCATTAAAAAAAATTGTCAACTATCTATAGCCATTGCAGTGTGTGCAAATACTATATAGTAATTATTGGTTTTTCTCGGTAATCTCATAAGATTATTTTTTGAACAGAAATGAAATAAAAACGCAATTGATTTGTTTTTTAAAAACACATTATATTATATTTATTATATGCGTACGTTCATGTCTTCAAATAGACGATAGTAAATTGGCAGTTATATAATATAATTATACACAACAATATAATACATAATAATAATCAATTTACAAAGAATGGTGTGGGTGCAGTGCACAATATACGATGACGATCCTATGCAGAACGTCTTGCAAAATGGAAAGGGTGAGACGAAGAATGATAATATAATTGAAAATGTTTATATAACATTATTGTAGGACGAAAGAAGTGGGGATGTCCTTATAGGAGACGTTCACTGGTACTGTGGTTCGGGTGTGCTGGGCAGAGAGGCCAATAATTTGAGAGACTCTTGGATCTCTGCTGGAATTGGTGGTGAAGTGGGCAAATGGGCGCCGTATGGATGGTAACCGAACTCGTCAGCGGTGTAACCGAGTGAGATGACCGAACCGTCTGGGGCTACGTAGGAATTTGTGCCCTGGACGACTGAGACTGGGCCTTCGGCGCCGGCCTTCGCGTAACCGACTGCGTCTTGTTTGATGCCGTTGTCGGTTTCGAATCTGCAAAGATTCAATTTTTACCACCATGCATTATTGTACGGTGAATAATATAATAATATTATGAATATTGTAATTATAATTATTGTGCACCTTACACATGCACACGTGTCGTTACGTAACCACCGCACGAACGCACAGAGTTTCAGATCGGAATCGTCGGAACATTACAGATAGTAATAATAATTGTACGTTTTCGGTGAAAGGCGAGGGGCATTCCGTGACTTAAGAGGCCTGAGATACACATAAATCACAAACAAATCGAATGTTGCGAAACGAGAAAAATAAACGATCGCTTTGGAAATTTATATTGATATTAAACAAGCGCGAAAGGCTGACCGCGAAACGAGTAGCCGTTTTGCCTACTTCGAACGCCCTATTTGCATTATTATAATACAGCCGCAGTTTATATCACAACTGTACCTACATAATATTGTCATTAATTCATAAATAAATGTAGATATAATGATACATGATACCCGGGAGCTTATTACTTGCCCTTAATTACTACGGTCGTCCGTGGAAATTATTACGAAATTCGTTCGTTTAGCCAACTATACATCATGACATAACTTCTATATAACTATAACTATTGACTATTAACTACACAAATCTTTGATCATTCTCAAGTGCGTGGTCTTCTCGTGTAACACAGGTACAGGTACACACTCCGCGCGTACGCATTATGTAAACGAATTTTTGTTTTAACAAATTGCAATGTAGACCGAAGGCGGTTTGCCGAGTCACTACCGCAAAGATACTACTGCAGAGATACTTGTAACGTCGTTACATAAACGGCGTGTACCAAACGAAAAACATTTAGAACATCATATCTAATATTCGAAGTCGTATATATAGGTACTCGAGATTGCTATAGATGTAACCACGAAGTGTCTTATACGAAACGTAATATACACTACGTTTACATGGTGACGTTAAAACGGTTTTAAATCCATTGATACTCTCTTTCTTACTGATAGTTTGAGTTATTTTATTTAGGAGTAACAAATATTATCCGTGGATTTAAACTCGTTTTAACTTCGCCATGTAAACGTAGTTGGGATAATACAGAACGTAATAATAAAGTAATATAGACGTGTTGTTGATATCTAAACCCGCCAACGAAATACGTTGCACATGAAAACATAAATTGTTTTGCTAGTCGCGAACGATTATTACAAAATATAATATACCTAATAATCTATGAGTGGGTTTTAACTTTCAAAGTGTCGGCTACAATTTCGAGGTGAGTGAAAAATTCTAACACTTGAATCAATTATTATTATCGAGAGACCGACAACGAAAAACTTAATACATCAAGACAATATTATTGTTATTTCATACTTGTTCTTGAAGTTGCCGTCGAAGTTGACTTCTTGTTCTTGGTTCAGGATGACCGCCTTAGATTCGGGGCCTTGAGCGGGGTAGGCGCTGACTGCAACGGCCAACAGCAACGATGAGAGGACTAACGTGACCTGTTAATAATGATAAGACATTCGCCAAACGCGATATCCAAAACATTAGGTATCGCGGTGAGAAGTATTCGACTCGAAAGCAAAAAAAACGTTTCAATTCTTACCTGCATTTTGGTAGTTCTTGGTCTGTTCGTCCGTTTGTATATTGTACAGTGATCGACTGAGTACCGTGGTGCTGTACGTAATGATTGAGGATAATATGATGGAGCTGTCTTATATATTATAATATGTACCCATGTGGATCTACACACGATAATAATGACGGGGGTACCTGTTTAATGTTTACCATATAATAATGGAGGCGGTACCTGCCGTCGAGATGGAAAGGTCGTTATGTCAGTGGGTTATGAAAGCGGTCCGACGACATTTATTTTAGCACGGGCGCTCTATGGGAGATTGTAATAAACACGTTTCGAAGAAATACCAATATACACGAGCATATACACTTACACACACACATACACACACACACACACCCGCGCACAAATATTAAAAATAATAAAAGTGTTGGATAGAATAATTAATAAGGGATTTGCCTAAAGTTAAATGTGGCTACGGTATAGCAACATGTCCATGAAAAATAATTGCATCTCTATATTTAAAAAAAAAATTATGTTTCACGTACAAGCGATAATCCTGAAAACTATTGGGTATAATCGAACACTAAAATAATAATCATTGATGTGTTATTGTATAGTAAAAATAATTTTAAAAAAGCCAAGTTCTTATTCCACAGAAAATGTATTTAATGATTTTTATGTTTTCAATTTAAAATATATAGTCTATAAACGTGCAATTTTATTGCATGTAAGTCAACAATCAATCTATCGACTTATAAACCACAGCAGCACGTCATAGTTACTAAACTCGTCCAAAAACTCTAAGTAATCCGAATTATTACATAAAAGTAAATAAGCAATTTGGAAAACTAATATTATAAAATATGTTGGTAGGTATTGACTTAGGTATGTAGTTATGTAAGCCACTTAACATAGATATAAGTGAATTTCAAAATAAAAATCTGCTTGTAAAATGTATTAGTTCAATTAATTTAAATAATATTGATTTAATGTAAATTCCAACTTCATATAAGTTATAACACTATGATCTTATCATAAGTTTATTATAGATGTATATTATAAATATTATAATTTAATAATAGTAATTCATATTGTATAATTCTATTTTTGTTTTTCCTTATTCTAAACTCATTTAGGTACTGCAAGCACAGGCTTCGCGTTTTGGAGAGGTTTTTAATCATATGTAAAATTAATTTGTTTTTTTTATTGTATTTTTTATTATTGTGATAATATCACTTGCTCAGTATAAATGATACATTTTCTATTTTATGGAATAATTTATATAATGATAACAACAATAAAATACAGCGAAACTAAAATATAACAAACTTCCATTTAACAACATTTTTTTGAGAACCAAATTTATTTAATTCTTATATTTAACAAATTTTTCTATAATATGAATTTTTTTGTTACCCACGAGACTTCATAGTTTAGAAGTTTTGTTGTATAACACATATTTAAATTTCAACAAAATTTTTACTCGATTTATGAATTCAACAATAATTATTACGAGGGATATAGTAAATAAGAAAAAGAATAATAATAATATATTGTTACTAGATATTTTAAAACTTGAATTATAATTTCAAGAACGGGTCCTTTGCAAATAAATAAATATATATAACTATATTTTATATTAACAGCCAAAAGAAATTATTTAAATACGTACATTATTTAGAGTTGAAAGTTCATTATATAATGTTATAAAAAAGTAACTAAATTTAAAATAATGTTTATGATTTGAATAAGCAATTATTCAATGAAATCATTATTTTTAATATGTTCTTAGAGCGGATGCCGATACTCGTTTTTGTTTTATTAATATTGAATATCAATCACCATGACGACATCTGGTATATTTTATTATTGGTATACCTATTACTTAGGTAATAAATGTTTACCTTTTTGTCTGTGTGCCTTACCATATTATTAACTAATAAGCTTACTTATTTTGCATCTCATTGTATAGATTGTTTATTTAAAATGTATAAATACCAACTAGATGCTATACACAGTATCGGTGATACTGAATTGAGTCCCCCAAATACTTTTGGGTTATCGGAGTTGAGTCCAACCAATATTTGTTATAGATTGTTCGAGTTGAGTCTCTTTAACCTATTAGAATTATTCAAAAAAAACCATGTGAAGGTTGGCCGAGTATAGTCTCCTAAAAAATGTGTGTGATTGTTACACTGTTTTTTTTTTTTTTATCGTAATAATAATTAAATACTGTATGAAGCCATAGGACCCTAATTTATATAAACATCAATGTAAAAACCCATTATGTACATAACTAATCTAATTGTAAGCTAATAACCATGATGTTGATGCTGTAACAATAAAAAATATAAAAAATATAAAAAAAATAATTAAATAAAAAATATAAAAAAAATCGATTTTGGTTTTTGGTGTAACTTTAAAACAAATAACCGTAGATACATGAAATTTTCAGTGGTTGTTTATATTTGCATTTTTTATACACGATAACATTTTCAAAATATTTTGATTTATTTTGAACTGTTTAGGGGCATTTTCAGTTTCCAATTTTATTAGTTTTTTTTTTTATGAATATCAATAAAAATTTATTTGTTGAGTAAAAATACTTGAAAATTTAATACAAGGCTCCTACTATATATTTTCAAAGGTAGATGAAAAATATTTAAAATCCTTTTTTATAAGCATTTAAGGTTCGAAAATTGACAAAATATGGAAAAATCACGAAAAGCAAATTATTTTGAGTTAAGAATTCGTAAAAATTTTTCTTTTTAAATCTAAGATTTGAAAATGTAATACAAGATTCCTTATAACTTATAAGATTATCTACCTTTATCAAAAAAAAAATGTCTATAAGAAAGTCAAATTAAATTTTTATGAGCGTTTTTAAATTCAAATTAGTACAACATTGGATATTCACTCGATTTCTCATGTAGCGATTTCCTTATTTTGTTGTAATTCAAAGACGAATAACTGTAGATACATGAAAATTTCACTGAATATTTATATTAGCATTTCCTATACAGCATACAATTTTTGAAAATATTTTTACTCTTTTTGAGCTGTCGACGGACCTTTTGAGTTTTCAATTACTTTAGTTTTTTATTCTATATAAAGATCAATAAAGTTTTATCTGTTGGGCCAAAAAGTGTAAAAATTTAATACAAGGCTCCTGATATATTGTTACAATATCAGTTGAAAAATATTCAAAATACATAGGCACAATTTTTTTTTATTAGCATTTAAAGATCGAATTTTGACAAAATTTATCAAAATCTCGAAAATTATCAATCATTGTAATTAATAAATTATAAAATGTTCAGTTTTTATAGCTAAGGATTGCAAATTTAAAACAGAGGTTCTCATAAATAGTTCATACTGTAACCAAAAAATCTAAAAAATATATGAACACAGTTATTTTTTACAGACATTTTAAATTCAAATTTGGACGAATTACATATTAAAATACCTAGAATAACTATTTTAGTTATTTTGTTGTGATTGAATAATATTATTCATGGCTACTTGAAACTTCTAAAGTACACTATTATATATCTATGGAGTATGGACTATGATAATATCAGGGTTTGTTGCTTATGTATAACGCGTTATAACTTATAAGTACCTAATGGATATTGTGATACGATTAATTTGGAATTTATTATAGGTACTTATTATAGGTCAATTTTTTGTTTAATACCATAAATATGTAGGTACAGTGGAACCTCGATAAGTCGAAATTCAAGGAAAATGCAATTTTTTCGACTTATCAAGGTTTTCGACTTACTAAGGTTTTCGAGTTATCAAAGTTTTAGAAAAAAAATTCGACTTAAAGAGTTTTAAAAATGTATGTATGTATTAAAGTTTTTAATTATTATGTACTTAGTATATATTATGTATATACAATGTAAAAAAATGTGATTATACAGATTATTTAAATAAAAAAATTATTACAAAAAAATATAATACTTTATAAAAGATAATTTATTATTTTACTTTGACTTAAAATTTGATATTTACTATTATCAATTGTATTTTCTATTACATTTAAAGCAGAGTACACTTTGGGCCGTATGCATAGTCCGACACTTAAGGTGCACCTAAAATCACTTAGGTAATACCTAACTATGGAGCAGCTAGGTGACACCTAGCTGCTACTTAATTTTTGGCTGCATAGATAAAATTTAAGTGGCCCGTAGTTAGGTATTACTTAAATATTGTTTTCCTTAAAATGAATGTATTCTTCCATGCTTATCAGTAATATTTATGATAATTGTCGGTGTTATCACTTATCACATGGTAAAATAAATTATTAAAATTTTATATTGACTTATCAGTTGTTTAATATCATTTTATATCAGAATATTAATTAATAATTATTATTAATTAATATTATACTTTCGAGTTTTAAATTGAATATTGTTTTTACTGACTGATATTTTTAATCTGAAACTTGGGAGTATCGACAATCGACATAATGGATTTAAAGAGCAAAATTTTAAAACGTGAAAGAGGGCTAAATTGGGAACATGAAGAAAAAGTAATATTTTTTCATTGTTTCCAAAAGGTGGCTAACGTATTAGAAGATAGTAAAAAAGACTTCAATACAAACAGCAAAAAAAAAACATTGCATGGTTAAGTCTAATAAATAATTTCAATGCTCATTCCAATGATAAAAAGGTACTAATAATAACTAATAAAAAATTACTAATATTATTTAAATATTTAATCTGTGTGCACATTTTTAATTTTCTAATTGAACTTATGCAATTTCTGACTTCTGTGTACATGCATAATATATATATATAAGTTACAAAATTGATAAAATTAAAAATTAAATATTAACAATATTTTAGTTAGGTAGGTAACAGAAAACAAAACTATTATTTAATATTAACCACCGCCTCCCAGCAATTTTACTCCATGAGTATTTTCAGAAAAATATTTGTTTGCATAACTGCCATTAAATATAAAACTATCGTGATAACTTCCTGGTCATCTAACTACCAAATCTAGGAATTCCATTGATGGTCCACAAATAGCCTAAATTAAATAAAACCAAAAATTGATGAATTAAATAGGATATAGTACGCAGTATCTATAATGTTGAAAAATTCTAATTTAAATTTAAAAATAGGTGTTTAATATGGATTCAATGATATAGGTACCTAATAACATTTTATACGAATAAGGATTCTGAGCGGAGGTGGTTTGTCAGCCTAAAATATTACTAAGTATATTCTTTGATATTATTGTGATAATAATAATAAGTTGCATCCATCTCATATTTTTAATTTTTCAAACAGATGAAATTCAACGTTTTTGAAACATAGTTTTTGGTTTAAGAATTTTCAAAAACCAAAAATCTTCAATTTTAATATTTCGCAAAAATTAAAAACTGTTTCTATTGTAAAATATTGCGGTTATCATGTTGACCTCTAAAAAATATTTGTTCGGCCAACGGGTTCTCGATAAAGCGTAATTGAAAATCAAAAATTTCAAAAACAATTACGAGTTGTTTTACGCGAAAACAGTGAAGCGTAGGGTACGTCATATACATAGGAGATTAATTGTTTATAATAATAAGTTTCATCCATCGTATATTTAAAAATTTTCAAAAAGACGAAATTCAACGTTTTTGAAACATAGTTTTTGATTTATGAATTTTCGAAAACCAAAAATCTTCAATTTTAATATTTTGTAATTTACTTGACTATTAGGCATTAGTACTGCAGTAGATTAAGTTCATTTATACAGAGAAAATTTCTTTAGAAAATGTCATTGTATGTATAGAACATAATATGTGAATAAATAAATTACTTAATCAACAGTACAGTCTAATTAAAAAAAGGAATAATACAATTATATAACGACAAGTTATAATATAGATTATAGGTTTGTTTAATGATAACATCAAATTAAACATTTACGGGATGGCTAGGTGATGGATATTGACCACTTAACTTTACGGATTACTTTATGTAGCAGCAGACCCATAACTATGACTATGCATTGCAAAGTTACGGGAATTCTCTTAGGTGTCACCTAAAATCCGTTAGGTGTTACTTAAAATGACTATGCATACGGCCCTTTATCGTCTACATTACTCAATTGTTAGGTGAATGTCCTTAGCAATATGAGGGCTGCTGTTGAGCTGTTGAGCTGCTGATGAAGATTAGATAAAATTATCGGAACGGACAAGCCGATTAGATAAATGTTTATAAAATTATCTGCCATTATCCGTCATATTCGGAGCACAGAATGTTCGAGTTATCTATAGTTTTTTTTTCGAGTAATCGAGGTTTTCGCAAGGGGATGGAATTTTTTTCGACTTATCAAGGTTTTCGACTTATCGAGGTTCGACTTATCGAGGTTCCACTGTATATAATATGTCTTATACCTAGACTGACATACCGTCTCCGCTCAGAATCGTTTTTCTTATACAATTATATTATATCGTTGAATTCAAATTTAATATCATACATTATACAGTGACCCACTTGTAACCTACTGTACAGCAGAGCGTCACCCACTTGCCCACCTTTTTTTTTCTTGTGTTTGTCATCAGTCATCACCGTTTGGGGCAGTAAAACTGCTTTGATTTTCTTCAACAGTATCTTGTTCAATTGGAAAATATAAATCTAGTTGGTCAACATCGATTTTGTCTTTTGGTATAACTCTAAAACAAATAACCGTTACATGACATTTTCACTGAATGTTTATATTATCATTTTCTATACACTAAAAAAATTTGAAAATATTTTGATTTGTTTTGAGCGGTTCAGTGTCCAATTTTTTAAGTTTTTTTTTTCTTTAAATGTCAATTAAATTGTATTCGTTGGATCAAAAAAAACTTGAAAATATAATACAAGGCCTAATTTTATTTATTGTTACAATGACAGTTGAAAAGTATAAAAAAATACATGGTCACAATTTTGTATTATAAGCATTTAAAGTTTGAATTTTAACAAAAATGTTATCCCACAGTATTATATTAGAATATAAAATTACCTATTCAATATTAATTCATTGTGGTACATCATACGATGAAATATGAAATTTTTATTTTTAACATTTATAATGTAATATTTTTCTGGTTATAGTAGACATTTATCAATACGCGTCAGATACACTGTGGTTAAAAAAATTATCTTATATAATTATTATTTGTTACATAAAACGCTTTAAATAATAATATAATAATCGTTGTCAAAATAGTAAAACAACTAAAATTCTTAGAAATTCTGTTCCTACCAAGATTTCACCTAAATTACCATTGGTAATTATTTTTAAGCCCATCTTTTTTTTAAATCTGATAAAAATTACTGCAGATTAAATATGGTATCAACTACTTTATTAATCGATGGAAATCAACATATTAATAAAAGTGCCTATTATATTTATTTTATTTTATTTTTGCACATCGCATGAATATTTCAACTGTAAACACTCATTATTTACTATTTAGTATAGTGATAACTTTTTAAATATATATTGTTTAATTTATTTTAATTTATTGCAAAACAATATTTTTCTTTGGAATATAAAATGAAAAATATAATATTTTGTGAATTAAAACAGTAAGAACTTTAGAATCGAAAAAAATAATAATTAATATAATATCATTTTATTTTTAAATGTTGTTTTGGAAGAACTTTGTAAATCATTTTGTAAAAGAAAATACTTTAAAAACAACATTTTTACTTTTTTATATAGTGAGCACCTATTTACTAACCGAAAGTGGTAAAAGAATCTCACTTTTTATAATTGTGGACATTAATAAAGTACTTAGGTAATATAAATAATATTGTGTTAATTTTAAATAACTGAATGTAAGTGTATTTTAAAACATTAACTATACTGGTTTTTTTTAAATAGGTTAGTATTATAATATTTTGTATAGATATTATAACAATTGTCATTAAGATACTTCATTATTCATGTTAAAGTTTCTGTGTAAATATATAAGAACTTAAGTTTAATAGATTATAAATATACCTACGAATCTTATAAGAAATCGAATATAATTATAATAAATGTAAATTTATATTTACATACTAAAAATATGTTATTAATATTTAAAAACTATATAATTTAGTTTAAAAAACTCCTTTAATAAATGTTTATTTATATTATAACAATTAAGTATTAACAAATACATATTATAAACCATAATTTATTGTATTTTTTATATTTAAATTAATTTGTTTATTGTCTAATATTTATTAATTAAATTGTATACCTACTCATACTTCATAAGTTCTAACTCGTACATAACAATATTATGATGACTGATGACCATAAAAACAATAAATATTAAATATTATTACCAACGTATTATTTTCGTCAGTAAACATTTATACTAATAACTGATTACTAATTGATTGTTCATACTTTTATTCTGCTAATAAACAATATTTGATTAGGCATCATATTCAAACAAACAATATAGATACCTATCATTCTATAGATGTGTCATTGTATATTCAGTACGGATAGATAAAATTGAATTCTAGTCTATGCCTAAACTATAATATGTATTTGTCGTATTATATTATATTAAACATAAACACACACATACTATATACAAGTATAAGTTTCATTTTGTCAGTCAACAACAAAACCTTCATTAATATTGTTATGTATTTACATATTATTATAATATGTGTTACGAAAGTATAATATTATATTGGGCGATATGAACGAGCGACTGAAATGGTAACAATTATCAGCACATTATGTCTTGGGCTTGTCACGGATGACACTTCTCTTATAGGTGTGCCCACGACCGTGGACGATTTGACACTCGAGTTAATTTATACAAGATTACATAAGTCAAACTACAACTTACTACTAGATCAATATTAGCAAACAATGCTAATCGGTTGATTTGAAGACACACGTGATGCATGTAAAAAGAAAGGTGGATGTGTATATTGTGTGTCATATTTACAAGGCGTTATTTATACAAAAATAAATTTTAATTTTATTATGAAAATAAAAATCGTATGAAAATACTATAAATTATTTGAATTTAAATTATTGGAATCATAACTGCACTTAATAAGCCGATGCACTGGGAGACTTTTTGTAAGCTGATGCACTTTGGCTTTGGTAACCTTGTGGTGACTTATACAGTTGACTGGCGGAGAAAGATTGTCCATAAGATTGTTCACTAGTTTCCGCACCATATCCTGATGGGCCCTGTGGTTTCTGATAGCTTGGTTGTTTTGGTGCAGAAGTAGATGATTGTCCGTAAGAGTTAGGGGCAGAAGTCTGTCCGTAAGAGTTAGGGGCAGAAGTCTGTCCATAAGATCCAGGAGCGGACGTTTGTCCATAAGATCCAGGAGCAGATGTTTGTCCATAAGATCCAGAAGCAGATGTTTGTCCATAAGATCCTGGGGCAGATGTCTGACCATAAGCTCCTGATTCTTTTCCATATGAAGACGAAGCACCATTTTGTCCATAAGCTGACTGTTGTTGTTGGTATGCTTGTTGTGCAGCTTCCTCGGCGGCATTCTGTTCCAATGATTGAAGAATTTCAGCTGGTATTGGTGGTGGTGTTGGTAAATGAGCGCCCTTAGGAACAAATCCATTTTCATCAGCGGTGTAAGTCACTGTAATAAGTTGTCCATCTTCTCCGGGGTAGCTGAAAGATCCATAGACAGATTGAATTCCTTCTGGGCCACCTGGCTTAAGTTGACCATACTCAGATACTGAAATGCCATTGCCAGTTTCGTAACTGAAAAAATATTTATGTTATAAAATGTTTATTATTGATTATTATCTTTAAAATATTACCTGTATGAGTAAGATCCATCGCCAAGATTTGGTTGGTTCGACTGAGATAGAATAGGGATAACTTCAGGTGGTCCAGCGACATTGCCTGGTGCAAAAGCGTTGTATCCATTACTACCTGGTTTGTAAGCATCGACTGGTGCATTAAGAGGTGTAATTGGTCCTTTAACCTCAGGTGGTCCAGCGATATTGCCTGGTGCAAAAGCGTTGTATCCATTATTACCTGGCTTGTAAGAATCGGCAGGTGCACTTGATCCTTTAACACTTTCATATTCAGATCCAGATTTTTGGTATAATGTAGATGATACAGGCTTTGGGCGGGAACGTTGGCCATATGATGATTGAGAGGCTTGTGATTGGTATTGTGATGACGGTGCAGATGATTGGTATTGAGATGACGGTCCAGATGATTGATATTGTGATGACGGTCCAGATGACTGGTATGACGGTGCAGCAGTCGATTTTGAACCATACGATGCAGATGAAGGTTGATAACTGGATTTTGCGCTTTGGGAATATGTTTGTGCAGCTGGTGTGGATTGGTAAGACGAAGCAGCAGTGCTAGATTGGTAAGATGCAACTCCAGACTGGTAGTTAGATTGCCCAGCTTGAGAGTATAGCTGTGAGTTCAAAGCAGAAGATTGGTAAGACCCAGAACCCGATGGGTAACTAGACTGTGCACCTTGAGAGAATGCTGGTGATGCTGGGGCCGATTGGTATGAACCAGCACCAGATTGGTATGAACCAGCACCAGATTGGTAACCAGACTGGGTGTTTTGCGAATATGATGGTATTGCTGGGGCAGATTGGTAAGATCCAGCGCCAGACTGGTAACCAGACTGTCCAGCTTTTGAGTATTGTAAGCTTGCTGGAGTAGACTGATAAGAAGAGACGCCAGACTGGTAGCCAGACTGTGCACCAGATCCTGCGCCAGATTGGTAACCAGAGAATGCATTAGTTTTGTATGCGGGTGCTGAGGTTGATTGCTGATACGATCCAGAAGTAGATTGATATCCAGCAGCTCCACTACCTAGATATCCAGTCGGAGAGCCAGATGAGTATGCTGAAACTTCAGGGGATTTTTGGTAACTGCCAAAATTTCCTTGATAAGATGAAGAAGGAGAAGATGGCGTAGTCGGAGATCCATAACCAGAAGATGCTTCAGATTCATAGCCTTGTGGATGAGCCGCCGCAAGAGCGACAAATGCAATAAATAAAAACTGAAAAACAATTATTGATACGCATTAAAATATATATAAGCACAATATATTTACTATTTAGTAGGTATAATAGCAAAAATAATACATGAGTACATTAAATATAAATTTATTTTTAAAAATCCTACTATCTGAATGTCTGATACTCTTATCAAAACCAATATTTTCCATAAATGATGATAGAATAAAATTTAGATTTACTATAAAACATAAATAAATTTAACATAATTATCAATAAAAACTGTTCAAGCCCAAAATAGGTATTGATGTATTCTTGCTTTTTTATTGTATTTAATTTATTTTTGATAATCAGAAAGTTAGAAACAAAGTTAGTTGGTATTTTAAAATATTATACATTTTATATGCATTAAATACTATTTGAACAGTCAAACTATTTACGAACTAAAATTCATTTTTTTCCTAAATTTAATGACGAATTCTTAAATAATATTTTCATGTTCCTAATTACTTATTTGTTTAAATGGTTTAATTTCTTAACTTAATTTGTCTGAAATATTTTACAAGCTAATATAAATGAATAAAAGATGAGTCTAGAAACTGTCATTAAAAATAATAATCAACGAATAAAACTATTATACAGTTTAAATAAAAACAAATTAAAATTGTTGTTGTATTCATAAATTTAATATCCTTTTGGCTACCTACACCTACCTAGTACCTACTTAATTATAATGGGTGCCTATATATATATATATATCATGATTATACCAAAGTGTAGCTACAGAAATTAATACAAATGTGAAATATCTACGGGTAGGTCAAAACCTATTAAAATATATTACGAGTAAAATAAAAAATGTGCATATTAAAAAATAATTTTTTGTTTTCTTATGCCAATATATTAAATAAATTATTATTATAGAAATATAAACATTGTTTTTATAAAGAATTAGTCATGGTATTATGTTTTTCAGGATAATATTATAAAAGTTTTAATGCGTATGTTTTTTTTTAATGTTTATTTTGAATAAATTATTTTCGTATGCGATTTGAATACCTGCCTTGTATTTTAATATTTAATCCAACGGGGATATTTTAAAATAAACAATATAAGCAAAATTTAAAAATATATAAAATTATATGCATTTATAATCAGTTGAATTTTATAAATTCTACTCTACTAGATGAATTCAAATTTTACCACACAAAAATCGCACAATTTATATCTATTTTTATTCCGAAATTTGCATATTTTAAAAAATAATATATTAGGTACCTATTTATTTTTTGTTCTACTATTGAACAATGAGCATAATAACTCATAAGCAAAGTTATCTTCGATTAAAATGAATGTTTAAACACATTAATGAGAGTAAATGGATTAATTAGAAAAAATTACTTTAAAGTTTAAAGTTTGTACCTGTTGGACAAGCATACATTGAATGATTATTTCTCAACAAAGTAATACACGTGTTCCAACTTACAAAACGATATTATAGAAATAATATATTATAAGACTTTAAAATTTCTACCAATAAAATCATAATACAAGACCAATTCGTTTAATGTAACTATTTTATTTTAGTAGAAAACTGTACCTTAACGTGAAACTTTAAGTCTTAAGAGTATAAGTTTAGCACAAAAATGTTCCTCGAGACGTACCGAGTACATAATATTAAATGGCTGCAAACGAACGACGGAAAATATTTTTATTTCCTGTTTACGAGAACCGAGCACAACATTACAGTTAAGACTATGTTAAATTACGTTTAAAAACATGTTATGTGCCCGAACTCTATAAGGAGTAGCTGCCGTGTAGGTGTTCTGGCGGTACTATATATACCTACCCACGTGATTTATTGTAATATACATTGAATATTATATAGCTTACCATCTTCATGTTGTCGGTGCGGATTTGCTTGTGTGGTGTATTGTACTCGGAGTCGCAAGTCTGTGAAAACCAATTGACGACGATAACTGGACTGACGATGGATCGGTACCCGACGTCTATATATACGACGATGCGTCGGGACGATTACCGAATAGTTATGGTATACGGTTCGCGCGCTCGAAGGAGGTGATGTTCAGCGGCGGCAGTGGCGCTGCCCCTACCCCGGTGACGCCCTGTGGCCAATCCGATTTTGACTTGCGAAGAGAGTAATGTAATTTTTTTTATTACGATTATTATTATTATTATGATTATTTTTTATGACGTGCCGCCGACACGACCAAAGACTAATTAGAACGGCCGTGTGTGTGTGTGTGTGTGTGTGTGTGTGTGTGTGTGTGTGTGTGACAGGTGTAGGACGATAATATAATAATATTATATGTGCGCGTACCAATACCGCATAATATTCTGCCTTGATCATCCGATTGATCAATGGGTATAATATGATGTCTGACGACGACAGCTCATATATGACCCAGTTCGATGCTGCTCATGATGATGACACCAGGCCGTTTTTTTATGATTTACACGTACACTATATACTACGCACTAAATACACTGCGCGCGTGCTAAAGGATTGCCTCGGCCATGGATAATCATAATGATATGATGGACGGCGTATTCCGATAACGTCGAGGTGATCATTGATCAATAACGTATTTAGTCGTATATTTTCACGACTTGCAGGTGTTTCAGAACCCTCAAATCGCCAAAATATGTTACCAAAAATAACGCTCATAATAACAACTCGGCGGCCCACATAATATTATTGTCTCGCCCACGGCCCCTGTCGACCGGAACGCGTAAAAACTATGTTTGTTTGTATTTTTATTTTTATTCGTAGATCAAAACCAGCCAACCAGACTATAACGATTGAAAAAAGTTTATTTTCTGTATTGCAGACTGCAGCATATTTATCGAATTTTTGTGAGGTAAACAAAACATTATAATACAGTGATTGACCTATACGACTGCTAATTTATTTATTAGATATTTTATATTTATTTTTAATTTTTAATGAGTGACAACATTATGATATGATATCTAATAATATTTACTCTTTTTTTCCATTAAAAAAGATATCAAACGTGCATTTAATGATTTGACGGGAAATCAAAATGTTGACGTTTTATTTTTTGCAAAAGCTTTTGTAACTATATTGTTCTGTTTTGGAGTAGTACATACCTAATACTAGAGTAATATAAAATATTAGAAAAGTATAATAATATTACACAATAAGGAAAACTAAAATAAAAATGCAATATCGTTGCACACTGATGGTTTTTCGAAAAACTTATTTCCATTCGAATGGATCTGATTTCATATAAACGCATTTGAGAAACCGGTTACATTAGTAAGTTATTAAATCAGAGATGTCAATGTGTGATAATCGGTAATATGAAAATGATAATTTAATATAATAATACCATGTTATTATAATATTGCATATAAATGGTAGTTTCCGGTTAAATAGGCATTGTCTTGATCAAAATTCTTAGGCTAATCAATCCTATGCGCATACTTATAGACACAAACCTATTTGAATCTTGTATACATTAAAACGATTCGTTTCCACCCATTAGACAGACAAAAAAAATACATTTTCGTGGAAATACGATATATGAAATTTGAGCGTTTGAGTTTTTTTAAATTATAAATTAATGCAATGTACAAAATATATATTATGCCATACTTTGTACGAAAATAACATGATTGATATCATAAGCACGAGCATTGATCACACACATAGTAACCGATTATAACTTCTTCGAAGCAACTTAGGTGAAATAGCTGTAGACATATTATATACTCATATTAGCAATTGGTGATTATCCTAATGATTTCTACTATATACGTATAGTACTATTGTACTAACGTCTTTCAATTAGGATCGTAAATAAAACGAAACTACAAAGGTTAATTTATTATTATTGTCGACCGGGCAAAAACAAATTATTTTAACAGACACTGTAATCATTAAGCTGAACAACATGGACAATTTATGTTTCATATCGAAATAAAACCAAAATGCTGTAATTTTTTTCAAATTACGAAAAAAACATGTATTTTTACATTATCAATATAATGTTGAATCACGGATACTGTGTACTCTTGCATTCAAAAAATCAATATGAATATTATACCGTGGTGGCCTTTAATATAGTTAGGCCCTCAATCATCAACTCGTCTCTCTCACGAGGGATTAATCTGTGGTAGCTATCTCTACAATTTATAATGAAAACGCATAGTACTCGAAAAACGATTCTCAGTAGAGTAAATTTTAGACGGCTGTTGACAGTTTTTATTAGGTAGGTACGCTTAGAAATACTATATTGAGATAATTACACTCTCAAAATATATCACAATTTTATTATGTTTTTACTTGTAAATTGTAATGCCGCTTTCGACCTAAAAACGTTCACTGAAAAATGTAATAAAAATAAACATCACTGTAAGATTACGCATACCTATATTCCTTTAAATTATATAAAATAATATATAACTCCGCTCAACATGAAAACTAATAACCGTAAAGGGATAAGAAGAAAAATAGCACAGTTTTAAAAATACGCAATAATTATTTCGCTAAATTCTAAAAAGTTAGTAAAAATCAGAGGGAACATACTATAAGAACACCTTAATAGATTATGAATTGTTGCATCTTGTACAAATATTTACAAATTTAATAGTTGTAATTTTTATACAGATATTAAAAAATAAGTGGCCTAATGTGTTCTTATTGTAAGATTTCGGGTTACTAGGTTACTTAGAAGATTTAAAATAAATTACTTATTTAATCCTGTATTCACAATTTCTACCAGAAGGAGTGTTTCGATTTCAACATAAAGTACCTTATCTTTTGGCAAATTGGATTAAGATGGTACATTAAAGAGGTCATTTTTCGATTTTCCCAACAGTTATTTAATGTCACGGGAAAAACCACCGACAAATTACGAAAAACCGCTAAAAATGGTATTTTAATTTCTAATAATTTGTTTATCAGTTTATCACCATAAAAACGAAAAAAAATTATATTATAATATTAATTCAACTTACAGGATATAATAAATAATAAAAATATAAAATATCCAGACTGACAAACCGTCTCCGCTATGAATCGTTTTTCTTATACAATAAAAATATTATATTATATCATTGAATTCAAGTTTAATATAATCCACTATACATTGACCCGCCTGTAACCTACTGTACAGTAGAGCGACATCCACTTATCCACTTATTTTTTTTAAAACTGTCTATAACCGAGAACTTTACATAGATAACCATATTTCAGTTTCATATGCATCATTATCAATCAATAATATTACTCATTCTTCCGGCACAATAACGTGATCAATGGCAATTACATCGATGATTATCATCACTAACATAAAAAGCTTAAGGATAGCATTGAACAAATATTACAGGTATGGAACGTATTCAAATTACATTGTGAATTGATAATGACGTAATATTACCTGTTAGATATATAAAGATAGTTTTAATTACTATTTGAAATCAAATTAAATTCAGATGTAGGAAACAAACCTAGATGGTGACAGGAGTTCTAAAATCTTTCGAGATAAAACCATGTTCCACGATTATTATTAAAGCATAGAAAAATTAAACATAAATCAGTTCGAAAGTTACCTTCGAAATCAAGTGGTCAATTAATCAATAACATATCAATCTTGGATATATTATTTACAACAATATTATACGATGGTAGGTTTAAGGTTAAAAGTTTCAGTGCAGAAATATATTTTTTCATGTCAACTACTCACTCAATATGGATATTTTACCGTGAAAAGTCGTGACATAAAAAAAAATTAATCATTAATAAACACTTATAGGATTATTTTTGATATATCCTCCTCGATCATTACCGTTCTCTGTAGACCGAAGGTTTTAATTTTGAACGTTTTATGATTTTGCAAACTAAATACATTTTAACTGCAGTCTGCAGATAGGTAGGTAGGTACAACTTAAAACACACTTCAAAAATATAAATCAGCTACAACGGTTTCATATTATTTACATAGGTACATTATACATATAACATGTATTATATATATTATATATTATGCTTAAACACAATATTATAACCATCGTATTGTCATATTTTGTAAATTAACTTAATTATTATTAAAGTATTATTTTGTGTTTCTAATTGTTTTAATACATTATTGCGGTATGGTATTTCAGTGTGAACATTTAAAAAATAAATATATGAAAACTTTGAAATTATGTATTTTATTTTTAAATAGTAGTATTGATACATGATTGTAAAACAATACATTGATGATAAATTCATAACAATCAACTCTATAATTTATTCTACACAAACGTCGAAAGTGCAAAAGGTCATACTATAACACAATTTATACTATGCTATTAAGTATTATTTACCTAAAACTTACATGGGCCTTGAATAATGTTACCAAATTGAGGATTGTTATCTACTTTTTAAGATCATATTTTCACATTATTCTTCCAAGCCAAACGTGAAAGCTATATAAACATAAATTGATTTTTATTCGATCAAATTACTGAAGAAAAATAAATGTATAATAAAAAAGTATAGATGTATAATACTTCAATAAACTAGGTAGATGAATATTACAGTTCTATAAAATTATCAATACGATTACTTATACATTACAGCCCGGAGATTTTAATTGTTGAAATTATATAAACTATTAAGTCTATTAAGTTATATCAAAAATAAACATTTAAATAAGTATTTTAATTTTGGTTCCTTTCAAACACTTGTTTGGTTTATGTTTGCGTGATACCTATATAATACGTCTTATTATAAAACATTTTTGTTACAGCACTAAATCTCCTATAATTTGAATGTTAATGCTTCACATTCATTTCGAAATGTATAAGTATTTATAAATAATAATAATGGTGAATCGTTTAAATATTTAAGATAAATAATATGATAATATAATGAACTGTAGGTACCTATGTTAAATAAAAAACCAAAACTAAAAAATTAACAATATTAATGAATTTCTTTGATTATTTAAAATATAAAACTTGTTTAACTATCCACCTATTAAATACAAATATTAGTTAACACCTAATAATACTTATACATGCAAAACACATGACATAATTTCACAGAGTTACATTTTTAGTGCAGTGAAATGATAATCATTTCCCGTCATCAACATAGACTTCAATACAATATAATGTGCGTTTACTATTTGTAGATTACTCATTCGGCATCGGGATATTTGCGTATAATTATGATGTAACTATTACAGGCATACTGAATCAGCTATTGTTTAAAATCATGTTTCACAATGCATTTAAAATTTTAAATGAATAAAATAATTTTTAAAAACATAGTACTCTGATATCATAGGAACAGCCGGGTAAACGACTATACAACTCTTAATACATATCTCATTGTACAACTGCAAACTTCATATGTTTAAGCACTTTAAAATGACTTCATACAAAGTATTTACTACTTGAATGAAATAGTTTTATAAATATTCATCGACAGCCGCTACAGTTGACTTGCACTGTCAATTTTAACCAAACACATTTTTATGATTGTTCATTGTCATCAAGTACTTTCCTCCCAGCAGAATATAATATAATAACAATAAAATGTTAAGTATGAGTTAACAAATAATTCATATTTTTACGATAATGCGTTAAAATAACAATCCATTCATAATAGTAGGTGTGACCAATTTAACATTTTTTAGCATTACCTACAATTTAAAACATAACCAATCAGACAAACAGATGACACATGTTACATAATCGTTGAAAACAATAAATTGTTAAATCAGTTTATTGATACAATTATATTGTTTTTAGTTTGAAAGAAAATTAAACTAAAATATAATAATTTATAGTGATTATAAAATATAAGAATGTAATACTAATATCCATCTTTATTAATTTTAAGATTAATAACGATAGTGTTATTAATCTTATATAAGTATCTCATTATTTCACCATTGTTTTATTTAACCAACATTATTTCAAATTTAAACTAACTTTTTTAAATTTTTTTTTAATTGGATAACCCGCGGCAACATAGGCCATTGTGTGTGGGGGGGGGGGAACTGTAGAGTTTTAGGTTGGGTAAATTGGTATACGTGTGTGTTGTGTTTTGGCAGAATTTCTAATGGGGCACCCGTAGGTTTCTTCCGTGCCCCAGGTGGGGGATGGCGGCACTTGTCACTTGTGACTTACCAGAAGAAAAATGCCGCCCGCTGCCGAGGTATCGAACCAGCGTCGCCTGCGTCGCATACTATGCCTTAGTCCGCTCGGCCCCTCCATCCCCCTATATTTTTTTTTTTATAGAAGACAATAAGTATATTTCGTTCACTGATTTATAATATCAATGATAATTTGTTTTTGTATAAATGTAAATTTACTGTCTTTAAAATATTTAAAATTTGAATACAATATAATATTATTATATGTATAGGCATATAGCTATAGGTAATGCAAAAAGTTAAAATATCTAAAAACAATTAAAAGTAAATAATCTACAATTCATTATACTTGGGTATTAGTAATTTAATGAAATATACCTATATTCTATGCACACTTATTGGTATTATTGACCAATTTACTTTAATAACTTAAATCATATTTACAGGATTACAGCATTTTATAAAATACTAATTTGTTTCATGAAAATTATATTTAAAAACTTAAATTACAGTAAAAATTATATGCATAATTCATATTTATATGACTTGTAAAGTATAAGTTATAACTACAACTTGAGTACAATTATAATAATACCAGTTGATAAAAATAGAATTGTATTTAATCGTTAAACGTAATTATATTGTGTTCCGTGAGAAATTACTATAATAATTCACAAATGGTTCATAACCATAAGTAATATAAAGTAATATAAGAAAATATTTGTATATATTATACAACATTTAATTAAACATTAACCAACTTTCAGTTCATTAAATCGACAGTTTTCATTTTATTGGCACGACGACGTAACGTCATATTTATTTAACGAACCATCTCTCGATTGCGATCAACGACCACTTTCAAAATCGATGTTATGTGTGAGTTTTATTTAAATGTGTGCTTGTGAATTTATTTTTATGCGAATAACTCAGCTAGTATCTGGTACACTGAAGGAACATCAAAATTTAAATTTAAAAAAAACGTGAGCAAAATGCGCCATCTTAGCGAATAAGTCGTTTCTACGCGTAGGTAAAAAATAAGACACGTGTATAAGAAGTACAATCTATAATAACATGACGGTCGAATGTGTCTAAATAATAATAACGACATCAGAAGTCCATTTATTAATTGCTATTGATGTTATTTATTTCACTCAGCAGTCGGCCGTTGAATATACCGAACGAGCTTCCTGTGGTGCGCAGTGATCGTCACGTACAAGCACGCGATATGTATCATTACCTACGCCATTATAAACACTATAGTCTATAATATAATATAATATTAAAGACTTTGACGTATCCACTCTCTCTCTCTCTCCCGGTGAGTGATGATAGTGCTACAATACACGACTACCGCCGAGGCCGGATAATCGTCGACCGTCGTTGTCGGTTTGTGATATGGCGGTGTTTTGATTACATAGACGGTAGCCTCACATTATAATATTAAGTACATACTTGCTCATCGGCACAAATTGGGTTTTGCATAGGCGGGAGCTTTATCACCCCACCCCCCTAATCTACTGTTATATTATTATCTAATTAATTACTCGACTGACCAGTGTTCTGCGTCTGTACACGCGCTGTTAACAAAAAAAAGTTGTGGAGGTTTAGGGATAGTTAATATTGAAAAAGATATTAACAATAATGATGTGGATCGTTATTATCGATAATCATAGTTTCAAACGATTGTCGTGATATCTAAGATAATCAATGCGATTTTTGATTATTATTAGGTAACTATTAAAATAAGATATACCTATAGGTATACATATATATGTATATAATTACATACTACTGTTTCTAGAAAAGTCGTTATAAAACTTACTGTCTGAAAAATATATTACTCTAGATTTACTGTGGACAATGTGTGGAGGAGGAGCAAAGCTTTGGGGTTAAGTTCCCACATGAAACATAGCAGGTAAGTAGCAGTAGCTACATAATAATATGTAAGTTCCTCAAAAAAAAAAAAAAATACACCCATAGCCACAAGAACATTTTTTTTAAATTTGAACTGACATTTTGTTTGTTTTCATGCTGCATAAATAAAGTCTAATTAAATTTACGAATATTATATTAACTTAAAAATTGGTTTTGACTTTTCTTTTATGCAACACAAAAACATACAAAATATTTTAATGGCCCCACCAACAACCATTAAGTTGTCAGTCTTAGCTCCTAATTCGAAATAAAGTTGGAAATAAATTTGTTTATTTTTCGTGTTGGAATTTACGTACGGATGTATTTTTCCGTGAGGGAACTTGCATAATATGTATTGATGATATTTACCTGCTATGTCTCGGGTAAGAAATTACATTCGCTCAAAGCTGCAAAACTCGGCTAACGGTGAAAAAAGATGACAGGGCTTGATCCTACTTTGATTTTATTTCCTATTTGGGTCTATCCTCACATAGAGTATTATACGCTGCAGAGAAACACATCAACCGATCGGTTGGAATTCGAACGTCATGATAATAATAATAATAATAATATATCGGTCGGCCCGCTGCGGTTCATCGTCGTTGCGACCGGGGGCGGATAATAGAAATAAATAAATCGTACCATTACGAAGCAATTATTATTGCTCTGTATATTATATTTATATTACATGATGGCGGTGG
Source organism: Macrosiphum euphorbiae (assembly GCA_949089665.1). NCBI lineage: Eukaryota > Metazoa > Arthropoda > Insecta > Hemiptera > Aphididae > Macrosiphum > Macrosiphum euphorbiae. The sequence continues at coordinate 24,541,492 of CARXXK010000003.1, read as the reverse complement.
CGGAGGAGTAGAACGGACCTGCTGCAGCAGAGTATTTTAATATTAAATATTATTGTGCTCTTCGCCTTGTGAAACACCTTGTCGATCATCACGCGCGCCGTGGATCGGCCCCGGGAAAATTAGCGAATATACCTACGCCGAACAGCCACCACTTGACGATCAGAATATTATTCACAACGAGCGCACGCGCAACATGTACTTGCGTGACATCGATAGGCCGCTGAGCTCTTGTAATAATACCTATATAGGTACCCTATATATGATGATAAAATATAAAAATTAAAACTCCGTTCGGTACGTGTAAGTGATCACACTTAGTGTATGATAATAGCAATAATTTTAGTAATATGTATATCAACTATGTTATATCAAGAGAACTGGTTTTTTTTTTACTATTATTATTCTGAAGGTGTCGAATGCACGAGCCCCGTACGTGCATGACGTAATAATAATATAAATAAGTCATCTCGATACCGAGCGCATAGTAAATTGGGTTTCGTTATAAGTCATATATATAATATAATATAGAATCTGATGGTACTCCGTAATTTATTATATAGGTACTAAGCACAATACACGTCAATTGGAAAAAAAAAATGAAAAAAGTCGTGCGGACAGTACGGCACGGGACCGTATAATAATATGTACTCCATATAATATCGCCCCAACAGAACATATTATATTATAGTGAAGTGGCCAGTGTAGGTACCTAAATCAAAAGTTGTTTAGTTATAGTTGCACCTAACACAATACGATTTCTTATAGTAAAAGTTAACGTCGTTGAAGACGATGCACTTGTGGTTTTTTTATTTATTTTTTATATAATGTACAAGCAGTAGGCGTTGCCCGCGGCGATAAATGAATCCCCCAGTTGGGCAATTCACCTATGGCGGATAGTGTGATAAACTGATGAGTAACTTTTTCTTTTTGTACGTGAACCACAATTGAAAGCAGAAATAAACGGATAAGTGGTAATGATATTAATATTATTAATAGCAGGGAAACCACCCTTTAAATAACTGGTTCGATCTATATTGTCCTAACTTTCCTTAATACGTTAACATTGGTTGAGTACATTTTGATTCTACAAGCCTAGGCCATACACTTTGACTTTTGTATTTAATAGATTATTACCTGTGACTACTTCTCCAATACTTTTACGACCCATTTGAAGTCCCAAATAAAATGTGTAGAAAATGTTGTGCGTTTTGGTAAAAAACTGTCGATTTATATAATATCATTGATTTTATAATATATAGTATATTATAAAATCAATGATAATATGCATCACTTAAGTAGGTATATAACCCTACTAATAATATAATATGTATTATACCATACATATTATAATCGATCATTTTCTTTTTGCCTCAGTTGAAATATTCTCAATAATATATTATAGGTACCTATTGTCTTTTTCTAAAATGTTTATGGTATACTTTGTAACTTGTCTAGTTGTCTGTGTAATCGTACACTTTGCCTATTGCTCTAATACAAGCTGAATAATAGCTGTTACTCAATGTTACATAATATTTATATATTATATAAACTAAAGTGACTGATTCATAACAACGCAGAGCCGAACCTATTAGAGCTATAGATTTGAAATTTTGAGGGTAGGTTAATATTATAATTGCACCGTGCACTAAGAAATAATTTTGAAAAATTTTGATTTTAAGGGGTTAAAATTGGCAAAAACAAAATTTTACTTGTTAATTGAATATCTATATTCTATATACAACGAACTTTATTATTTTTTTTTTTTTTATGTTACATTAATTTATTATACAATTTGTAAATTTATTTTTTTGACAATGAGTACAAGCGCTGTGAGAGTTGATGGGTTGGAGGCTTGAGAGAAGAATCCATCCAGTGATGGAACTTCTTGGAACTTTATTATTATTATTATTATTATTTCTATGATTACCATGATTATTGTTTATTTTCATTATTAAACATAGTGGGAATAATTAAAAACGGATATATTCAATATAATTGTATTTTGTAAAAAGTTTCTTCCATTGAAGAGATTTTTGTCTACGGAATATTGACAATTCAAATACTCTCAAACACCCCAACTATAAGTGATAGTGCCTGTCTTTTTTAGTTCACTTTCATTTAATTTGTTTAACACTCAAAAAAGATGCCAGGAGATCGGAAATACAATTGTTTCGTATATGTCTCTGATAATTGGACTAACTTTATCACTATAATTCTTACAATTTAAATGATGACAACTTCTCCACTGCTGACGATTATAATGTACGTGAAATGGTTAATCCTACTGTGGACGGTGGTTATTGCGAATATTTTCCCATTTTTATTTGAAATTTATTATGAGAATAATCTTTAAGCTAAATTTGGTGTAGATATATTCCCGGTAACTGGAAATATTAGTAGTCATTTTTATGTTTATTTATCTTTTTGTAATAATCCTTTAAATGTTACAGAAAATTACTACTTCAGAGGGCGATTTTCCCATTTCTAATAATGTTAGTGTCACAGAAAATGTAATCTGTATATAAATATGAGACTTTCCTGAGTGACTCACAATCAACGCAGAACCGAAATCTAATAGAGCTATCAATTTGAAATTTTGAGGGTAAATTAAGGGTATGTAAATTAATATTTATTTATTATTGGTTAATTCAGCGAGTTACACCCAAAAGGAGTCGAACAATCATATTTTTTTTAAGAGTTGCCATTTTTAACTTGCAACAATAAGTGCACGGGATCAGCTAGTATATAATATATAGAATAGCTTTATTAACCTAAACGTCAAAATATCATACAATAAGTACATACAATTATATCCTATCTTAATAACTTTTTTACTATGTGTAACCAATGGCCACCTCGTACAAAACCATATTCGACTTTCGTGAGCACTAAGCCGAAACAAAATGTGTGAGCTACCCTATAGTGGCTTATATTGGGAAGGCAGATTAACACAGGGAACGTTGTCGACGTACTGACCGTACTGCCTGGCGTACTGATGGTTAGCCTAACTTTCGTGGAGTCGGGATACTATTATCAGCTTGTATGTATTTTCCCCCACATTTCGTAAACGTTTTGCTTTAAGTAAAGTGTATTTGAATGTATTTGATAATATTAGTAGAAATTGAACTTACCAACGTATACAGTTAGCTATAGGTACCTATAGCTATGAGGGGACATAATGCTTTAAGGGGACGTAATGCTAACGCAGCCCCCTCCGGTTCTCGATACCATGGGGAAAAAAAAGGTACCAACTACCAGCGTATCAAGTTTCGTTAGCAAAATTAATTTATTAGAAAAAATAAAATAACCGATATAGAACTATAATGAGGTATATGTGAATATCTTGAATCGGAATAGGTACGAATTGTTTTCACCTGAGCGCGCTTTGTTAATATTTTTCCCCAATAGTATTATATGGTTGAAAACAAAGTTACCCCGAGTTCTAGGGTACCCATCTATTGATATAACTTTTATCGAAAATGGTACAGTATAGACGTATAGTTGTTGAATCTATAGAAAACGGACAAACAAACATTCATTTTTAAATATAAGTACTAGAATATTATATAATGTAGTAAGATTAGAGTGTAAAATACTTTATTAGCGTCTAAACATTGTGCAAAATCCAAAGTATCTCAAGGTACGGACCTTAATCATATGAGTACTACGCACTAATGTTCTGATGATGCGATTCGATATAGTCGTTTAAAATTTTTTTTTTAAAACCACCGTTCATTGACGTCAGAAATTTCACTATTGCCCTGGCCCCCCTGACCTTGTGCGTCATTTCATTCCATAACACGCATATACACATAGGTACTGGACAATTCTGTTAAATTAAAATTCTCAATGTCACGAAAATTACTAACGTTATTGTTATTCTTTTTTATAATATGTTTTGAGTCGTTACAAGTTCTATATTATTTTTTACTATATCTTTATCGTTTTTTACTTTTTTGAATAACGACTTACCTACTTTTATTTCATAAAACTAAGAAGAACATTTTTCTGAGAATTTATATATTCGGGATGATTCTCCAAGTATGCTTCCTTTTATAATTAGTTTATTAAATTTCTTTTTTTTAATTTTTAGTGTACCTATTACAGGACAATTATATTACTTTTTTTTTATTGTCTACGAGTTAATACTATACTTATAACTCAACAAACAATTACTGCAGAACTATAATTTCGAATATTTTTAGTTTTCTATTATTTAAGGAGTGTTCTGTGTAGATGCCAACATTTTATTTTTTTTTCAAATTGTAATTACCCTTTTTTAATAAATTGTTAATAAAATTTTTTTTGATGTGAAATATCTATTATAGCTCCTTATTTGGCTTCTTGGTGATAAGACCAACTAGTATGCCGTTACGGCAAACATTTTGACAAAAAATAAATAATAATAACAAAAACCAATGTTAACCATTCATAAACAAAAAAAAATATTAATAATAATATTAATAATTTGGAGCTTTGCGACCATTATCGCCTTTCAATTCTTAAGACAACATTTGTTGAACAAAAAAATATTTTCAATTCCTTTCCTAGTTATAACTAACATCTCCGTTCAAGCTACCTAGCTTAGTTTTGATATTCATCGGAAATCCTCCGGCCGCATTATTCAAAAACGTGCATGGTATGACGTATGGAAATGGCAATGAACAAGTGTCGCTAGTACTTAAGTTTTTGAAATTATTAATTTATCAACAACTAGATCACCATTTACTTGTATGGTAATGCCAAGTTTGGGTGGTTTTCAATTACTTTCCTAGTTGATTTACAAAAATATAATTAATTTATCATTGCAAATATTATGGCCCTTTACTAGTTAACTAAATACCTATTTGAAAATTTCATAAATCAGAATTTGATATAATATGCCAAATAATGGGAGGGGGCTTGATAAATACCTAGTATTAAAATTAAATTTCAATAACGTTATTAATTTTTTATGACTTACAAGGTGTGTTTAAAGTTGAAAAGCGTCAATAAACAAAGCGTTAGAAATTAAAATCCAATTTTTAGCGGTTTTTCGTAATTGTTCGGTGGTTTTTACCGTGGCATTAAATAACTATTGATAAAATCGAAAAATGACCTCTTTAAAGTACCATCATGATCCAATTTTCTAAAAGATGTGTTGAAATCGAAGAACTCCTTCTGGTAAAAATTTTGTATACAGGATATAAAAAGAAGAAGAAAATAAAATAAAAAAAAAAAAAAATTGTTTTTATAAAAATTAATTTTTGTATTGACCGGAGCTGAAAGATAGGTCTTGTTTATGTTATAGTACGATATAGTTCACACACTGTATAATATTATCATTAAACTCAAGCTACTTAATAAATAATTATAAAATCGAATTTAATGTTAAAACATTATTATTATACAATTAACGGGCACACCTTAGGTGGGTACCTATACATCATCCTAGAAAGGCATCATGCCCACTCCATTAAGTGTGATTAGTGTGAATATTTTTTTTCGCACTCGGATCTCTGCAGTTATTATGTGCTCGTCATTAACAATGTTGCGTAGCAGGTGAGTATATAATATTATGAAAAGAATTAGATGCAAATATTCAAGTACCCATTGATCACGCGCGAAGTGATCGAATATATTGATTTATGTTAAATATTTTCAATTTTCACACGAATAAATGACACGTAAGACATCGCCTAAACTATCATATTATAATATATACGTATACACAATACTGCACAACTTGTCAATAATATATTTAAGTATATTGTATATTATATAATAATAATATCATATATATTATTAAATATTATAGGTAGGTACTTTTTAAAGTATAATAAATTATATATTGTTATATTATATATTATATCGAAAAATTATAAGAAAAAAAAGATCTAAGAATAAGACGTGGTGGTGAACTTTCCAACGACGATGAAGTCTAGTACTTGGGCGGTCCTAGTGTTCGCTGCATAGGGGGCAACTGAAAGTACCGGCCTTGCTGGTTGTTCGGCACGTACCACATCTGTTGTGGTTCAATGCTGAACTGACGTACTGCTCCGGGACGTTGCTGCTGGTTGAAAGTCGGTTGCTGCTGGTTGAAAGGTGGTTGCTGTTGGTTGAAAGGCGGTTGCTGTACCGGTCTTGCGTTGAACTGAGGCTGTAGCTGTAGCTGCTGCTGCTGTGGCTGTTGCTGTTGATACCCCCCGGGCACCAGCCTTTGCAAAACTGGCACGACCTTTGGCTGGGTCTGGATGGCCTGGGGCACCACCTGTAGGACGGGCACGACGGACGGTGCTGCCGATCTGGGTGGTTCGAACCTCTGCATGACAGACTGCTGCTGCTGTTGCTGCGGTGAAGGTCGCGGCTGCGGTCCCGGAGCCGGGTATGCTGATTGCAGTTCCGGAACGGGTTGGCCGCGGAACTGTTGGTAATAGTCTTGGGGGTTACCAGCCGACGGACCCTGCGATTGGTCAGCCGTCGCAACCGATGCGCGGACGATCATTTCCAACGGCTTTTCGGTTGGCCCACGGCCCACGAACAACACGTTCTGCGATTGTTCCGCCACGTCGTTGGCCGCTTGACCTGCACTGACCTGTTCTGCAACCGACGGCACTTGTGGCTGCTCCGATGGCCGCACTTGGGGCTGCTCCGATGATCGCACTTGGGGCTGCTCCGATGACTGCACTTGAGGCTGCTCCGATGACCGCAATTGTGGCAGCTCCGAAACCGTTTGAAGCTGCTGCTCCGACCTCGCTTGTCCGCCATCGTCCAACGAATCGGAGTTGGCCAACCTGAACTGCGGCCGGGCGAAGGCGGTCGTCTGGGCGACGTTCTTGAACGCCAAACTTTTTGGCAAGTTGGACGCCGCAGGCGGACCAACGGGCAGATGTGCGCCGTATGCTCGGAACCCATCTACTCCCGCGGTGTAGGTCACCTCTATCGGTAAACCTTCCGGAGAGACGTACTTGTACGAGCCGACCACCGAGTTCGCTTCGTTTTCCGTTCCCTTGTTCAACATAACACCACGTTCTTCCGCGTAAATGCCATTTCCGGTTTCATATCTGCAGCATATAAAATATACATCATATAATATATGTAGGTATGGATATAGGTATGTATATAGATTATAGGTATAAACCAACAAGAATGAAATTAACTGGATTAAACACTGCACAAATAATATTCAACTACTACAACCATACCGCGACATTCACGCGAGAATAAAATAATGCATATGATAATATAGATGTTCGCAGCCTTACAGATAAAACTCAGCTGAGACGGATGTATAGGATATCTCCTGAACCCTGATTCCTGCTACTATATAATGTGAATTAAATATAACTGCAGTACCAGTATACCTATATAGGTGCTTAATAAAAATTAAAAACTCGATTCTAATAATATGTCTCATTACTTTTCTTGGCAATTATATTTTACTGTAAACAACCAAGTTTATGGGCCACGTCTGAGAAAATGGCAGGGTAGTATTAGTACTTACATAATATTTTATCGTATTATAAGATCCAATCAATGTCTTTTAAATTTATATACTTTACTTACTAATAATATTAATTTAACTGAACGTAAAATATTATTTAGATTAGGTACCTAATAATAATTATATTATAAGTACCTACATAAATACGGTTGCATGGTGGTCCAAAACACAAGTTTAGCTGGTCAAAATTAAAAATAAAACTATTGACACACAAAAATATAAATTTTATATGATTTTTTGATATTTGTATTTCATTATGTTAGGTATTTGTCTAGATATTTTGAGGGCAACAACAATAATAAGAAAGCAGTACAAACATATAATAATGAAACAGGAATTATGCTACTTCTTGTCTATATATTAGGTTGGGACAAAAATATGTTCTATTTGGAATCGGTATAGATTATAACTTATAGACGATCAATTTATCATCAGTTTATTATTTATTAGACAACTTTTTTTCATTGCCTATTTTTGACAGGCTATAACCTTATGTTTTAAAATTATATGCAACGGTGGACGGTTAATGGGTATAATTCACATCAATCAAATAAGCAAAATGACTTTTCAAACATACTACTCAGTCTATCCGCTCTTATATATTTATATTTTATATATTCCATATACAATATACTTAACTGATAAGCGATATTAGGTCTAAATCCTATCCTTTATCAGACATTTCCATATTATCAGTTAAAATAATAGTATTAGATATCCCTATTATGTGGAAAATAATTAATATTATTACTTGACAAATATTAATTAATTCAAACTTGACATTTTAACTTGTAACAAATTTTTTTGCAACATTCTTAACAAATATACACCAAAATTGTGTTAAAAATATATTCTGTGGAAATTTTTGTATAGTACTTAACGGATTTTCAAGGTTATTAAATTGTTGTTATAATGAAAAATATGTTTTACAATTATTATTAAGTTATTCTTTTTCCTGATATCATAATATTATGAAAATTATATTATTCTTAATTCATAAATAACTAATATTAGCTAATTTTATTTATCCTAAATCGTAATCATAAAATCCCACGATAGAAACTAATTCCTCATTCATATCTAGCTATGCGATTCCTCAATACTCATGTTTTCATGTTTATTTCATCTAACCAACCGTAACCTCTAAATTGTACAACACGTTATTACGTCCAGCTTCCCACGCCATCGTCATTTTCTAGTGATAAAAAATTATTTTAAAAATGTCAAGATCCATGTACATACCTACTACTGCAAGGTTTAAATATTTGAATATTTTTGTATAAGATATTAAAGTAGCTTATTATTTGTATATATGTATTTGTAATAAAATAATAAACAATGTTAACTGTTAAATAATACCATACTTATATGCCGAATGGCTTATATGCATATTTGTCTTTGCTCACATATTTAAAATATTTTAAAATGTAAATAATAAATAACAAATATATAAGTTTGGTCAAAATAATATTTACTCATTGAAGAAAAGTAAATATTCTGTTTTATACAATTTTACAAACATTTAAAGGGTACGTATATTTTTATTGTCACTATAACACTACATTTAAGTCATATATCCATTATCCATATAAATACTCATTTTTTATAATGTGCAACAAGCAGTAAACCAAATGGGCGGAACCAAACTGGTACAGGGCCAAGAAAAATTGCATCTTTTTAGTTTATTAACTACTATATGTGGTGCTTAAATAAAACCATATAATTAATTTTGAAATCTCACTTGAAGTTATAATCACCGTCCAGTGAATTTTCTCTAGCGTACAGGTATATTGGCACAAAATCTGGCTTTAACTCATTAGCTACTTGCTCTTGGGAGTTTTTTGCAGGTGAAGAATTCAATGTTTGTGGTTTTTGTTTTAATGGATCAGCTGCCACTGACAAACACGTCACGATCAAACCCATCAAGGTATATTTCTGAAAGTAAATTAATCTCTAAAATGAATGTTTTAGGTGCAATGCACATAATGTACAATATGTATAGTACCAACTACTATTATTTATTAGTTACACCCCCATATGACTTGGTTTTAAACGTTAATACATCGGATGTTAGATGATTATCTTGTTAAAAGTGGTATGATTATTATAATGAACGTTAAAACTTAGAATTAATTATGAGTTGTAAATAAATTCAGTACCTAAGACGTGTATAAGTGTTGATTAGGATATGAATATAAATTAAAATATTTATACATAAATATAATTATAAAAATTACTCACAAATAAAAATAATAACTCAACACTATAATGTATTTTACTTAACACGTCTTCATCAATATCATAATGTATGTAATAAAAATCAAGAATATTGTAATATTAAACAACAAAAACATTAGCTAAAAATAATAAAACTATAGTTTTAATCACTGTTTAGAACATAATATTATAATAATTATTAGTAATTTTTAAGTAAAGAGTAGTAAAATGTCCAAACGAAAATCAAAAACACATTTTACTCGTAAAGATAATATAAAATAAAATGAATAACGTTAAAAAATATTACTCACCAGAAGCTCCATCGTTTTTGTGTTATATTTTAGAACCATTTTCGAACTGCCAGAGAGAGATTATTGTTTTTACTTTCTTCTCGTCGAGCCTATTTATATGTATGTAAACTCACGGCCAAGGTTAGGTTACAAGTTCATGTTACATCCGAGTATCTGGAATGGGTAGGGTGGAACCACTTCCTTCGATGAGTGTCCAGGCCTATGGTCGCGATGCATTACTTTGGGCGAAAGAAGTAGGAAATTAATACAGAAACGTGTGGGTATTATGCAATAGCTATAATATATGCAGCAGCAGCGTCCAGCGCAGAGGTTAACGACACTCCATTATTATTGTTGCCCACAAGACGCCGAAATCATAATATATCTTAATCCCGAGGCGATTATTATGAGGAAAAACTGGTCATCGCCGATGATCCGCGGTATATTATCATGTCCCACGTCCGTTTTCAGTGTTTTATTTGATATATAGATACATCGTGGTAGATAGGCAGGTACATCGCGGTAAATTATTATTATAGAACACGAAACGCATCAGTTTTTTAATTAAAGTGTAAGACGTATCCACAATGTTTTGTCGTAGCATTGAAATCAATTACTTTTACTTTGTAAGTTTCGTAAATAGTGCTCATAGCTCTCAATTTTCTATAGCTATACCATCTGATAACAATAATATTAACGATGTTAGTAATCCGAGGTAATAATAAAAAATATTATATATATAGGTACATTTTACCTAATCTTGTGTAATATTATAAAATCGTTTGTTTACAAAATTTAACGTTTAGGATTAATAGCCTCAAGCGTCGATCTACAATTATAGAAATCGTATCGTAATATCCACTTATTAAAACATTTCTTTTTTTTTTTATTACCACGAACACATACGTTGCGATGAAACTCGCTCCTATCATAATCATCTTCGTTTATGTTCTTAGAAGAAGTACCGCACATTTAACATAACGTGACGACCTGATTTGCTTAATTTAGTGACGATGCAAATCGGATAGATTTATTACACATATATTTTATTATTATTATACTCGTTGAATTAAAATTGAAAAAGTCTCAAAAACGCTTTTAGTCACATACCTACTCACATTAACTCGTATTATTCAATTCTATCTAAATTATTATTTTTAATTAATTTTCACTTACAAAAATAATTTTTTGTAAAACATTCTGATACTCAGAAGCTATTTGAAGGATAGCGGTTTTCAAACTATACATTTAGCTAAACATACTTATTAGTTATTGATGATATATAATTATGACGATACTAATTTATTATAGTAACTAGTATCAATCTCATCAACGTTTAGATTATTTATCTACGTGCAATGTAGAATACTCATTAATCATTGTTTTTACAATTTTACCGTAGTTCTTAAATAGTATCTAAAAGGAATATGATTATATGATGTTGCTTAACAAACGTCAAAAAATCTAAATCATGATAGAACAACTTTCCAGATTCATAACACATTAAAACAATAAAACGTGAATAAAAATACGCATAGGTAAGTATAAATTATTCTGAATTGTAAAAATAATCACGTTTCACTTTAAAAAAAAAATCCACACAGAGGCGTATTTTGGGTAGGGCAAACATATGGGGTTTGGTAAGTTCCCACACGAAACATAGCTGGTATAAACATATTATAATATGCAAGGTATTATAGGAAAAAACCCAGTAAGTGCGTACACTCATAGGTACCCGAGTTCATGTATAGATAAAATTTAATATGCATTATTTTCTGTACTGTACATGTGTATAATAATATAATAACATTAACAACATACATAAAACAATATTATACCTATAACATAATCTATACTATTTAGACATATTTGTATTTCCTACTTATTATGATACGAAAATAAAGCAGTCCATTTTGCTGAGTTCAGTGCTCGTTGACCGTTAAAAATTGGATTCAAGACGGTTTTTTATGCAACATAAAAACAAACAAATTTTAACCTCACCAGATCACCATCTACATTTAAGTTGACCTTCCTAACTCCTAAGTCTGAATAAAGTGGGAAAAAATTTAAAAGTAAATATAAATTAAAACGATTTCTTTTGACGAATAGGGTACCTATACATAATAATTTTTTTTTGTCGCAATATAATAATTATGAAACATGGTCTCAAATTGAGAGTGACCGGCCCTCTTCAAATCCACTGCATAATGTACTTATATTATAGTACTACATATCTGACTATTAATATTGAGAAGTTTAACAATAGGTGCATGACTAGAGACACGAGTAATACTTAAGCTTACTAACTTAACAGTTTCAATAACTGAACAAACATATAGTATACATTTATACCTATATATTATATAATACCATTTAACTGTTTGTCAGTTTAAGTGTATAATACTATAGACTTATAGGTTGGTACTAGGATCACAGTTATTTACACAGTTATCGTGGCTGCAGTATTCATCTTAAGTAACAAAAAATAAACTAAATCGTGTGATTTATACATATAAAACTATTAGCAATTTTTAAAACTTGAATTGTAATAAAACGCAATGTATTTCCTAAAAAATTGTATTATATAAACCATGAAAATTTATATTTTAGACCATGCAATATTGATTTAATTTTAAATGTGTAGGTTTAATTCGCGACTGTCGAATCGTTACAAATAATTTGCATCATCAATGCTTATTAGTAGGTACTAGACGTGGTTGGATAATATATTGGTATACCTAATTATAATTAGGTATATAATTTCCAGCAAAAGCATATTCATAAGTACCTGTTTTCTGACCAGCGACCGGTGAAATGCGTTTGTATAATAAATTATATGTTGTATTGGTACAAAATATGTACATATTTACTATTTAGCAATACATTTAAATTTTTAAACGAAATTTCCTTTTTCCCCAAAAATCTGATCTTAAGATAAAAGAATATTATAAAGAAACATTTTTAAACGACTCGAGAGTTAAGAATAAAAGATTAAACCTATATCCAGGTCTAGTATACCATATCTAACGATTACCACCATGGATAATATTTACATTTAAAATGGTTTCGAATCGAACTCGAGTTATATAATAATATTATGAATATTAAAAACACTAAATTACCTATGCACAACAATTGTTTGGCCCCTTGACGTGTAAATTCGATAAACCCCCTAATTTAGGACCACGCATATTCGACGAGTAATAATGGTATAATGGAAATTTATATGACGCTATGCACCTATAACATGAGCGTGTATAATATATATTTATAGGTAAAAATTAAAATCAACGTTGCCGTTGTCCTTGAGATCTTCTGTAAAATAATAATAATCAAATCACATAATCGGATCGAGAAAAACTGTAATATATATAAATATATATAATACGCAAACGACGTCCGTGTCTTTTATTCGTGTAGGTACTTTCAAGTAGTGTTTGGACAGCCTACGCGCGTTCATAACATTATTATTATATTATTATCGACGAACACTGAATGCACAGCCACCTGTCCTTATGACGCAACTGTCGACGGGGGAGAACAACTTGGGCTACACGGGTGCACGACTGTTTGAATGTTTACGCATTTTACCACATCGAATATTATTAATTTAGACTCTGAATAAGTACGACTAATTACCTTCTATTTTTTTTTCACGTAACACATGACATACCTACCTATATTATATGCTATAGACTAGCACCTCGTATGTTGTATTATAGTGTATCGCCTACGTGGTTATTACAGCATTCACTATTTTAATATATACTGTCTATAGGCACTATATGTCTACGCGGTCGAAGTCTCAAAACGAGTCGAGACACGTCCAGTCGTCCGTTTACAGCAGCTGCAGTCCCGCAGTGCAATATTATTATGCATCCGATGTACAATCAGACCGCCGGGCTGTTGAATTCTGACGCACAAAACATCCATCACACGCGAGTTTCTCACGAGAATATTGTGCAAAATTGAAGATAATAAAACATTATACACCATACTATAATATTATGCTGAGAAACTAGATTCAGTCTTCCGCCGTGAGCGACAATAATAAGACATTAGGTACCTACCGCACATATATTATAATATTCGTATTCGAATCGAGAGACACATAAAATCCATTATTGTTTTGACAGTATTACAAGTTATAATGGTATACGCATTTTGAGTGGCACCTTAAATTTATTTTTTAGGAGTTCAAAACATATATAATATCCGAATCACATCTATTTTTTATCGTGTTAAAATCTCTATAACAGTACCTCTATATTAAACTTACGGTATAATATTATATTGTTACCTATATCGAATTATTCATTTTGCACTTAACACTGATGCATATATCAGCTATATAACTACCTGTTAAAAATAATATAGGATCTACTACCTACATAATTAAATCTAAATCATCCTCATGGTCGTGATGTTCTAAATACGAATTTTAATAAAGATACAAGGATACACTTTAAATTATAATAAGAACGATGCGTAACACACCCATAAACCAATCATAAGAAGTTTCGAAATTATGAACAAAAATTATAACAATAAATATATACATATAAGTTATAACTCATATAAGGATGACTAGTAAATTCTAAACCAAAGCTATAAGCACAGAGTTTAAGTTAAAAGGCGAAGTTATATAAATCATAATATTCATATTAAAAGTTATGTTGATGATTTATATATATACTCATTATATTTTTTTTTATCTTAAGCCCGGCATTATCTATGTCCCATTAGTTGTATTGGTTTTTTGTACGTTTTTTAATGTCGGTAACATGTGTGACACGTGTGTGCGTATTATATTGTATCATGTTTAATGTGTGTATGATGAATATTGTATAATGCATTAATGTGTACCTAATGCATATACTATGTACTATGTATATTGTATACATTGTAAAATGTGATGTATTTATGACCTATCTACGTATAGTAAAATCATAAAACCGAACAAATATATTACCTATCGCCAATATAGGACAAGTACCTAGTAGGTACCTACTATTCACTTCATTGTGATATAATTATGAATAATATCAAACAATAAACTTGTGATAAAAAAAATTGTAATTATGTTTTTGTAGACACCTAAATTTAGACGATTATTGAATGTAACAACCGATACAGTAAAATTGTAAATGTTTAAATTAAAAATTAAAATTTTTTTTATTTTAAAAAGAATATTTACAATCTATACAATAAGGTATAATAAGTAAGTGTGTTAAACATTTGACGTAAAATAATAACATTAATAGGAAGGCTCCCAGCAGTGCCACCTGACCAGTAATGTAAATGTTTAAAAATTAAAATGTCGATTCATTATTCGTATGGGTATATAATTTATATTAACAACCAGACTTAAATATACGATGATAGATACACGACTTAAATATAAAATACAAATAATAATAATAAACTGATATCGTCGTTACACCCTATGTTAGTTTAATACCTATATAAATAGATATAGTCTGTATGATAAATATGTGTGATAAAAACATTTAATGGGGCAACAAAATTAAAATAATATTATATTAATTTATTACGATTGCTATATATTTTTTCCAATACGCCATAAGACTAAAAAATATCTGCAGTAATAGCCAACACAGTATTTCACCATCGTGGCCTATAATTTAAAATAACTGTGTTAATCTAATATAATATATTATTTTATGAAGATAAATGTTCACTCAAACAAGTATATGTACTTACCTAGTTTAATAATTATGCTAATGCACATACAAATAGTATATAATATACGAGTTTATTAAATTATGTAAACGCGTTAAACGTCAAACTATTTAGACTGCTGCAATAAATAACTGTGACTTAATTCATCCTAAATTTAAATACCTATCTTTTTTACTTATCATCAATCTCAGTATAAGCGAGGAATATTTAAGACGAAATGGAATGTGAAAAGAACAACAGCTGCAGGGATAGCTGATGGTTTCATGTATTGTAAATAAAATACTAATATTCTCAATATTTGATGCTCATGATGATCATTGGTCACTAATCACTATGGCTGATAATAATATTATAACTTTTAAGCTTTATATTATTTTTGTACGCATAAGATAATATCTATTATAATATGTACCTAATGTATATAAAGAGAAAACTACCTACATTAGTTGTACACTGTAACTACTATCCCAGTGATTTTGAATGCAAATTATCTATTTTAATAACAAAAAAAAATTGACTTAAAAAATTAGCATAGAAAATACCTAGAAGAGTAGAATATCAATATCACTTTTAGCTTGTCCCCGGCGTCTTTCGTTCAAAGATTTTTGTTTTTATGTATAACTATATTTTTAACAAAAAATGTATATCCCATATTATTCTTACAGTAGATTGAGTGCTTTGTGAAAATCTATTAACGTCCAACTTAGCCACCTAGGTAAGCAATATATGCCAACTGTGCAATTATGCATTAAATATTATACATATTACAATTATGTATAGTCAATAGCATGTGACTATAAGAAAGATGACAAGTAATAAAATCGTTATACATTTTAGGTACACAATAAATAATCACCGAATTAACTAGTAACTACTATTATTCGAATATTTCAATGATTTAATTGAGTATTTGAGTGCAGCCAAATCATGCGTATGAATGAAATAAGCAATTTCCATCTATGCAAATTAATTGTTTATTTGAAATGATTAACTATAATTATCTGTAACTAAAGTCAATCAATTATAATAGAAAAAATATTTGATTTACGTTTGCAGAATCAAAATCCTTGTTTGTAAAAATCCTTTCTTATTGCACATCTGTAGAGCATTAAAGGAACCACAGTTCTAAATTTCAAGTTCATACGTTTGGTTATTTGTAAATAAATCAACGAATGGCTGTGTTGAATGTTGATTAAGGCTGTGTTATTTTACTGGAAAAATGGAGCGACTGGTGTATTTTTATTTTATTTTAAAGGACAGATGACGTCAAAATTGTATTATTACTTTCATAATTTCTATTTATTTTATTTATTATTTGAACCGTTCTCATTAAATAATTCATCTACACACCGAACACTTGTGTTTAAAACTTTAAAATAAAAATCATGCTGATCGGTTCGGTAGAACTTCAATTATAGACGTAAAAAGAAATCGCCTTACAAACCCCTATTTTACACATTTATGGGTTGAATTTTTAAAAAACCGTTCTTAGCTGACATCTTCTAACTAAAAACTACCTACTTGCCAAATGTTTCCTTCCAAGGTTCAGTAGTTTTCTAGATTTCGTTTTGAGTCAGTGAGATACTTTTGAATTTATATAGACGATTAATCGCAAAAAAGTTACATTATTACAAATATTACGTTCATACAAACTTTGAAGATAGACCTATGTAAATCTAAAATGCTATATGTAAGTTAAAAATAAATAAACAAATGTTTAAGACTCTAAACAGTCTAAACACTAATTCTTAAAAGTTAAAACTTGGTACATAATAGGTGCAAGACTACGAATTAAATTCGAAAATTTAAAAATGTATCTATTAATACACTAAAAATTGCGAAAAACGTTGAAGAATAATAGCAAACATTTTTAACCGTCCATAGAGAGACTAACGCTCAAAACCGTTTTTCAAATGCAATACACCGTTCAACCACTTGCCACTAAATATACGGCTCTGCGTTTTTTGAATATTAGTAAACTCTTATAGTTGGATAGTAAATGCGGATTAAAAATTAAAAATAAATATATTTATCAATCAAAATATAAATTGTAGAAGATTATTCATTTTTACCAACTTTATACTTTTGAGGAATTCAATATTTAATTTAATTCTACATTGATAAGACTCTTCCTAAGATAAAAAAGTGTATAATGTAATATATAAAAATAAACGTAAACAGTAATGTATTTTTTTTATTTATTTTTATTTACTCTTCACGAATATATCGGACTGTAATACTGTACTATAATTGAACATGTTCTTGTGGGGTCCCATACATTATATATTTTATAAGTTTATAATTTATATTAATTAGGTAAGTAATAAATATTACACATATTGGTTTTTGATCACACATTGGTTGTAATTTGTTCAAACGCATAATACAAATTAATAATTTATATTTACCTATATATATATATTTTTTTAAAACAGATATTAGGTTTTCAAAAGTGTTCTCATATAATATCGAAGTAAATACCATTATGATATATGTAAGTATTCTAATATATTACAGTTATTTTTTTATCTGTATAAGTCATAATATTATTACAAGTGACAACATAAACCTATATTGTCGGTATTTTAATCCTATCATTCCTATCCAACTTTGATAATATTATTTTCAGTATTATAATATTCTATAGATATATATCTACCTGTTAAATATATGCAATTTAAATCTATGTGAATCTACGTCCCCCATATTTAACTAATTTAAATACTATTATCATGAAGTTAAATAGTTGTGATACATTTTATTTAAACTTATCATAATATAATACCGGTCGTAAGTATAGTTATAGCCACACCATGTGCACATCGATAAAATGTTAGAACAGTTGTAGGTATAGTATACCTATATGTATTCAAATATGAACCCAACTCATCATGCCATACTTATTACTTATGCATTATACATGTAACATATCACATATATATTATGTGGCTATATAAAAAAAAAGAGTAATATTCATATGAATATAAAATCGTAACCGCAAACATGTTTCACTTGACACTGAAGAACGATTCAATTTCGAAGAACTATATCTTTCGTTTACGTTGGGTCATTTCTATAAGATATCATCAGTGACATAATATTAACTATTTTCCTGAGGGTATCATATTTTATAGAATTTCAGCGTTCAAATCTCTACTTTGAATTCATCGTGGTTCGTGAGTTAATATAGTCATATATATGCACAGTGATATCGTGATTGAATTATTCGGTGGGCGGGAGGGGAGTGGAGAATTGACAAACAATTTATCATAAATAATTGTGGGAGCTTAGCCTTGATATTTTTGAGGGGGCTTCGGTCAAATTTGGAGTAGAATAGAGTTCATTTTAATGAGTACCACTAACATTACACCGGATACATACCTATAGTATAATAATATTAATTTTATATATGCATCAAGTATTATTTTTTTTGTAAAGCATTTTTTTAATGAAATTATTATTCTGAAAGAAAACTCAGTATAAGTTATAATTTGACCAATCATAAAATTATATAAGATAATCTATATACAACTCCTCTTTTTCGTAATATAGTAGGTAGTTTTCTTAACACATAATTTTAAAATCGGTACAGACTACTGATAGACCAATGTGCGATGCACGACAGCAATAAAAATCATACTAAGCGCTACATAATATATAATTATGTATACCTACTAAACATCACACAAACGAAATCTGAGCGTATTTCAGTGAACATAATCTATAGGTATACAGGGTGATATTTTTATCATTGAACACTCATTATTTCAAAAAGTATTAATGTTTAAGAAAATATTTTTTTACATAGTTTCAAGTTGTTAAAAAACAATATTTTTATTAAAAAATTATATTTTTAAATATTTTTTATCCTTTTAATTTTTTAAGTTTTTTACTTTTTTGAATGACAACATGTAATTTTAATTTGATATTCAAAAACAGAATATTTTTCTGAGTATTTCGCTACATAAAAATTGAATTTAGGGCAATTAGTTTATGAGTTATAAGTATTTAAAGTTTAGATGAGCGGAGTAGTGGACAAACATTTCGCGGGGTAACCCCGTACCACTCTACTCCGCTCATCTAAACTTTAAATACTTATAACTCATAAACTAATTGCCCTAAATTCAATTTTTATGTATCGAAATACTCAGAAAAATATTCTGTTTTTGAATATCAAATTAAAATTACATGTTGTCATTCAAAAAAGTAAAAAACTTAAAAAATTAAAAGGATAAAAAATATTTAAAAATATAATTTTTTAATAAAAATATTGTTTTTTAACAACTTGAAACTATGCAAAAAAAATATTTTCTTAAACATTAATACTTTTTGAAATAATGAGTGTTCAATGATAAAAGAATCACCCTGTATATATTATATTCCGGGGGACACGTTGGATGCTGGAAAAAAACGATTTGGCCACTCGAAGGTCAATTCGTGAAGATTATCCACCCAGCCCCACGATATATTATATATATATATATATATAATATAACGCATTCAAGATATTATTATGTTTTTTTCAGTATTTAAATATAACGTATACAATATATATATTATAATTTATAATAAAATATACGTCATCGGCTCGACCGTCGTGCGAACTGCAGTTAAAAATTTTTAATCATCGGAAATGGCGTGCACGGTGCAGCCTGGTAGAAACACACGAGTGTACACATTAACATATACGATATTATACACGATATATCATTAAAAAAATAATAATAATAATAATAATAAGAATATTCGTTCTGACAATATATTATATGGACCGGTCGGTTCGAAAACAAAAAAACCGGCCTAGCCCGAATTTTATTATTTGATAAAAAAAAAAAATAAAGACCACGCGAGTATTACCTGTAGGTATAATGTGTATATAGGCACTACTCCGACGATATATAAGTGAAGACAAAAAAAATATATATATAAGCTTCTTTAAAAAGCAAAAGTAAATCAATCCGGTTACGTTCGCCTACGCTGTACGCGAGGTCTATATATGTTGTACAATATAATATATGTCCGACCGTAAGATATACACGCCGTAAGGAGTGATTAATTTGTGTCGGCTCTTCCCGTGCGCACAAAACCGAATCAAGCCGAGCAGATCGTTTAAGTTTAGTAGGTATAGCATGTCGTACAGCATTTATAGTTACACACGGCCGGCGAGCAAAATCGAACCAAAAAAAAAAAATAAACAAACGTTATTATATATTATGTACCTATATAGGTAATATATATTATTGTGTTCGATCGGGTCCGCTATAGGGCACCCATAATAAATATTGCGTGACGTCGTGTACCTATACGCGCCGCAGCAATATAATATGTACAAGAGTATATAGATACGAACAAATACTCTGGAATTCAAAACTTAACTACCTATATAGTAGTTGTAGTGTAACGGAGATATATAAATAACTGCGCTGCAGACTACCTATGGCCGACGGAAAATTCGATTCGCTATAGGCATAACTTTATCGTCTCATGCAGGTACTATAATATATACCTACCTATATGAGTGTATACATATTGCAATACGGCTGAAAAAACATATTAACCGAGCTCGAACAAAACCCAAGACGATACTGCGATTATTATATAGTATAATAATACCTACTGTTAGCAGCAGCAGTCAGCTAACGACAAAAGCATTATAATATGGCCTATGGGAAGCGTAGAATTTTACGAAACCTATCCAATAGGTATCTCGATGAATGGCACTCGATGAATGGTGAGAAATGAAATGTATCGTTTTATTTTATTGAAATCGAGCTGTAACACCAAGGTTATGAATTTTCACAGAGTTTAGCATAGTTATAAGTAGGTGGTAACTGCAGGTATAAGTAGGTACCTGCCTATATTTCAAAACTTATATTATAGGTACTAATATAAGCTGCTGAAATAGTAATAAATTAACATAAGTACCTTACTCGCACTTTATTTAGTATTAATTGCAAATAAAGTCGTACTTATTCGTTTATATTAACTTTCTTGATAGGCATAGGTACTAAAAAATGTTTAGTATAAATATATAACATATAACAAAATGTACATAAATACATTTTTATACGCAACTTAATCGCGATTCGTCAGCTACCTACTTCACGTGTCTGTAAAGTCATAAACATTTTACACTTAACGTGCATTTCCTATACTTACGGTTTTTTTTTTTTAACACGTTGACTGCCACGAGCCCGCCGGCGTCCTAACACGGATATGTAATAGCGGAGCCATGGTATAAATAATAGGTTATTACTGTAATGTTCATGTGTGTATATATAGAAAGGAGAGTCTAATTATAACTTTGATTACACCGTTATTATTGGAAAAATCCCAATATTACGAATTTAAAATAAAAATAGTTAGGTCGCCGGCGGTCATCTGGCGTGATAATTATGTCGTATTACTATGACGCCGGATTGGTCGCCGGCTACCATAATAAATGTATAGATAATTTCTTGTTTATATTTGTCATTAATCGTTTATCAATCACGGCACATTTAGTAGGGACACTTAGGAAAAATCGCCGTTATTTACCTAAAGAAGTTATCACAAAAAAAATTAAAAAAGGAGAAATTTTTGGGAAAGAAGACGATAACGGTATTGTAGTGTCAAAATTTAAAGATAAAAGAGATATATTTTTATTATCTACACGTCATAAATTAGATATTATAGACACGGGAAAACAATCCAGAAAAAAAGAAAGCATTTTGAAGCCTGATGTTATTTTATTTTACAATGCAGGAAAAGCTGGTATTGATTTATCAGACCAACTTGCATCTTATTCTACTCCCGTCAGAAAAAGCATCCGCTGGTATCATAAAGTTATGACTGAGATATTACTTAATACTAGTGTTATTAATGCTCAAATCATGTATAACATGAATCATTATGATTCAAAAATGAATGTAAAACAATTTCGAGAGTCGTTAATTGATAAAATGCTCAACCTAAGACCTACCAGCCGAAAATTAGCTCAACAATTGGCAGTACCTAACACACCAAAATCAACAGGAAATCAAAGAAGATCAGCAGCACCTAAACATAAAATAGAGGAAACGGAAGAGAAGTGTCCAAGAAATAGAAAACTAAGAAAACGTTGCTCAGAGTGTTATAAGAAAATATCACAAGAAAAAGGATTTAGGTAATGAGATTATTTGTTGCATCTTTTAATTTTATCATATTTATAAAATAATTAAAAACTAATAAAAATATATATATTTATGTTTAGGGAAGCATTAAATAAAACAAAAAAAGTCACTACGTTTTGCAGTACATGTCCATCACAGCCATTCATTTGTCTATCGTGTTTTTCTGATCATATTATATGATTAAATGTAATAATTTATGTACAATTAAGAATATTTTTTAAATACGATTAAAATAAAGGAATCAATTAGTTTTTTTTTTTTAAATTATTCGTTTTTTTCTCATGTACGCCATAGTGTTATTATTAAGTCATTATTTCCACGCCATCGAAAAATATCATATATTAAATACAATTAGAGGTTTGAACCGCCGGCGACCCAAGCGGCCCCTGAAGCATAATTCGGTTTAGGTCGCCGGCAACCTAAATGGCTCCACTTTAACGTATCCATGTTAGGTCGCCGGCGGGCTCGTGGCAGTCAACGTGTTAATGGATTATTATGAAATGCTCCATCTGCAGGCGGTGTATATAACATACCTATTATATTGTTCTCTGATTCAAATAAGAAAAAAAATAAACTACCTATTTAGATTATTTGTAATTTTTACGCCATTCTGGTTTTTATACATCTATTATTTTGTCTTTTATTTTTGTTTCTTTAATATTTAATTCATATTCAAGATTTGTTTAATAATAATAGATACCTATTTAATCGTATTTGTTCCAAAAAAATATGAAATAAAAAAATTATTATTATTATTATAATTACAGTTATGTACATTTTATAACTTAGAGATATATGTATATAACATATCTATCTATGTATAATCATTCTGTATGAAATGCTTCTGAAAATGTAATATAATAGTCATAAACACCTAACTAAATTAATGTCTATAATAACTACCTACTTTGTAATGTTTTGCCCTGAAATTCTAATCGTGATTCCAATCTTACACAGTCAACTACCTTGGTGTCATACAGAACATAGAAGTACAGACTACATGCAGTATGATAATCATAAGTTATTATCTATTCAATCAATTCAGAGATTTCAAAATTAATGATTAGGTATTACAATATTATTTAATGTGTAGCCATGTATACTGTATAGGTTAGGACGTATCTATGTACGATGTCGTATAAACATAAATGCCTGTAGAGTATATATATATATAATATATATGTACAATATTTGAAACACTATATTGTTCTACAAAAATTATATTTTTTCTAAATATATTAGGTAGGTAATTCCTTTTAAACAGATTAGAAACAAATATAATATCCAAACAAATAATGATGAAGTAACAACAATTGAAACTTCTACAGTAAGTATATAATTATTATACAGTATGAAATTAAATTTACAATATTCTATATAATACTATAGTAAGTTTTGATCAATATATAGTAATCATACATTTTACTTAATTTATAAAACTAATTCATTTTCTATAGTTAAATTATACGTTTTTGTGATAGTAAAAATGCTTACAATGGTAGATAATGTGAAAAATGATCTACCTTGGATCTACTTATTTTAATTCTATGCATATACTAATAATAAAAATAACATAGTCTGGCGGTGTACAAGTAAACAAAAGCTACATTTCCGGTAAGTACTTCATTGGTTACATAATATGATTCTATGGTCTAGACTAATATTATTTGTAATTTTTTTCTGGCATCTGTTAAAACAAAGAAAATGTTATTTAATTTACTAGTTACGTACAAATTTATAAAAATGTGTAACTCTGTACCTTCATCACAACCCTAGCTTAAAGCAGTAAGTAAGATAATTTAGTATAATATTAAGTATTTATTTAATAGTTTATACATACCTAACACATATTGTACAATATTGTTGTGTACTAATATGTGCGTTAAAATAATGCATGTATATAAATTCTCGTCCATAAATTAATAAAGACATTTCTTTTTCGTAGAACAACAAATGTAGGTAATATATATGTTAACTAGTAAGTACTATACTTTCAATTAATAGTGAAATTAATCAATTATTAGGTAGGTACAGTTTATTTGAAAATAAAAACTATAGTAAATAGTATCCAAAGAACGCTCACGACTCATAATAATTATATTTTAATGTTACAGGAGTGAGAATGACAAAAAAAAAAAGAAAAACACTCTTAAGGAGCCTCGCAATGGCATTGATTTAAGGAGAATCATTTAGGCAATTTCTAATCTCGTCGTCGCCACTCGAGATCTATGTGTTAGTCGTAAATGATTATTAGTGTGTGTGGCGTCCATGCGGGTCAATTGTATTGGTACGGAGGGCTCTCGCACGCACTCGCACACACATGTCAATATATAATAATATTGTGATCATGAAAAAATGCTTATTAGTTATTTTTCACTTACACATACGATTCTAATTCCAACAGTACGTCGCAACGATTACCTCGATTTTCATTCTGATAAAATATTCTTATTTTCCACAACATGTACGAGGGATCGATCGAGGCACATTTTTAAAATTGTATTTAGTTAATTAAATATTTAAGTTGGAAATTCTGTATTTTTTTTGATTTTTTTATAATTTTTATTGCAATTTAAATTACAAAAATTAAAAATGTGGCTCGATCGTTCCCTTATATATTATACTACGGACAATCAGAATAACTTTTCAGAATGAAAATCGTGATAATTGTCGACACGTATCGTTGGAATTAGAAACAGTAGTTTTTGACAAAAAAAGACTTGGTAGTGAGGCCCCTTAAAAGTAAATCATTTTTTGTAACTTTTTGCAAGTTTTCATTTGTTGGGTGGTGCAATAATCCTGTAACAGGATATAAAATCCTTTTTTTTAGTGTACCTACATAATACAGAACTCCATAATTTTATCTATTTCTAATCGAATATTGAAAGCCCGAATCATCATTAATCATTACTTACAAAGTCACAAACACAGAACCTTGTGTAGTAACTTTATAGTCATCTATAACAGTAAAATAATAGATAATAATTATTTTACCTAGTGCCTACCTAATACCTATCTGGCTGTCTACTTATAAGTGATTAGTCATCACTAATCAGTAATTACTAATTATTAATAATAAATAATATTGGTAATTTTCATTGGTGCAATTGGTGCATTCATCGATATGAATAAAAAAAAAATAATGATTAATGAATAATATACAAATAACAAATTTCTTCATGTTTACTTATCAAGTTAGAGATATTGAAGACACACGTTTTTACTTTGTATAATAATTTTCGGTTTTTACATTTCTTATTTCTATACGATTGGCAATTAGCATTCCATTAATATACATTAACGATGTCTGTCACCGCTTACAATTTATGACAGCGAAAGAAAAAAAAATCCGACCGTTCGACCGGTTATCAACTTACTATATAATATTATTATAATATACCATTAAGTTTTCTCGACATAATAATTAAAACCATTCTAATCGAAAATATATTTATTCTATTCCCTTGATTTAAAGTAGCTTTATTGAAAATACTAAAAAACAAATATAACAAGTAACACATTTAGGGTACTACCTACTACTATAAAATATAAACTGTGCTCACTACACAAAACCTAAAATATTTCAAATTAGGTAGGTACTATTGTACCTACAAGTGTAAAGCAAAGAAATTTGGCATTTTATTTTTATTTCATCTCCATAATGACCTGTAGGCTGCAATACTAGAATTTGGTTCATTCAACGTTACAATAAAATAATTTATATTTTACACTAAACGGTCTACATTTTTATACATTTCTTTCCAAAATTAACTATGAAGAAATTTTATTAGAATATATG
The DNA here is from genome assembly GCA_949089665.1 of Macrosiphum euphorbiae. Taxonomy (NCBI): domain Eukaryota; kingdom Metazoa; phylum Arthropoda; class Insecta; order Hemiptera; family Aphididae; genus Macrosiphum; species Macrosiphum euphorbiae. Next base: position 24,514,849 of record CARXXK010000003.1, on the reverse strand, counting down.
AAACATCTCAATATTTCTCTGTGCAGAAAATATCAACAGCAGAGATCCAATGGAAATAACATATATTACGTATTTGAATATTATTGATCCACATCGTACTAAATGAAGAATAAATAATTGTATAGTTTGAAGTTTTGAACTTGATGTTTTCTATAATTTTTGTACAACTTTAAGTGCTTAAATGATAATCTGTTTTTTTCATTCTACAACGTACTATAATTAGCCAACATTTACGTTTAGTAGATCTCTTTTTAGTTATAACTTTTAAGATAATATTGTGGTTACCGATACACCTATTCTATATTCTATAGGTATCATAGTGTATAACATATTAACATCCAGCATTTATTATGAATGATTAAGTAATTTTTCAGATATTATTTGACAAAACGTTTTCATATACTACGATCAATTATGAGTACCATAATTATTACCTATACTGCACACGTCTTATAAAATAATGCAGCATGTATTGTGCACGACTTCTAATCGAAAGACGCTCAGTTTTCTTGTTTTTATTTATATATTTTTTTTTTATCCGGGTTTGTCGGAAATTCCAAAACAAACATTTTTTTTTTTTTTAATGTTCCTACTTATACCTATATACGATTTACTAATGACGGCTACGTCGTGATCGAAAAAAACCGACGCGCCGTGCGATAATGTCGGTTGTGTACACTGCACATACGAATGCCGCCAGCAGACTGCACTAGTCACCAACCATAGGGCCGCCGCCGGGGCACATTAGATTAATGGTTTTTCCCGCAAGTCTCTCACGACAAGGCCACTCTATCTGCAGTACAAGCCAGTACCAAATCCGTGATTCTTCTGTCGAATTTGGGTGGTGTACGAGGGAAAAACAAGTGAATAAATAAAAATATATTACCAGCGCAACCGACTTAGGTATTTACCGTGGACTGTAGAATGTTATTAAATTTAAAGCATTAATATTGAAGACTTATATTATATCATGAAACTGGACGCTGCCATTAAGTACAATATTATGGTAGTTTATGGTTCGTTAACTCGTTTTTAGTTTTTTTTCTTTATTTAAAATGCACAGATTTTTTTTAGTAAAACGTACAGATCGCTACTATATCAATGAATACATTGTTTTTTTTTCTTGTGTGCCTGTCATCAACTTTTAGAACAAAATAAATGCACCTATCTTTAATATATGTTCTTATAAGAAAGTGAATTTAGTTGGTACTATAATAATACTACTAGAGTAGTCAAAAATCAAAGTAAAAAATTCAAATTCACAGTATTATTCTTAATAAATTGAAAAAAAAATTACCACATTTTTAAGCAAAACCAGTTTTTAACAAAATCGGTTTAGTTATTTTGTTGTAATTCAAAAACGAATAACCGTAGATGATTGAAATTTATATACAAACACTGTTGTCTGTTATAATAATTAACAATACACTAAATGCTATGTTTTCTGAAAAAATAAATTGAACCTTGAACCTACCATATACTAATTGAAAAACTGAGGTTTGTATCACCATAGGAGTACTCCTTAAATAGTACAAAAATCTAAATTATTCGAAAATATGGTCTTTAAGTCGGTACATTTAAACATTTTAAGTATCAGATTTTGAATAACAGTTATTTATAAAAACTGCATTAGGTATTGAAAAAAGTGGATAAGCATGCTTAGTGAATGATGTTGTATCATAATATTATATACTTATAATATAGTAATATAGCCATATAGCATGTACTAACACACTGTTTCCCCTCAGAATCGTTTTTCGTATGCAATAAATAATGATTTATCGTTGAATTCAAATTTAACACATCCATTGGTAATGGACGATTTTACAGTGACATATTCAATGACGAGGTACACTCGACACCAACTGTAAGTACTGCCCACTATTTTAGACTTTTAAAGTTGTAACATTTAGTTATTTAACAAATTTACACTAGACAGCAAATTTATCGTTTATTAGATTAGGTATTTAGGTGAATAAGATAGGTATTATAGACGATATGCACGATAACTATATATTTTCATTAAAAGTTTCTCACAGTATGTTGGTATTTTTCATTAGATTTAAGGCTTACTTATTAGCCTCTAAGGTTGATAGAGTTGGGAATGGTTGGTTAGGAACACGTGTATATGTGACAAGGTTTTTGCGCACGCTATGAACGAGGGTGGTCAGTGGTCACCCATCCGGGAACTAGTGGCAGCGGCCATTGCTTACTTTATAAATCAAATTGCGTGATTGATTTCAGTCACTGTGCCACAATATGTAGTTATAAAATACTATAAAATACTCAACAGGATAAAATACTAGTTTTCATTGTTAAACTAATTTCATTAATTCAATAAACTTAATATGTTGATATATTTTTATCCAACCTTTATCACTCTGTGTCACTTTGACTATAACAGCTGTATTACATGTTAACTAAATCGAAATAACTAATAATTCTATTTCTTGATTTGACTATATTATTTGTAGATTTTATGGCCTAAAGTCTAGAATCCTTTCCTCAATTTGTACTATTATTACTTATGTATTTGTAATGGTTTTCAACCATTTTGGGTCCACGGTTCCTCCGATTTTGAAAACAATTTATACGGTTCCCTTCCGATAATGGTAATAATAAATTAATAAATTTATCTTATTACTCCGGACGTGGCTCCTTGATAATAACCAGTGACGCCCCTGCCGAGCCGTGGCACACAGGCTGAAAACAAGTGGACAACGGTTGCTAGCTCACAATAATATTTATCCTGGTTACCAAAACGTATCGGCCCTACCTAATCATTTTGTTTGACTGATTTATAAATATACATAATATTGAACATGATTTTAAAGAAATATAATACATAATTTATGATAATGATATTGAAATATTAAAGAAAATAAAACAATAAATAATAGCCATCCGTGATACTCGTAATAGTAAATTAATATTTGTAAAATATATAATTATTATTAATTTATCTTATATTAATATTTTACAGATTCCATCCAATAATGTGCTTGAAAAGTATTATACATTCTAAATAATAATAACAATTGATTTAAAATATAAAATATACACAATGTACTAATATTATAATATCAATAGTCTTATACTATTACAGCGTTGTTTACTAAAAAATAATAAAAAATTATATTCAATGATAATGTTATAATTAATTTAATTTTCATTATGAATCATATGGCGCTATCTATGGCTAATGTTATTTACAATATACGAAGGACGGAATATATCTTGTATTCGGAGCTTAGGATAGGCAACTTAAAATACGTGTCGCCGCGCACGAATTTGATTTTCATGTCATAAAGGAATCAATACTTCGGGTCTCGTACCGCAAACTTGTTTTATATTTAAGTCCTATTATGAGTAATTATTTTTATATTTAAAAAGTTCTCGTTATTTTCCCGTGCTGTAAATTTGACCCATAAATAGCAGGTAATGAAATATTAGATTGTAAACTCGACTCTACGCTATCAGGTACCTAACGATTTTGGTCCCGACCACGATTATTTTTCAACTTTCATTCATCCACAACTATACACAGTACACACTCATCCGTCGAAATCCGGGAATAATAATAATAATAGACTCGTACACATCATGTAAACACAATTACATTTTATGTACAGACTACAAATCACACTACCAACAATAAGGCCACAAGTCAGAAAAATTAATTTTTGATATAATTATATCCCTAAATTTGTATTTTTGATAGATTTATACTTATCAAAAGAAATTTATTGCACTGAGCGCGTACGTAAAATGACTTAGTACTTAAAATAATAATATATAGTCCTAAATTTCAATATTGCTATCCAGGGGCGGAGTGGAAGGTCTGGAAATGGGAATTTTCCAGATGGCCTGGTCATTTTGTTAGATTTTTTTTTTTAATTTAATTTAATTTACAAAATATTAGTTAATGCTATATATGCGTCAAAAATTTGTTTCTATTAAATTATTGTATTACAAATACTATTAATGCAATAATAGTACATTGGGATAGCCTCGTACAATTGTATACTCTTATGATAAGGCTTTGGATATAAAATTACAAAATATTTGGTACATAAATATAGACATAAAATAAAATCAAAGCAATATAATATTGATATAGGTCGGTTATTTTTATAATAAAACACCCATTTTAAACATTGAAGTATTTAAAAAACAGGCTGAGAAATTCAATGACCAATGATTATCTTGAGTCTTTAATGCTAATGGCCATTGAAAATAAAATTCTCATGGAAATAGATAACAATATTATCATACATGCTGCAGTTGGTGAGAAATCTAAGCTATTATCTAAATTATTACTATGAATGTATAAATCTTTTTTATTATATATTGTTTACAATGTATGTATTTATCTATTACTTATTACCTATATCTACTAACCTAAACAATTAAAACACAATGTTTAATATAATTTTTAATATTTCGTTGATTTCAACTATTAAACCATACCTACTAATTTTATTTTTCAGACTTTCAGGTATAAGTACTTAGTGGTATATTAATGTAATGTGTTAGAAGACAGAAGTTAAAAGAAATATCAAGATAGTGATTGAAATACTTTTAAAATACTATAAGTAGTTTTGAAATAGGTAAATAGAAAAACCAAATTCGAGCTTAGAGAGAAAAAAAATTTTGGTGGATAAATTTTAAACTCCCGGCCTGGATTTGGTTCCCACTCCTCCCCTGTTGCTATCTAATTCAACATTTATACAAAATATAATCGGAGCGATATATACACCGCATATGTCAATAATATTTTACAACTAATAAATATTATGGGAACAATGACGCCATATTATACGGATATCCATACATAAATAAGATATATTATATCCATATATAAGATTATTATAATAATATTATTTCAATAACCCAATGAATAAAATTAGGTAATACAAAATTAATTAGTACCTACAAAAAGTTTTACATTTAATACAAAGTTAAGAGGAAGTCAGCGCACTATTTGTTTTCTCTCTGTGGCCCACGCGCAACATGTAACAAAAAAAAATCATTTTTTCCATATTTTTAAGTAATCTTAGAGTAAAATAATCACCCATTAAAAAAAGATAGAGAATAATATTTTTGAGGAAATAACATATCGATTTTATATTTTATAGTTATTTGACTTAGTATTCGACTTTCAAAATAAACAAAAAAATGTTTTAAATTTCAATTATGTATAAATTGTTTTGAGACAGTTATTAGACAAATCGATATGTCGTTCCCTCAAAAATATTTTTCTATATCTTTTTTTTAATAAATGATTTTACTCTAAGATTACTTAAAAATATAGAAAAAATGATTCTGCGTAAATGCGTTTTGTCTATGTTGCGAGTGGGCCAGAGAGAGAAAACAAATAGGGCGCTGACATCCTCACAACTATTATATTTATATTTTATTTTATTGAAAATGTAAATTTTTATTTTTCTTGTTGATTATTATTATTTTATTACAATATTTAGTTATTAACCGATAAAACTGAATTTAAATTAGATGTTTTGATAATATTATAATGTTACAATAGTATAATTAATGTTAAGATACTATCATTGATTATAAATACTACTACTTGTACTACTAGCACAGAATAACTTATTCTGTGCTACTAGTAGGTATTTAAAATCAATGATACTATGAATACCTAAACTACTAAGGTTTAAGAGACTAAAGAGAAGTTATAACTTGTGATACAAAATATCATTTTTTATTTTTGTTAATTTTATTTAAAGTTTTTCTTGTTGATAGCTATATATTAAATCTACCAAATTGCCCATACTTTACACCGTACGTCTATATTTAGAAATCTATAATACATTATTGATTCTATCCTTCAATTTTTTTATTTTATGACACTATTTTAGAATTAAACTTACTTTCGAAATTTATTGTATGCTTTCGAGAACAGGGTCCCAGACGCATTATGCAGCGCACGACTTTTCGTTTATTGCACGCGCCGTTTGTTTGCACATGTATTATGCAAATATTGTGCCAACGCGCAGTGTACCGCAATTCGAAAATGCCTACTATTCGGTAGTTTCCATAACTACAAATAAGGGCTTTTCTTGAGTCTTTCTTTAATATGTTTTATTATATATTTATTTATACAAATAGAATGTCAATTTAAAAAATAAATACATTATTGTATAAAATATTTGATTTTTTTCAAGGTGAAAGTAGATCGTAGGTGTATTGTAAAAAGTTATAAGCCTATAGTACAATTGCTTGTCAAAAGGCAGTGTAATAATATTATATTGTTTTTTTCATGTAGTTGAAAATATTATGTTTATATTAATTCGTTTAATAATCTATAATGACATACTTGCATCTCACAAAAATGAACTAAAAGACCAACCTACTAAATTTTAAAGTGGGAACAAAACTTGTCATTAACACGTTTTTTATACGACATTCCTGGCACAGGTACATCGTACATAATAACATCAAGAATACAAGTTTAGAAACATAATAATAATATTGAAAAATTTGTCTACGCAATCCAAAATATAGAAATACGCACTGTAAAAAAATGTCAGTCTCTTAGACTTAAATTCAATCTAGTAAGTACAATATTATATAAAAAAGTAAAAACTGGTATAGAATAACTTACAAATATTCGTCTAAATCGATTTACAAGTAATACACTCTCGGGGGGCCCTACCTTATTAATTTATGCAGGACTTGTAATTTATTAAATTCAGCTAGAAAAATCATGATTTTACTCGATCGGCTCTCGCAAACGGGCGCGTAATATCGTGAAGTACCACGACCACCATCCGTCGCGAGTCGGAGACCATTAACATACACAACATGATTTGTGTGCAATGAAAAAAAAGATTCAAAATATTGTAAGGGACGGCGCGAACGCAGTCCCAGCTACCAAAAATTATGCGTCCGAGGTATCCACATTAGGGATACTCGCAGGGGTCAACCCAATCGGTGTGCAATGACCGGGCCTCACCCTGGAGGAACCGCCTGATTGATCACGGTTGACCTCCACGCCAGGTAAGTATGCTCGTTCGGTGTGCCGGCACAGCTTATATGCCATTGGAGGAGGGGCCGACATGAGAAGCGCGCTGAATGTTTCGTCAACCGTTCCGCACCGAAACGGTGACCTTAGACTTTATACCTTTTAAAGAGCCTTTAAAGGCAGGACACTAGAGTTCGAAAGTCCGGAAAACACCGTTCCCGGGCCCATAATGTCCAACTCCGGACCGATGCCGGTCGATTGCCGACCAGTTACAAACGACCGTTGAAGAGCGCGCCATCTGACGGCCGACCGCTGCGACGAGGAAATCCGCTCCGAAACGCTTCGCATTTATCGTACACGCAACGACGGCCGACTTGACTCGACAAAATGTCCGCCCAACCGAAATCAAATATTATAAAGACGTAAAATCCTAATACCGACGGCAGCGTGAGACCAGTTCGAAATTGACTTGGTCAAACTCGCACGAACAACGTAATCCACCATCAGCTCTGCTGGTGCCGTTCACGATGTTAGCATAGAGTACCGTGATGGCGGGGTGGCGGGGCATGATAAATATTGTACTGCATTAACGTAAAATGGCTTGATGTATATTATAATAATAACAATAATAAATTATTGTGATTGTGTTATGTCTGTGAATTTCATAATCGTTTTTAAACGTGAATTTTTTAGTCCTCCGTTGGATTTTATGGTAAAAGTTTTTCGGTAGATGATACACGTATGCGATGTACACTGTGTAGCCATCTAGCGGCAGCGTAAGGAAACAGTGTTTGAGTAAAACGTTTTTCTGATAACGTTCCGGATGAGAATGATGAACGATGTTAAGGAAACCTACTTTCATCGAACGATAAATATTGGTTAAAATAACTAAAATAAATAAAATATATTAGCTGAAAGAAAATTCAATTTAATTGTTTAACATTGTAATTGAAATCAAAACTACAGATTGTATATTTGTATTAATTGATACTGTGAATAATATTGTTATATTCTTCATGGTCAATATAAATAATATATAATAATTTATATTTTGAGTAATTATTGTAAATAAATTATGCCTATCACATAATTATGTAATTGAAATCTACAAATGTAACTCCATGGCATTCTCTAGTCTTTGCAAATATTTTCTGTTTGGTAATACTTCCTATTTATAACAGGTACCTACCAGGAAATTGTTCTGTGTGATAGGTACCTAATGTATGTATTATTGTCTTATAATTTTATCATCCAACATTTTAAAGCCTTCAAATACATGACTTCAATCACATTAATCATCGCATACTCGCAAGTTGACAATACATTTACAATCGCAACACAAAAATGTAACTTTCTGATCAATCAGATTGCAAAAACTGTAAGCATAGGCATTATAATTATAGGCATGCAGAGACCTCGCTAGTAGGGAGCCAGAATTATAGGTACCAAAGGTGTGCAAGTTAATGAAAATAATTAACTAGTTAAGTTAATGCCATTGACCTATTATCAGGTCTATGGTTGATGTCCACATTTTGTAGGTAACCCTTAGATGTTAGATCATATACAATATTATCTAAGTGAATAAACAAACATATAACAATAAAAAACATTTTTACTGAAGTTAAAAGCAAAAATAATTAACTAGCTAAGTTAATACCCACTTTTGTAGGTAACCCTTAGATCATATACGATATTGATATTGATATTGATTTCTTTCTCTATTTTCTTTTTTCTCTTTTTCTCTATTGTATAATTACGTAATAGTTGTATTTAATTTTAGTTTTTAAGTAAAGTATTAATTTTGTAACACTCTATCTTCGCCACAAGCACAGCTTACAGAAGATTGATAAATCAAATGTATAATTGTATATAATTATATATTTGTTTTTCTTTAAATAAAAAAACAAATATGTTTTCATGAAAGACAAAATAATGATAGGTAGGTGATTTTGGGGCTGGGGCGTCTTTTCAATATTGGCCAGAGTAGGGCCAATAAGAATATACAACTTTTAAGGATATATTAAATAAAAAGCCGACTGTGTCGCTCACTAGGTCCCCCAACTATCATTATAATATTATATTACAGTTAAATACACTGGAAGCGCTATAGTTGCGATTTATATGTTGTATCACATAGCATTACATGTACACATGTTGTAATCTAGGGTTTGGCAAATGCATACTCCTGCCCCCCTCAAATGACGCCCCTATTGTTGGGACAAACAGATAAGTCCATTTCAGATCAAGTTCATTCCATTTACATAAAATGTGTATAGAATGTAGATGAGCCAGCAGTATCCATACATCACATACATGTCCAGTATGGTAGTATACTAGTTACTAGTATTCATAGAATTTGATGTTGTAAATAAGTATAATTTTTAACAAAAAAAATCCAAACCTTTTATTGTGTCGAAAAGGAGATCCTGAAAATGTTCAAAAAGTGTACTTGTCTGATTTTTTCAGCAAGCACTTCAGCTAGAACAATGATTTGCATAACAATAAAAATAAATAAAACAGTCGTCGTCAACTTCTTCTACCGTAACTAATTATAAAATTGTAATGAATATCGGAATTCGGTAAAATAAATAATAATTAGGTACTTCAATAATAATTTGAATCTTGTCGAATAGACCGTTCGCAACGATTTGGCGGAGACGGGTAGACGTCCGGAGTTCGCCAAATACGGGCGGTAGATGGCGCTGACGAACGAGATCGCTTTGAGACCCGGTCGGCCGACGGATCGTGGCCGGTGTTCCGGCCTCGGGGAACGTGCGCGGCGTGTGGCCGGCGTCCCGGAAATCGGGGCCCAGCGCCGGGAACGCGTTCTGGGAGGCAGTGGCCGGACCGGAAGCCGACGGATGAGCGCTCTGTTGAGGTCGATACACCATGCACTTCCGCAACGATCGCGCGGAAGCCTGCTGTTATAAGTACGACGTCCGTGCACCCGCGCGGCATACTTACTTGGCGTCGAGGTTAACCGTGATCAACGAGGCGGTTCCTCCAGGACGAGACTTGCCCATTGCACACCGGGCTGGTTGACCCCTGCGAGTATTCCTAATGCGAATACCTCGGACGCGTAATTTTTGGTAGCGGGGATCGCGTTCGCGCGTCCCACCTAATCTCTAAAGCGAAAATTATCAAAAAAAATTGTTTATCCCCTATAAATGTATGACGTTTTCTGATAAATATTCAATTGTGCAAGTGTGCAACCATGTTATATAACGTATAAAATATTTTTTTTTTTATTAAAGAAATAACCCTCGGCAACTTGGCCATTGGGATAAGATACATTTTTTTTTTTTTACAAATAGGTGTTACATGATAAATAGAAAAATTTTAATAACAGCAAATATCTAGACTAAATTAAATGAGCTTAATTATGAAGTTGAGTATTCAGTTGGCTCAATAAGTTTGTCCAATCCGGTCTCCTGGAGGAACGCAAATATGTCAGGTGATGGCAAGACTGGTCCAAGTATATCGTATAAATCGCTGGATAAATGAATGAATAAAATATTATAATAGCTATAATTTATAAAACACGATATTTTTTGAACTAGTGCCTAGTGGTAATAATAATAATAAGACAACATTAAAATACCGTAAATATAGTTTACTTTAGTTAATAAAGTGAAAAATATCAGGTGAAGACATCGAAATTCCAAAGGGAATATCATTTTTAATTACCACCGGGTTAATACATTTTAGTATGGTATAGTACTATAGTGGTATACTAAACCTAGTAATTACTGATTGTGCAACTTTAATGGTAACTATTTTGTTGTAAATGCAATATGCATACTGTAATACTATATCATTCCTGCTTATTGCACTATCTATAGTATTTCTAGTTTCTACCTTAAGTATTTTTGAGGGAATAACATATCGATCCATCTAAATATAATAATGTCTTAAAAACTTTAATATCTATTTAAATTTACAATATTTTTTTTATATTTAAGTCATAAATAATAAAATATAAAACTGATAAGTCAAACCTTCAAAAATATTATCCCCTATAATTTTCGTAATAAATTATTCACTCTAAGATAACTCAACAATCATAAAAAAAAATTTTATGTGAATGCTTTTTATCTATTGTGCAGATGTCTTGAAGAGATTTTACAACAATTTCACTGACATAGTTTCATCCTATTAACTAATAAATTATGATATTATATTAGTTAGAAAATTAAATTAATTAACTAACCTACGTAAAACTAGTAAGTTTATTATTTTTCATAAAGATAAATGTTTAACTAATTATTAATTAATTCTCAATTTTGGTAATATTAATTTTAATTATATCCCTCTGCAGCATTGTCAATTAATTTTTAAAGGATAGAATTCTGTCAATAATTACAATTGTAATCAATTATTACAGTTTACTTAAATCCATAAACAATTTCACCGCATACTGAACAGTTAAATAAAAATGGTTGGAAAAATGTTTAGACACTTATTTAATGGATTTACATAATTTTTTAATGACAATAATAATATTATATTACTTGCAATAATTAAAAGTAATATTTTTAAACATAAGCATTTGTATGTTATTGAACTTTATATCAAATAAATATGTAATGACACTAATGACTAGTGCAGTTATTCATAATAATACTCATAAGTCCTTTAAATACTAATGAAATATAAAACGTCAGTACATGAATTACATATTTAAATCTAATATAAATATGTACATTACATTGTTACCTCACACTGAGATTTATTAATTACTATTAAAATCAAAGAAAAATATATTATGTATTAAAAAAATAATCATTAACAGTATTTATATTTAACACACAAAATATTTATTCAGGCTTTTTTCAAACACACAGCTTCAAGCATTGTTGTCCATGAACTGTACATCTGACATGAGGTAAATTGTTTCAGGCAGGGGTTTTGGTTGAGGTGACAATAGAGTTAACATTTGTCGTGAGGTGTCGACATTTGTTCTAGAGAAATAAAAAAAAAATGTATTAAAATTGTTGTACATCAAAATGTTGTTATATTATATTGAATGATTCCAAACAATACTTACACGCAGACAAAACCGGCAACACTAGTCCTAACAACGTCTTCTTCTACCATTGTACTAAAACTCAGAGCTAACACGTGATGCAACATATTTGGCCCTGTAAAAAATGTCAAAATATTTTTAAAAAATAATCTTAATGGAAAAGTATTTTTAATACAATATATTAAAATACAATAGTATTTTATACGCACTAAATGTATTTTATATTTACCTGGAGTAACAGGTTCAAGTTTGGTCTCTAAATCAGTTTTTTGCATATCTAATGGCATCAATGTATTTGGAATGGGTGGCGCTCCAATTCTATATACTTTTATGTCGGAAAACCTTACTTCACAGGTGTGTGGATGAAGTACATTCCTAGGACTACCGTAAAAGTATTCTCGAATTCGTGCCTCTCTACCTTCCAATCTAAACTTATTACTCCTTTCAACTACCTAATTATAAAATAAATTTAATGTAATTTTACAATGTAATAAAATGTTTTTTTTTAAACTGTGTACGTATTATATAATATGCCTAATTTTGTAATACACAATCAATAGAAGTAAAATCAAATATTACAACATGGCTGTGATTAGACAAAATTAATTTTTGTTTTGATTAAAAACTAGTAGGTTAAAAAATACTAAATAGTAATATTACTGTTGGTATAAAATGTTTTAAATTTAATTGTTACATTATTTATGATCATTATGACAATATGCAACTTTTTATTTTTATAAGAAAGGTTTTAATCGTGCTCTAAAAAGCGTTGAATACTTATACAAATAAATTTTCATTGAATACATTTAAAAAAAAAAAAGATTAAAACTTGTTGAAGACAGTATTTATTGAGACATACACAATTATTAACTTTTGTTGCTTTTGTTTGACAGAGATAAATATTTATATTATACTGTATGCCAGGACCAAGAAAAATAGTTCACTTCTTTATTTTTTATAGGTTTCTGTTTTAAAAAGGATCCTTATTAGAAAAGTTTCACTGCAATAACAAATAATAATACTCTTATTGTGACTACTGCAGGTTAACACTGAATTTTATTATTTTAAGACAATTTTTCACTCTACAAGATAAATAGTATAATTAGGTCTGCCAAACAAATCTTAAGGCAAATAAAGGCGATTTACAACTGACAACAAACGAGCATTTTAATCTCAACAATATAGGATTTACCATAAAAATAAAAATTTCTGACTTTTCCATTGAGTATTGACCATAGTATTTTATCGAAAAAAAGAGTAAGTGGGTCACAAATTAAAATCTTTCATAGGAAACAGATATTTTAGAAATGAAATGTAAAATATTTAAAAAAAAAAAAAGCAAATCCTATATAAATGTGTTGGTTTTTTGACCTATGCTTAACGTATTAGGTTTTATTAGGCAGAGCTATTTATATTATTTTTTCTTACAACCTATTATAAAGGTAGCCACATTAACCGATAAGTACCAATAATTTTATTTATGATACTTACTCCTCCACTTTTTGGTAAAAGAACAACTTTGACAAATACTGGCATATCTCTCACTAGTTCATTATATAATCGTTCTTGATCAAGTACAAGAATAACATCAACTTCAAAAGCAAGTGCAATGTGAGTTAAATGCTGGTAACCTTTACCTTTGACCCAACCGCACGTATTAATTATTAATCCAGAACAGTTAACTGTAAATATAAAATTAATTCAAAATTAATCAGAGCAATTAAAACATAATATACTATCAAAAATTAGCAAATATATTTTTTAACACTAATTATTATCAGAGTATACAATTTAGGAAAAAAATTATTTATAATTAAAACACATTTTTTGGACTAAAATTAGTAATATGTCAAATGAGTCAGCTATATAATTTTAGTTGTTTGTATTTATTTAGTCACAGTAATGAGTTGTTGATTGACTATCAATAAAATATCAGATATCATTGAAATAATGAATATACATTATACTCTACAGGAAAATAATAAACAGTAAATCAGTGTAATTTATTTTTAAATTTATAAATTATAAAAATTGTGAATAAGTCAAACTTTATACGTGCTCCTCATAATACTCATTAATTATTTGTATTATGTTTTAATTAAAATTGTCATAAATTGGCTATTATCATAAAAAAATTGCTTGAAGAAAAACAGTACGTTTTACTTATTACATATTTACAATATATTGGAAGTAATACTGAACCAATTATTATAATTAAACAAAAACTCAATTAATTTCATACCAACCCAATGTTTTTTAAATATTCTTTCTAATTATATCGATGGTTAAACGACAAATGGGACTAAACGTTTTTCAAGGTATTCAGGAAAAGTTAAATTATTTCTTTTTACACATGAAGTATCATGTAAATTCTAAACTTTGAAATTCAATATCACTTTAAATCATAAAATAGTAAAATTTTCAATAATAGAGCTCATCTCCTACTATCCAGTAATATATGCTACGTCTCTTAGACTCTTTTGTTGTGTAGCCATCTGTATAATATATATAATGATATAAAGTATTAACTAAATTAAAATAATATTTATTAGACAACAATTACTTCTAGGATTATCATCCATTCGTTGATGAATAACTTCTGCCATACGAGATATTAAAGTGTTGTACAAAGTTGAATTAATGCTCATGTTTGTATGTCCATAATGATAGACTAGTGGAGCTGCTTGAGAGAAACTTTCTTCTACTTCAGCTGGCCTTTCTACCATGACTGCTCCTACAAAATATTATTCTTGTTAGGATTACTGTCTTATGATGAATTTAAAATCTATACAAACCAATTGTTCCTGGAACTGATATTTGTCCCTGACCAGGGTCCAGGTCAACATAGATGGGTCTACGGCCAAGAGCATTCATCCGTGCACTATAATTAAGTAGTATTCTACAAAGAGTAGATTTACCCACATCAGTCGGTCCGACCACCATTGTAACAGGACCTCTTATCTTTTCTTTTTCTGATTTTACTCGTAGTTGTTCTAATGAAGCATGGCAATTTAAATAAAACATCTAAAAGATTAAACACGGTTAAAATATGTGCACAATAACCAATAAAAATAATTCAGACATTCATAACTGTAAACATAATTAATTATTAATATTTATATTGAAATCTACCAAGCTTTTTTTTCAGTTAATTTTTGTTCCTCCAGCTGATTAGTATTAAAATATATGAGCTATTTTTTACTCTCAAAAGATTATTTTAAGGTATAAATAAAACTAAAACTATATGGCTAAAATAAATTGATTTATCAGGAGTTACATTACAGACAACTGCTTTTAAATATTTTGCATTATTTTAGATATTTAGTTAAGCGTTTTAAAATATAAGAATTAATTCAAAAATTGTTTTTTATTTTACTTTTCAATGATGTTTTTATATTATATAATCTGTGAATACTAAAAAACTTGAATGAGTTTTTTTAATATCAAATAATTAAAAATTAAAAATACATCTTTGAGAGAGATATTGTATTTGTTTACTTTGTCCGATCTAGATGCAATATAGAAATGTACGTTCAGTACAACAAATCCTGTGTGGTTGGCTTTAATGTTAGAGTTAATTTAAGTTTAAAAAAGTTTCTGTTAGGCATTGGCTTTCTTAAATATTTTAAATTTTCTGTAGTATACATATAGTCATAAGTCATAAAATTTATCAACATTTAAATATCTTAAAAAAATCAAACAAACAACCAGAGATAATGTTCTAAACTTTATGTTTTAAAATAATGTTAAATCATTTTAATATTAAAGCTAACTTCACAAGAAAGGTTCTTCTAAATGCAAATTTGGTATGTTTACATAAGTTAGATGGGAAACAAATGGTCTGCAACATTCCTTTAACATTTAAGATTAAACAAAAAATATTTATTTTGATAAAAAGATTTACCAATAGATAAATTAAACTAATTGCAATGAAACTATTAAGTAAATTTGAAGAAAAGTTTACAGTAATGTATGTGGTTTTAATATTTTAAAAATAATTGATACAATATTATGCATAAACAACATAGTATAGTAAAAATGAATAATAAATAGTAGAAATAAGTAAACTAATTTAAAAATATCATTATTCTTACCATTGGGGTCTCTTTGGATATATAACTAATTCCTTTTTTTCCTCGTAATTTTAATGAACACCCTTGCCATGTAAACACCGCAATTTTTGCTCCAAAATAAAACGTATACGATTTACCTTTCACTAATTCTGTTCCAAAAATCTCTGCTAGCCCCGTTTTCAACTAAAAAAATAAAAAATCTCTATAAATATATTATGTATATAACCTTTAACAGAATATATATGTCTAAAAACCTTCACATTTCTTATTACACGTTAAGTATGTTTATATTTACATAAGTGTTTCAGGATGCTCACTCTCCATTTAAAAATGAAGATCGCTTGTAATTAAACAATATTTATTTTTATTTCATGAAATAAATACAATTTTATTTTAAATACATTTTAAACAATTACATTGCATAAGTTCATATTAATTCTTTTCAAATGTACCTTCCTAATTATTAAAAAAATATAGAAGTGCATTTATTATTAATCTTTTAATTGTTTAATTTATTGTATTGTTATTATAATAATATACCATACTATTATACTAAGATAATAATAATAGCATAGAAGATATTATAATTTTAAATTAATAATATATAAAGCTGTGTACGTGTGTCCAATTTTATTTACATTACTACCTAACTTCACAATATAATTTTGTATCAGATGTTACTGACATTGACGTGCCAATTTAACAATTAGTAAAACAACATATTTTATATGCAGGACTTTAGGAGGCACTTACTTCTAACACAACTGTTTCATTTTTGTTTTCAACTTCAAACCTAAGTTCATTGTCAGGTTCCAATTGGAATTCCTGGTCTTCAATTTGAACTTCTACGCTCTCTGACATGATTAATATGTATGTTTATTCAATATTTCAAAGCACTGAAAACACACAAAAAAACAATTAAAACCTAAGTATAACAAGAAGATGAACGACTCGCTATCGCCGATCAATCCGATTCTTTTGAAAAAAATCAAGACGCATGTTACCTAAATACCTACAACAAACATCTAGGTAACTAAAGTTGGTTCATTAATTTATTATACTAGAACTGACTTACAATTAACGGCTGATCATAACACAGAATTAATGAAGTTTGGAATTTGACTAGCGTCTGCACACCACAGACGACGTAAAACAAGCAAATTAAAAAAGTTTATTTTTCTCTTTATATTACAGTTTAAAGTTTAAACAGAATTTAGGAAGCTCGTACAACGTCTATCACTATCTATCAAGAAATAATCTGTTATCACTTATCAATGATCAGTGTCAAGCGTGTTTTGTTTATTTTGCAGTTTATTCCAAGATCTTTTCTGGTGGCGGCAATTAATTTAATTAATAATAAATGTTTTTATAATATATAATGTTCTTCAAGTGTTAAAAATTATTCGGCGACGTTAGATGGCGCTGCCGTTATCGAAATTATTTAAATCTATGTAAATAATAATACCAGACAATGCCTTTAGCAGCGGTAGGTTACATTAAACCAAATACTATATACGATAATACAGGACACTCTGTATTAAAATAGTGGCGAACAAATTGTTATCATTGCCCCGCGAGATTGTTATAAAAGTTGCCTATTTTACCCCTTAATCTGGTATAAATTCCCGCTTTTTTTGAATATTAATTGCAAATACTATATACGATTATATTATTATAATACTAAATTACTAATATTATAGTAATATTGTTTGTTTTTTATCATAAATATTATCATTTATCAAGTTCCTCGGTAGGAATTGATGGCTGCAGTTTACTTTATCCTCTTGCCAAAACATTGGAATTTACTAAACATGTTTCTGCACTTTTTCATGCAAACATTGAAAACCTTATTCTAAAAAAAAATTTAATTTAAAAAAGGATCTTAAACTTATTATAAGCCATATTTGTAAAAGGTACTCACTAAGTATATGTGAAGACTGCAATTCTCAATTTTTGGATACATTTTTAAATGTGAGTATTAATTGCTATGTGAAGAAATGCAATGATTCAACCAATATAATTGTTCAAAAAATAAATAGTTGAAAAAAGTAGTTCACGTTTGAGTACAATGTTTATTTAATTGAAAAATTATTATTAAGAGATATTCAGTTTTAAGCACCATCAGTTTTAAGCACTTATGTTATAATTTCATATTTTGATTTGTGTTGTATAATTATTATGAAAAAAGTAAAATATATAAGTATAATATATGTTTTGAATTACATTTAATTAATACCTAATATAAAGCTTACATTTAACATTATATTGTTTAGGTATCGTATTTCCCACTAGGATTTATGAACTTATGGAGATTTTAAGTATGTGTAAATATGCAAATACTATATAATCTAAAATCTAAATAATTTAATATTTCTAATTAAAAATTATAATCGTTGATTGGCATTTGGTATTAGAAAATAAACAATAAAATGAAATCGGTGTTCTAAATTAATTTGTATTTATAAACATTTCAAGGAGTAAAATAGGCAACTACTTTAACAATCTCGCGGGGCAATGATAAGAAATAATTCGCCAGTTTTTATATGCCAGTGTCCTGTATTATCGTATATAGTATTTGATTAAACCTCACTAAACCTCACTAAACCTCACTAAACCTCACTAAACCTCACTAAACCTCACTAAACCTAACGAAACCCAACTAGACTTTCGGCACTGGTGTACTACCGACGAACAACGCCGTGCATAGGCCCATCTATAATTCAGAACCCCCTTTTCTCTTCTACAATATATTGATAATAAGTGTATTCTTATAATTCTTTTATATATTTTGAGCTGTTTACGGACATTTTCAGTTTCCAATGTTTTAAGTTTTTTTATTCTAAAAATATCAATAAAATGTTATTTGTTGGTCAAAAAAGCTTGAAAATTTAATAGAAGGCTCCCAGTATACTTTTTCAAAGGCAGATGAAAAATATTAAAAATCCTTAGTCACAATTTTTTTTTATAAGCATTTAAAGTTCAAAAATTGTAAAAATATGGAAAAATCACGAAAATTAGCGAATTATTTTGAGTTAAGAATTCGTAAAAATTTTTCTTTTTAAATCTAAGATTTGAAAATGTAATACAAGATTACTCATAAGTTTGTCTACCTTTATCAATAAAAAAATCTCTACCGGAAGCGGCGGAAGGCGGAAAGTCAAATTAAATTTTTATGAGCGTTTGAAATTCAAATTTTTACAACATTGAATGTTCACTCGATTTCTCATGTAGCGATTTCCTTATTTTGTTGTAATTCAAAAACGAATAATTGTAGATACATGAAAATTTCACTGAATGTTTATATTAGCATTTCCTATACACCATACAATTTTGAAAATATTTTGACTCTTTTTGAGCTGTTTATGGACATTTACAGCTTTCAATTTTTTTTAGTTTTTTTTCCTATAAATATCAATAAAGTTTTATCTGTTAGGTCAAAAAGTTTAAAAATTTAATACAAGGCTCCTGATATATTGTTACAATATCAGTTGAAAAATATTAAAAATACATAGGCACAGTTTTTTTTTATAAGCATTTAAAGATCTAATTTTGACAAAATTTATCAAAATCTCGAAAATTATCAATCATTGTAATTAATAAATTATAAAATGTTCAGTTTTTATGGCTAAGGATTGCAAATTCAACACAAAGTTTCTCGTAAATAGTTCATACTGTAACCAAAAAATCTAAAAAATATATGAACACAGTTATTTTTTACAAACATTTTAAATTCAAATTTGGACGAAATTACATATTAAAAAACCTAGAATAACTATTTTAGTTATTTTGTTGTGATTGAATAATATTTTTCGTGGGTACTTGAAACTTCTAAAGTGTACTATTATATATCTATGATAGTATCACGGTTTTTTTTGATGTATAACGCTTATAAGTACCTAATGGATATTGTGATATGATTAATTTGGAATTTATTATAGGTCAATTTTTTGTTTAATACCATAGATATGTATATAATATATGCCTTATACATAGACTGACATACCGTCTCCGCTCAGAATCGTTTTTCTTATACAATGATATTATATCGTTGAATTCAAATTTAATATCATCCATTATACAGTGACCCACTTGTAACCTACTGTACAGTAGAGCGACACCCACTTTTTATATATGTTTATACTTATTTTCCTAATTTAATTTCGTTATCCGCTGTGTAAGCCTCACAATGATTTTCTAAGCTAAATATTCCAGTGCGGTTTACACTTATTATTAATGGTTCTGTTACATTTTTACATGTGGCGCCCCTGTTGTATTTTTGATTTCCTACTTTTCCTAAAATTTTCTTTCATAAGTACCTTGTCCTGACAATTGCGAACATAACAAAAAAAGAATCAACAAAATCGGTCCAGCCGTTTCGGAACCAACCAGTGACACAAAATCTGTACTTGCTTTTATAATATAATATATAATATAGATTTAAGTAGTTAGTTATAAAGGAAATATAAAATATTTTCAAGTAATTTATATCAACCATGTACCTTAATCCATGCTAACATTTTTTTATGTGTGAACAAAAATTGTTTAGTTTACACAGTTCAAGTGGAGTGGAGATGTTTTACCTATGATTATAATATGAAGCAATATATGCTTAAAAATGTTTGATGTAACTCATAAAAGTATTAATAGTATTTAATACTGTAAGGAATAAAAAATGGGAATTCTAATTTATATTTCAATAAATAGAAATGAAATCACCAAATTTTTTTGAAAGCCCACAGTGTTGATGACTGATATGTAAGATATTTCAATAATTGATTATATGATTATATTGATTTTATTATATTATTTGAGTTGAATGTTAAAATAATGAATCTTTAATTTATTTTCAATTTTGTGTGCTGTGCCTGTACCACTTCCTGATCTGATACAACCAAAATCCTGAAGCGTATGTAATAGGTGTCAAGATTCTATTCTTTGGTACTTTTCTGTTATCCCTACTACCGCTCGATGCCACAACTACCACGATTACTCAATTCTGTTAACTTGACTACTATATAGTACCTACTATCCTGATAGTTCCATATTTTAATACATGAATTGCCATTTATACAATATAATGTATATTAGTATAACATTTATTATCAGTTATCACATAAATTATCACAGTAGGTGGTGGAGAGTTATATAATACAGTAAAACTCGCTTAAGACGCTTTCCCGCATAAGACGCTATTTGCCGTCGGTCCCTATATCATCGATATCCCTATTCCATTCCCGCATAAGACGCTTTCCCGTTTAAAACGCTCTAGAGAGCTGGTCCCTTAAAGAGCGTCTTAAGCGAGTTTTACTGTATATAAAACATCAAATCATCAAGATTTTAAATATATATATATATATATATATATATATAAATAAAAGGTGGACAAGTGCATACCGCTCTGCTGTACAGTAGTTGTCGACTATCGGTGAGGTATTTTTATATTTATACCCATGTCTACGATTTACTATCGATTTTATCTAAATTGGCGTCGGCAAGGTAGTCAAGATAACAGAAAAGTACCCATTCTCTTATTGCTTGAATACTGTATAGCCGTATAGAATTATGTATAGTATAAAATAGAAATAATAATAATTTTTAGTATATAGTTTATTATTAAATCAGGTACTAACCTAACCTTTTACTTATCTAATAATCAATTTAGCAGTCATATAAAATAACTAGGTATTTTTTTTGTATTTACTGTATCAAAACAATAAATATCCAATCTATGAAAAGTAAATAATAATGAATAACATAACATATTAAACAACAGGAATTTGAATTTAAAATTTACATGCACAATAATAAATTGGACAACTAAAGGTGAATATAAAATAACAAATAAAAATAAATAAACCACATATTGTATTGTAAATATTTAACACACTAGGTAAATTTTAGACAATTATGCATCAGTCAAAGCTGCAACTCCTGGTAAGACTTTTCCTAAAAAAAAATAAAAGCAATTTTTTAAATAAAATAAAATTAGATTAAATTATTTTACGTATAATGCTTATTTAATTTTTTTATGTTAACCTTAAACACTCATTATTTTGGAAACCATTAAAGTTTATCGAAATATTTTTACTACATAATTTGAAATCATAACAAAACAATAATTTTTAATGGAAAGTTAATTTAAACTTTTTTTTTTATGAATTTTGAATTTGAATAATAGTAAATATATTATATATATTTTTAATTTCATATTCATAATTCAATTTTTATATATCATAATTCTCAGAAAAAATATTTTAGTCTGGAACATGAAATTAAACTTACATGTTGTTAATTAAAAAAATAAAAACTTGACTTATGTGTTTTATACTTATAATAATAGTTAATAATTAAAAAATATAAATACGCATATTATATCCAGTTTTGTTTCTAATATGTTTAACAAAACTTACCTTCAAGCAGTTCAAGACTTGCACCACCTCCGGTGCTCACATGGCTTATTTGACTCTCTGTACCCCATTTAGCTGCACATGTAGCAGTATCACCACCACCAATTATAGTGACAGTTCCATTTTTAGTTGCCTTAACAACATCATCCATTAAGGCTTTAGTGCCATAGGCAAATTTATCAAACTCAAAAACACCAGCAGGCCTAATAAAAAAATGAATTGTATATAAATATTATATTCGTGTACAAAAACTGTTAATCATTATATTTTTTATTAATGGAATGTACAAAATTTAAATAATTATTAATCAGTTTGTTAACTTAAAATATAACCTTTTACTAAATCATTAATTCCTTACCCATTCCATACAATGACCTTAGCACGAGCAATTGGTTCAGAAAACAATTTCCTAGATTCTGGTCCGCAGTCCAAACCCATCCAACCATCAGGAACTCCTTCTTCAACAGTTGCAGAGTTAGTATTAGCATTTTCATCAAATTTATCAGCCGTAACAAAATCAACTGGCAAGTGAATTTTAACATTGCGAGCAGAAGCTTTTTCTAATAATTTTCCAACAATTTTTGCTCCAGCTTCATCATATAAAGAATCGCCAATCTAAAATTAATTTAAATTATCACTAAGAGATATCCTTAATACTTAATTTGTATTATTTATTAAACTTACTTTCATGCCCTTTGACTCTTTCAAGAAAGTATAAGCCATACCTCCTCCAATAATCATTTCATCAACTTTATCTAAAAGATTTTCAATAAGTTGAATCTTATCAGCAACTTTAGCTCCTCCCAAGATAGCTAAGAATGGCCTATAATAAACATATAAATTAATTTTATTATAAATTACATCAAACAATTTAATTTATCCATTAAACTACATTCAAGTCTAAAATAAATAAGTAATAACGTCAATATACTTTTTAATTTATTATTTGGGGTATTTTAAAATTATCCAACAAATTATGTGCAAACCTAAATTGATCATCTCAAATTTGTTTATATCATGATTTATAAATTAATAATGTATAGTATATGAGAATCAAAATAAAAACATTAAAACCATTAGGTTATGTGAAAAATATAAAAATTTAAATGATAACACAGTAATTATTTTCAATTTTAAAATTAAGTTATAGTTATAAAATACATATCTATTGAAAAAACACTATAACTTACTCCGTATATCTACATGATGTTAACATATATTATGATTTAATATAACATAAATTAATAATTATGAAAACCTATTAAAATTAATTTGATTAAATGATAAGTTTGTTTGCAGATATTTTGTATCAAATGGTAAATAGTTTTACAACACAATTATTTAGATCAGTACATGTACAACTATTTACATTAATTTAATTTAAAATTATATATTGGTAGTGGGGAAGAAAAATTAAATTTAATACCTTTCAGGATTATCTAAAGCCTTAGCGAAATAAGTGAGCTCTTTGTTCAACAAGATTCCAGCTGCACGCTTTTCAAAACCTTCACCCATCATAGAGCTGTGAGCTCTGTGTGCAGTACCAAAAGCATCATTGACATACACATCTCCCAATTTCTGTAATGACTCTCTGAATTTTTTCACATCTTCTTTGTCGGCCTTAGTTTTTTCTCCAGCAGCATTTACACCTTTTCCTTCTTCTTCAATATGGAATCGAAGATTCTCTAAAAGAAATATTGAGCCAGGAGCTGGATCTGCACAAGCCTTTTCTATTTCTGGGCCAACACAGTCAGCCAAAAATGTAACATTCCTAAAAAATACGTTTAATGTGTAATTATTTAAAAATATAATCAATAAATAATTATTTACTTTTTACTTTCATTTATTTGATCAAAACAATCTTTCATAATTGAGGATAAGGATTTGTTTCTATAAGGAATGAAGGAAAATGAAGAATTAAAGACAACACAATTTTATAAGGATTTATTATAAGTTATAACCTATAACTAATATATCCCATATTTATATTTATCTAAGTAATCTAGGTATATACCAGTGTTATTTGAGGATTTTTTGTACCTCATGTTATGTTATATTATAATATATTGTTTAAAAGCTTATTATTTTATTTTGAGTATTTAACCATTTTATAGAAATTATATAGTTAAATAAAATATATAACACTGACTTTATAGTTCATTTTCAATATTGGTAGATTTTTGTTTTAAAAAAAACACTATAATAAAATAAAGACAGTAGTTTACTTATTAAGGAGTTTCTGGAGCTCCTCGGCAACTGGTTTCATAGAGTACTTTGAATTTGGTAATCCATCTGGGCGTCCAAGATGGGACATGAGAACTAAAGATTTGGCACCATTTTCAAGGACATAATTGATGCTATCTAATGCAGCAACAATACGTTGGTTGTTGGTTATTTTTCCATCCTTTAACGGAACATTAAAATCAACTCTGAAATTATAAAATATAAATTATTATTACTAGGTATCATCTATTAAAAGCCTTAAAAACTATAAATTATAGGTACCTATGTGATGTTTCAGTCTTACAAATGTATAGCAAAACAAATTTAAGTTTAGAAGTTTCAATTAACCTAACCTTTAATATAGTGAATTGACATATTATCAAGCTTAAAGGTAAAAACATTATCTTTATTTTTTTATGATATTTTTAAAATACTTGCTTCAAAATTGAAATATTGTAAAAAAAGACCATAAAAAATACAGATAATGTTCTTAGTTTTAAGTTTGATCATAATATGTCAGTTCACTCTTATATTGGAATTGCCCACTGCTGAACAAAAATTTGGTATGTTTGTAAGACTTAGACAATACATATGGGTGTGGCATCCTCTGAATACTAATCTAATTATATTTTGAAGATTTTTACTTAATGATTATATTATAATAATGTATATTTAAGCCTAAAGGAATTAAGATGACCAATTAGTTACATTTCACTATGTAACCTACATAACTAATATACCAAATCAATGAATATTAAAGGTGGATCCATATTATGTAATAAATGTTTGCAACATTCAGCCGGACATAGAATTCTGTTGAGTGTCGGTTAACTTTAACCGGAAATTGTAAGAACGGCCCTAAATTGATTAACAAATCACTAATTGCAAATATATATAAGTGAGAGAATTTGAATTATTTCCAAAAAAAGTAATTTAATAATTTTGTATGATTATTGAAGTATTGACAGATTTAAATATGTACCTAATTTGATTGAAATTTGCAAAATTTAAAAATATTGAAATGGGGCCTTGGCATTGGTACTTTAAATTTATTATGAATATAAACTGGTATTATTATTTTTAAGACACTAATTAGTAACTACTTGTATAAAATGTTCACACAGTAATGAATAATTATTATTTCCAAATGTTTGAAACTAAACAATTATAGGTAATTATTATAAATTAGGTACCTACAGAATAATGCACATTACCTATTATAAATAAGACAAAATTATTTTCACATAAGTTTGCAAAATTTGGTTTCATCAAAATTTGATTACATGATTTCTAGATACAACCTAATGCTTAGCAATACCCATTTTTAAAACACGGAATAATCATTTAGGGTATTTCCAGTATTTTATTAAATGCTACAACATAAAAAATAACAACTACCTTTAAGTTGTAGGTATGTATTACATTTATAATTCTTTTCATTTTTAAAATAAATATTTAGGTATATTAATTGATACTATAATTATTATTTAAGAAATTTTCACATTATAAAAATAAGTTAGAAATAAAAATACTAAATCAAGCTATATTCAGGAAGGTTGGAGATAGCAATACCACAATGATAAATCTTAAAATAAAAATTAACTATACTCATAACAAATACAATTTTTAGAGTTATTATTGTTACTAAATTGTTACAGTCTACTGGAAATTTTAATAGATGTGGATAAGCTAGGTAGGTATTTAATTGGTTTTTAATAAGTATTAACAGTCATAATTTAGAGGTAGATAAACACCAACGTGTTACATCCATATTTGGTTAGGTTATACATTTATATAGTAAGGTTACCTAGACCAGACTTCGACCTATGCGGGTATACTGTTTTTAATTTTCAACACTAATATGAGAAGTAAATAATAATTTAACTATAATTTTTTTAAGTGGGAGACCATCTGTTTAGGTTGAAGAGAGCGACGTCCAGAAACCAACTGGGGAATAAAAAGGATTCTAATTTCAATTAAATAATAACAAATCATAAGAAATAATATAATAGATGGGTATTAGGTATTAGGTGTTTGACCTTTCATATCAAAACTCGATAATATCAGGCATAAAGGCATGGTTTCACACTATGACTCCAAAAGTTGACTTGTTTTCAACATCAAAGAACAAGTACCTACCTACACGGATATTGGGTATACCTAACAAATTATATTTACCTGATCAAAACCCGTTTGTTTGCGACTTCTAAACTCTTGATGCTTAATTTGTTAAGTGCCATCGTAAGTTGTATGAGAAACGATCCAATTATTAGTGAAAAATGTTAAGCGTTAGGCGAGTGAAGAGACAACAAGTCAGTCGACAAATGAAGAGTATTGAAAAGTACTCAACAACTGCTGTCGGCTAAATCTAAACGGGACGAAACTACGAAAGAGGAAAGTTTATAATCGATTTACTTTTCTTATCATTTGCCCTTCACAAACCGTCACGGACAATCGTGAACTCTTTGGACACTGATCGTCTTCGTACCTAACCGGGAATAAATTAAGTAGGTAAATCGAATGTTTTTGTTTTTTACAAACCCTTTCTCGAACGGTCGAGCACTCGAATTTCAATATTGATATTACTTTCAAATGGGTCTATTATTGAACTATTTCTATTTTCTACCGGTTGTACAGTAGTAATATCGATAGTTAATCTAAGATACACCCGATAGCACTGAAAGTGCTAAAATCGATTGTGCTTACACATGGTAATTATTTTAACTACTTTACTTTTCTTAAAAACAACTCAGATTTAAATTAGTTACTAGTATGGTCTATGATATAAACTTTAAAGACAAACGATTAAGAAATACAGACTCAGAAATTATCTAAAATTAAATCACCAATAGATGGCAGTAGGTAGGGTGGCCATAGATAACAAATCGGAATGGCGCATTGAAATTTGAAAGTTTTTCGATAGCAGATCTTTAATCGTGAGCTTCAGCCATAGACAAGCAGGAGCCTGCAGCACTACACGTAACCCTCAAGTATTATTGCATTAGCTTTTTCACGAGTGTGAAGTTGGGTGACCAAAGCTAGGTGACCAATTTTTACTGATAAGAAACCTTGTATGCTCGGTTGCATTACAGTATTTTCTAGGCGCACAACGTTTATATTGCCGTTTGTATGTCTACTTCTATTTCTAACCACAAGATAGCAGTAAAGAAATTGTTACGAAATATTATAGGGTCACCTACCCATCATAGTATTGTAAAATGACGCCGCAAAGCCAGGCCATAGCACTATACATAACAGCCATACGAGTATACGACGCGTAACGTATACGCGCGCGTGGTTATTCATTTTTCCGGCAGTGTTCTTGAAGGAGTCGAAGGTCCTAACATAGATATTCGGAAAGCCAGGAAAATTTACTACCCGACGAGATAAATTCCAAGAACCACCGGGCTTTCTAAGTAACCGTACATAGTAAACGAAAGCGCCAGGTGACTAATGCCGGTATGACACGAAACGTATACGAGCGTCAGGGGACTAATGCCGGTATGACGCGTAACGTAAAGGCGCGCGGGGTTTTTGATTTTTCCCGAAGTGTTCCGGAAGGAGTCGAAAGACTTAACATAGATATTCGGAAAGCCAGGAAAATTTACTACCCGACGAGATAAATTCCAAGAACCACCGGGCTTTCTAAGTAACCGTACTTAGTAAACGAAAGCGCCAGGTGACTAATGCCGGTATGACCCGAAACGTATACGCGCGCGCGGTTTTTGATTTTTCCCGAAGTGTTCCGGAAGGAGTCGAAGGACTTAACATAGATATTCGGAAAGCCAGGAAAATTTACTACCCGACGAGATAAATTCCAAGAACCACCGGGCTTTCTAAGTAACCGTACATAGTAAACGAAAGCGCCAGGTGACTAATGCCGGTATGACCCGAAACGTATACGCGCGCGCGGTTTTTGATTTTTCCCGAAGTGTTCCGGAAGGAGTCGAAGGACTTAACATAGATATTCGGAAAGCCAGGAAAATTTACTACCCGACGAGATAAATTCCAAGAACCACCGGGCTTTCTAAGTAACCGTACATAGTAAACGAAAGCGCCAGGTGACTAATGCCGGTATGACGCGTAACGTATACGCGCGCGCGGTTTTTGATTTTTCCGGCAGTGTTCCGGAAGGAGTCGAAGGACTTAACATAGATATTCGGAAAGCCAGGAAAATTTACTACCCGACGAGATAAATTCCAAGAACCACCGGGCTTTCTAAGTAACCGTACATAGTAAACGAAAGCGCCAGGTGACTAATGCCGGTATGACGCGAAACGTATACGCGCGCGCAGTTTTTGATTTTTCCGGCAGTGTTCCGGAAGAAGTCGAAGGACTTAACATAGATATTCGGAAAGCCAGGAAAATTTACTACTCGACGAGATAAATTCCAAGAACCACCGGGCTTTCTAAGTAACCGTACATAGTAAACGAAAGCGCCAGGTGACTAATGCCGGTATGACGCGTAACGTATACGCGCGCGCGGTTTTTGATTTTTCCCGAAGTGTTCCGGAAGGAGTCGAAGGACTTAACATAGATATTCGGAAAGCCAGGAAAATTTACTACCCGACGAGATAAATTCCAAGAACCACCGGGCTTTCTAAGTAACCGTACATAGTAAACGAAAGCGCCAGGTTTGTAATGCCGGTATGACACGAAACGTATACGAGCGTCAGGGGACTAATGCCGGTATGACGCGTAACGTAAAGGCGCGCGGGGTTTTTGATTTTTCCCGAAGTGTTCCGGAAGGAGTCGAAGGACTTAACATAGATATTCGGAAAGCCAGGAAAATTTACTACCCGACGAGATAAATTCCAAGAACCACCGGGCTTTCTAAGTAACCGTACATAGTAAACGAAAGCGCCAGGTGACTAATGCCGGTATGACCCGAAACGTATACGCGCGCGCGGTTTTTGATTTTTCCGGCAGTGTTCCGGTAGGAGTCGAAGGACTTAACATAGATATTCGGAAAGCCAGGAAAATGTACTACCCGACGAGATAAATTCCAAGAACCACCGGGCTTTCTAAGTAACCGTACTTAGTAAACGAAAGCGCCAGGTGACTAATGCCGGTATGACACGAAACGTATACGAGCGTCAGGGGACTAATGCCGGTATGACGCGTAACGTAAAGGCGCGCGGGGTTTTTGATTTTTCCCGAAGTGTTCCGGAAGGAGTCGAAAGACTTAACATAGATATTCGGAAAGCCAGGAAAATTTACAACCCGACGAGATAAATTCCAAGAACCACCGGGCTTTCTAAGTAACCGTACTTAGTAAACGAAAGCGCCAGGTGACTAATGCCGGTATGACGCGAAACGTATACGCGCGCGTGGTTTTTGATTTTTCCGGCAGTGTTCCGGAAGGAGTCGAAGGTCCTAACATAGATATTCGGAAAGCCAGGAAAATTTACTACCCGACGAGATAAATTTCAAGAACCACCGGGCTTTCTAAGTAACCGTACATAGTAAACGAAAGCGCCAGGTGACTAATGCCGGTATGACGCGAAACGTATACGCGCGCGCAGTTTTTGATTTTTCCGGCAGTGTTCCGGAAGGAGTCGAAGGACTTAACATAGATATTCGGAAAGCCAGGAAAATTTACTACCCGACGAGATAAATTCCAAGAACCACCGGGCTTTCTAAGTAACCGTACATAGTAAACGAAAGCGCCAGGTGACTAATGCCGGTATGACGCGAAACGTATACGCGCGCGCGGTTTTTGATTTTTCCCGAAGTGTTCCGGAAGGAGTCGAAAGACTTAACATAGATATTCGGAAAGCCAGGAAAATTTACAACCCGACGAGATAAATTCCAAGAACCACCGGGCTTTCTAAGTAACCGTACTTAGTAAACGAAAGCGCCAGGTGACTAATGCCGGTATGACGCGAAACGTATACGCGCGCGTGGTTTTTGATTTTTCCGGCAGTGTTCCGGAAGGAGTCGAAGGTCCTAACATAGATATTCGGAAAGCCAGGAAAATTTACTACCCGACGAGATAAATTTCAAGAACCACCGGGCTTTCTAAGTAACCGTACATAGTAAACGAAAGCGCCAGGTGACTAATGCCGGTATGACGCGAAACGTATACGCGCGCGCAGTTTTTGATTTTTCCGGCAGTGTTCCGGAAGGAGTCGAAGGACTTAACATAGATATTCGGAAAGCCAGGAAAATTTACTACCCGACGAGATAAATTCCAAGAACCACCGGGCTTTCTAAGTAACCGTACATAGTAAACGAAAGCGCCAGGTGACTAATGCCGGTATGACGCGAAACGTATACGCGCGCGCGGTTTTTGATTTTTCCCGAAGTGTTCCGGAAGGAGTCGAAGGACTTAACATAGATATTCGGAAAGCCAGGAAAATTTACTACCCGACGAGATAAATTCCAAGAACCACCGGGCTTTCTAAGTAACCGTACTTAGTAAACGAAAGCGCCAGGTGACTAATGCCGGTATGACGCGAAACGTATACGCGCGTCAGGGGACTAATGCCGGTATGATGCGAAACGTATACGCGCGCGCGGTTTTTGATTTTTCCGGCAGTGTTCCGGAAAGAGTCGAAGGACTTAACATAGATATGTTTTTGAATTTTTAATAAATTTAATTAGGTATTATGGAAATATTAAGGTAGTAGTAATATAAGTTATAATCACGGTATTCGGGATGCTAGCATTAAATTTCAGTGTATGTAGTGTATCAGGATTAGTTTTAATATATTATATTGTCTACCGCCGCCGCGTACTTAGGTACTAAACAATTTATTATATCATTCAAACATTTTGATGATTTTATTTATTTTTTATTGATGTTTTCATAAGTTGGAATTATTAAAATAAATATAAATTAATAAAATAATAAGTCCCCCACGAATTTATTAACTTATAATTTTTAACCCATTATTTTATTATTTATAAATAATTTTTTGTTAAAACATTATAATACAAAAAAAGGAAAAGAATAATCTGATATTATTATTTTTAATGTTTAAAATTCAAATAAGAACAGCATTAATTTTAAAAAATCCTGATTTAAAAAAGCTAAAATTTTGCCTTCATACTCTGGGTACCTATTACTTATGTCCAGGGCCCCACAATACCAAGCGCCGGCACTGTAGCAAATAGTTACTATATTATTTTCATAATATTCTGAATATCTGAAAAGGTTAAAATCTCGTTTCATTTGAATTTTATTCAATGACGTATATTTTGACAAATACAATTTCAAACTTTGTCGATTCAACACCATGTAAACTAAAACGTGTGTCGTGTATTACCAATGGGCAATGTTATTTTTTACAATGCATCTCGTTTAAAAAATATGTGGTTAAAAAAAATTATGAATCAATGCAGTACTTTTCAAATTTTTGCAACGCTACCCGATTACCGGGCACAATGCCCGTTTTTCGAGGGCAAAGTTGGAATAAAAACGTTTACTTGAATAATATTATGCTTATAGCTTATGGATTAATTGTCTTCAAAGTTAAAATTATATAGGTAATATAAACATAATTTTGTTTTTCGTAATTTCATTCTTGTGTAATTAATAATAATTATTGATTATTTCGTAGTTTCAAATATATAAAAAAAAAATATTATTCATATATATATTAAATTATAATTAATTAATATATGTAATATATTAAATTTATTATTCAGCAGATATATATTTTTTGAGAACTTTGATGCATCTAAATCAAAATTCGAACTAGTAGTTTCGACTTTCGAGTTCCAGGTTAAATTTGTGTACTAAGGATAATACGTATAATATGGAAATTAGCTAAGTAGATTTGAGGGCTTAGATGATTTGAAAATGTTAGTACTTAGTAGTTAGTTGTTAGTACTTAGTACTAATTACCATTGATCTATCAAGATAAATAATTTGTAAAAATTATTAAGTAGGTATACTGATAATAGTGAATAGGTAGGTACTACATCTATTATTAGGTAGGTAGGTACTTATAGTTTTTTATTGTAAACCATATTCCAAGGATTATTACCCTACACATTTTATTAATTCAGCAACTACTATTATGAGAATTTTGATTTAGATACATATACATTTACAATAACATCATATTATGCTAAATAATTTGCAGTGAAAAAGGAAATTCTCATTTGAAAAATAGAAGTTTGTATTGCCACAGGATACTCTTTAATAGTAATACAAAGAATATCAGGAATTTGAGTATATAGTGTTTAGGTATACTTAAAAGTTCTGAAAATCAGAATTTCAATAAATGTATTTTTAAAGGAAGAAATTTGGTGAGCATTTTCTCACCTAAATGTCAGGTAAATTTTGTATTTCACTATGGGGCCGCTTAAAAAACTGATCCATGGACCTTTGGTGTGCCAGGCCAACACTGGTAATCAGTAGGACTCTTAGTAAGTAAGCCACAAGTTTTTTGTGATATTTGACATATAGTCGATTTTCTAGTTGATTGCGCATGTTATTTCATAAAAATATTCGCTTATAACGACCTTTGAGGGAACCAAGAAAATAAGATCGTTATATCCGAATGACTAAACATACTACACGTGAGATTTAAAACCAATCAATTACATAGCTGGGAATCGTTGTACACGGGACATCGACGTATCGTTATATACTTATATAAAGCATCGTAATTCGTAACACAGAATAATACAATGTTCGTAATAAACGTCTTGTACTATATTTAGATTTTATGCGTTTCAAATAGTACATGGTAGCACCACGGAAACAATGTTATCAGTTATCACTTACCGCTACCACTACCCCAAACCCCGCCACGCCGTACGAAATCCGTCGTCGAGACGAAACATGTACAACAGGCATGCGTGCAATGTTTCAAACGAACCCTCTATAATTTTTTACATTGGTGCAGTATAGACGTATAGTTTTCTTGCACTCGCCCATGGCATAAATATACTATAATGTATGTATTACCATGACAAATTAAATTTAATTTGTCATGTGTATTACCATGCACTCGCCGATGAGTTGTTTTATGTTTACTCGTATGATTCGTACATAAAATTAATACATAAAACTATACTAAGTATATGATCTAAGCCCTAAGGAGTGAATTGACCTATTATTAAATTTAAATGTCAGAACCAAGGTGGATTGATATCAATCCACCTTGGTCAGAACATTATTATAATACATTTTTAAAATGTTTAAATATTGATATATATCATATATTATGCGTCAGCAAAACGGATACAACATAGCATAGTGCATAAACCTATACAGTAATTGCAACTCTATGCAACATAATAATGTGCTGGTAGGTATGACGTTTTGATTTCCGTCGATAATAACAAGTCTGGCTGTTACTATAAACAGGCACGGCACTAGAATTTTTTTCCTGGGGGGGCAGAGTGGGGCAAATATTTTTTTTACATGGGCTAAAATTGTTTCAACAAATGCTGAGGTTATTTAAATGAAATATAAATATTTTCGTATCATATAACATAATATAGCTATTAATATAGTACATACGTTTTATATTGTATGCTCTAAACGTCTAAACATATAATATTTACAAACTTTTGAATAGTTAAAAATGTTTTTAGAATAATATCAAATATTTTTTTTGTACCTTTTGTAATATGTAAGAAAATGTTTAATCACAGACCTAAGACCTTCAACAACTATATTCATAATGATAACATGATATACAAAAATAATAATTTCTTTATGAGCTAAATATTGATTTTTATACAATATCTGTTTATGCACCATACAGTAAATGATTGAAAATCTTATAATATTGAAAAAGTTAACAAAAATGTATACAATTGCACTGATATCAGTAGGAATACAATTTGTTTTAAATAAAAACTTTTGATTACCTACCTTATATTTAACTAGTACATTTTAAATTTTTAATTCAATACATTTTTTAATTGGTATTTGCATAGTAGTGTATGTATTGACTATTGAAGTACCTACTTTATATTTTTTGTTAAATTTTTGAGGTTAAAATAGTTCATATATACAAGGTTATATACAAGGCATGTATACATTAAAACATAGATACTTTAAGAAATCCTTTTTTTTTATTAATTATCAAGTAATATGTGAACTAATTACCATGACAAATAAGATTATAAAAATAACAAAATAAGAAAATTGAATAAATTATTTAATTATTTTAAATAAGAAATTTGTCATGCTAATATTACTAAACTAATATAAGTGGGTAGGTACGAATACCAACTCCTTACACAATAGTATTGTGTTAATCAAACATAAACATATTTAAAATAATAAGTCAACTAAAAATATTTTTAACTGTATACAACAAACATTAATTATATCGTACATATTTTTCAGTGGGGGGGCTGGCGAGGGGGCTGATCTGTTTTCTGGGGGGGCTAGAGCCCCACCTTGCCCCCCCTTGGCGCCGTGCCTGACTATAAAAATCAAACGGCTTCACGGGTCACCGTTTGTGTACAATATCATTATGAATTAGGATTAGTTATAGAAATTATAAATCTGTATATATAAAAATGGAGACAAAAAATTCGAAATTGCATCAGTTGAGAACGGCTGGGCCGATTTTGCTCAAATTTTTTTAAAGATGTTCGTAATTGCCAGGTGAAGGTTTTTACGAAAAAGTCAATCGAATAATTAGAAAAACTGCAAAAACTATTTATTGATGGCTGGGATTTGAACTCGATACCGTTGTCTTTATTTACTCTATGGTGTATTTAGTATTATATTATATTGGT
Source organism: Macrosiphum euphorbiae (assembly GCA_949089665.1). Taxonomy (NCBI): domain Eukaryota; kingdom Metazoa; phylum Arthropoda; class Insecta; order Hemiptera; family Aphididae; genus Macrosiphum; species Macrosiphum euphorbiae. The sequence goes on along the minus strand of CARXXK010000003.1, from coordinate 24,479,416 downwards.
TGCTATTGGTTAATCGGGCATGTTTGTTGATTTGTATTATTATTTTTTGTAAATATATCTTATATATAAATGAATGACGGTGTGTAGATTAGACCTATGGGAAGAAGATACGCTAATTTAAAAAGGGTTCAATTTGGTTTTTTTTATTCATCGGATTTTAGTACGGTTAGGTTAGGTTAGGATTTATAGGTGGAATTAAGTAAAAACGTCAAACTTGGTATAACTTTGGTACTTTTTGAGTTAAATCATACACTTACGTACAAACAGAACGGGGTCCAGGGCCGCAAATGTCTTTACTTATGATTTTTTAAAATTGTATACTTTAAATTATTTTTATAACAGTATTATATACTTAATATAATCTAGTATAATAGTATTGTATATATTATTATAGTATAATAATTATGCTGTTTGAAATTTATTATTTAAACAATCAATGTATTTATAGCAATATAGCTACAGCGATCGATAATTATTAATATACCTAGTTCCCAAATTTGTTGTGATTATGTCAATAGACATCAGTTATTTATAATAATACGGGCAATACCAATACGGCGTATTGATTTTATATCACATAGTTTTGTACTTATGATTAAAATAAAGGAAGTTCCAAAATAATGATCTTGAATATTATTCTATATTATAAACATCATTCATTTAAACAGGTAATATTATTTAATTATTTGCTATTAAATTTTGTGTTTATTATAATCATTATTTTTTGTAATTTCTACAAAATTAAGTAAGTAAGAATCAATTAAACTATAGGTATGTAGAGATTCAAAAATAATTAATGTTTAATAACTGGTAAGTTGACAAGTTGTTATGAAACAAATTTATGCAGGTCACTTTTTTGTCACTTTTATAAATTAATTCAGTCACTTTTTTTAAATAGCTTACACCACTACCAGCCCTGTATATAGTTACATTAATTTTATAAAATACTATGTACAATAAAATATAAAATATTTATTTGCATAGTTTTATATAATTTTATTTTATTTATCCATGAAGTACCTACTTAAATATGTTTAAAAAAAAAGGTGGGCAAGTGGGTGTCGCTCTGCTGTACAGTAGGTTACAAGTGGGTCACTGTATTATGTGATGGTATTAAATTTGAATTCAATGATATAATATCATTGTATAAGAAAAAAAATTCTGAGCGGTGACGGTATGTCAGTCTATGTATAAGACATATTATATACATATCTATGGTATTAAACAAAAAATTGACCTATAATAGGTACCTATAATAAATTCCAAATTAATCATATCACAATATCCATTAGATACTTATACAGTACTCCCTCGTTAACACGAACACGACGGGACCACAAAATAACATGTTCGTGTTAAAAAAATTTGTGTAAACCGATAGGTTTAACACGAATTTGTTCGTGTTATCAGAGAAGTTTAAATCTAATACGTTATTTTACACTCAAATACATAACCAGCCATCAGAACACGCCATATGCTCAACGCCATTGGAAGTACAAATCTCCTTTGCTTTCTCCCTCACAAGTGCACCTGATAGTGGAATGTTGGAGTCTCTGGCTTTTTTGAACCACTTCGAAAGTTCCTTTTCAACGTCTTCAAGCATGGGTTTTCGTAGACGCTTTGTACTGTTGGTTGAACCAAGCGCAACTGCTTCGTCAATCTTATCTTTATTTTTAATAATTGTTGATAATGTTGATTTTGGAATGCCAAATTTCTCCGCGATTTTGGTTTTAGGCAGTGTACCTTTTTCGACTTCTACTAAAATTAGTTGCTTAGTTTTTAGATCTATAGACATTTGCTTCCTTTTCAAACTCATTTTGGTCAATCACTAACGACACCAATCACTAACGACACCAACTAAGTCAACTGACCAACTGATTGATACTTGATAGAGCAATTATTAGTTTAAACGACAGCGATTATCGCCGAACTAGATTGCACACATACAAATGTACACATGTATACATATGTATGTACCTACAATAGAGAATATGTACATACATAGTAGGGATAAGATAAGATATCGATAAAACTGTGTTATAAAGATTAAATTACTAACGACTAGTATACGAGTAATAAAACGAAATTAGATATATATGTACAGATTGACATTTTTCTGTTCGTGTTAATCAACAAAACGACAATATGGTACCTAAAATTTGTTCGAGTTTCGTGTTAACCGAAATAATTCGTATAAACCGAGGAAATAAAAAAACCCCTATCTTATAGTATAGAGCCTTTCTCTGGACTGAAAAACCGGTTCGCGTTATACAATAATTTGTGTTAACCGAGTTCGTGTTAACGAGGGAGTACTGTAACACGTTATACATCAACAAAAACCGTGATACTATCATAGATAGGTATATAATAGTACACTTTAGAAGTTTCAAGTACCCACGAATAATATTATTCAATCACAACAAAATAACTGAAATAGTTATTCTAGGTTTTTTAATATGTAATTTCGTCCAAATTTGAAATTAAAATGTCTGTAAAAAATTAGTGTGTTTATATATTTTTTAGATTTTTTGGTTACAGTATGAATTATTTAAGAGAATCTTTGTTTAAAATTTTCAACTCTTAGTTATAAAAACTGAACATTTTATAATTTTTTAATTCCAACGATTGATAATTTTCGAGATTTTGATAAATTTTGTCAAAATTCCAACTTTAAATGCTTATAAAAAAAAATCGTGCCTATGTATTTTTAATATTTTTCAACTGATATTGTAAAAATATATCAGGAGCCTTGTATAAAAATTTTACACTTTTTGGCCCAACAGATAAAACTTTATTGATATTTATAGAAAAAAAAACTAAAAAAAATTGAAAGCTGTAAATGTCCATAAACAGCTCCAAAAGAGTCAAAATATTTTCAAAATTGTATGGTGGATAGGAAATGCTAATATAAACATTCAGTGAATTTTTCATGTATCTACAGTTGTTCGTTTTTGAATTGCAACAAAATAAGGAAATCGCTACATGAGTAATCGAGTGAATATCCAATGTTGTAAAAATTTGAATTTCAAACGCTCATAAAAATTTAATTTGACTGTCCGATAGAGATTTTTTTATTGATAAAGGTAGATAATCTTATAAGGAATCTTGTGTTTCATTTTCAAATCTTAGATTTAAAAAGAAAAATTTTTACGAATTCTTAACTCAAAATAATTTGCTAATTTTCGTGATTTTTCCATATTTTGTCAATTTTTGAACTTTAAATGCTTATAAAAAAAAATTGTGACTAAAGATTTTTAATATTTTTCATCTGCCTTTGAAACAATATATTAGGAGCCTTCTATTAAATTTTAAAGCTTTTGCAACCAACAAATAAAATTTTATTGATATTTTTAGAAAAAAAACTAAAAAAAAATGGAAAATGAAATTGTCCCTAAACAGTTCAAAATAAATCAAAATATTTTGAAAATTTTATCGTGTATAGAAAATGCAAATATAAACAACCAGTGAAAATTTCATGTATATACGTTCATTTGTTTTAGAGTTACACCAATAACCAAAATCGATTTTTTGGAAAACCAATTTTGCGTAAAAATTCCCGTTTTTCCTTAATTTTTATGATGTTTTTCCCGGCGCTTGTGAAAACTACTGGGCAATTTATACTTTTGACCCCCCAAAGTACCAACTAGATTCACTTTCCTATCAAAAAAGCTACTGATGAAGAAAATCCAAGCACTTTTACTGTCCTAAAACGGGATGACAGACACAAAAATAAAAAAAAATAAAAATATAAAAAAAAAAAACACACATCATTGTAAAACCAATACATTCATCGCTCCGCTCAGAATCTAAAACACAACTTAATGATACTAAATTATTAGCAAGGTTTGAGTGACATAAATTCCAATATATCTTTGCGGAGGGATCAAGCAATTACTAAACAATATTTATTTAAAAAAGCACTCTTAAACAAATATTCTTTTCTTCGCTCATAATCTAAAGGGTAATGAGGATCTACCTCACATATTTTCCGTGGGAGGAGCAATTTTTTTTCACCGGGGCTTGGGGGCGCCAATTTTTTTTTTGCACCAGGGCGCAAAATGTCTAAATGCGGCACTGACGGGGTCCGCGATCTACCGCAGGTAAATTACCTATCTGATAATGTACTGCTGCAATTCAGAATTTTTATTCCGGGCAACAGAAAAGTTAAGATAAATCTAGAACATCATACACCGAATATTAAATAACGCAGTGAACAGTGTTTGAGTCATATAGAGTTGGTACATTTAACGGGAAACGAAGTGCACGGGATCAGCTAGTATCATATAATGTTGTAGCTTTTATTTACAAGTTAATTTTTGGGCCATTAATATACCTTAAGTTCTTGCAAAAAATTTACTTTAGAGTAGGTACCACCTTTTAATTCTAGAAACAATCCTCCCTTCTGGTTCCTCAGTACTCTAGTAATACTATATATACTATTGACTATACATAAATATATTATATATTATATATAATATTATTATATTATATAAATATAATATACTTATATACTATAATAAGTATAATATCGTCCCCGTTCATGCAAAACACACTAAGTCCAAAAATCGGGTTTTCCGGTTTATTGTCATATAAGAATTCAGTTTAAAAATATCTACAATATGCTGTATTCAACTAAGTCCCTCCCAATATTATTTAAAGATGTTTAATATACAATTCAAAATGTTAACTAAGTCCATTCGATGTTTTCCTTAATACGCAGAATATGGAATTATAATTTGGAAAAATTGCAAAAGCTCATACTCAAAAATCATGTTTTTGGACTTAGTGTGTTTTGCATGAACGGGGACGATATATACTTTTTAAATTCATGATAGTATAATATTATATAATATACTATATAATAAGTATAATATATACTTTTTAAATTCATGATAATATTATATTATAGTATGCACTATGCAGGCCCGGCGCAAAATTGAACAGACTACACCACACGCCAACCCACCCAATGTTCCTATTGTTTGTTGGTTACTAGTTTCGTGGAAAACCGACCGCTCGGGTCCAACGTCATTGTAAATGTTTCACAAAGTATTTTTGTACAATAATTCGTATATTATTATAATATGTAAATAAACACTGCTATTGTGTTGGTTGACGTTGTGCCGTTTTGTGCCAATAATACCCGGGGCGGCTCGTCACAGGAGAGTCCGATACCGCTAGATATTTGTAAATTATAATTATCTAAAAATAAAAATGTATAGAAGTTATTGAAAATATTATTATATTATATTGTAACATCGTGTTATCGTATATTAATATCGTCGGTATGTCGATGTCAATATTATTTTAGTAATTCGGTCGACGGTCGACGGATTTAGTGAAACTGCCGCCCGACAGTAATTTCAATCATAATGTTATCGGCGAGTGGCTGGGGAGAAAAATCCGCGTATCATACGCGCCATTGAAAGTGGATTCACGACAATTATAATATAATATGCAACGTCGCCTCTCCGTAGTCACTGTACAGTGTACGCCGTCATAATTGTTTACATATTTTAATATTTTTAAAGCTAATTTAAATCTCCCCAGTGGCGTATTTAGGAATTTGTCATGGGGAGGGTCCAGTTAATTTCAGAAAATAGAGGCGCGGGGGGGCAAAGCACACCACCAAATTACTCTTTTTTTAAATAAATATACCATATTTATATGACGATATGAAATGTTTGAGTCTTTAATTAATAAATAATAAATAATAATATGTACAAAACAAACTGGAAAGGCTGTAAATACTGGCAATGTACAAAACTACAAAATATTTGAATTAAAAATGAACTCAATATTCTTCAACCATTTTCGGTACCTACCAAACCTATAAAATAAGAAAATCGGGTGACGTGCTGACACTCAGGAAGGTATTTGGAACAACTCTGTGAACAAAAAAATTGGAACATAAAAAAGGCCTGTTCTCTTATATAATAATAAATTATGTTATGGTTCTTGGAATTTATCTCGTCGGGTAGTAAATTTTCCTGGCTTTCCGAATATCTATGTTAGGACCTTCGACTCCTTCCGGAACACTGCAGGAAAAATCAAAAACCACGCGTGCGTATACGTTTCGCGTCATACCGGCATTAGTCACCTGGCGCTTTCGTTTACTAAGTACGGTTACTTAGAAAGCCCGGTGGTTCTTGGAATTTATCTCGTCGGGTAGTAAATTTTCCTGGCTTTCCGAATATCTATGTTAAGTCCTTCGACTCCTTCCGGAACACTGCCGGAAAAATCAAAAACCACGCGCGCGTATACGTTTCGCGTCATACCGGCATTAGTCACCTGGCGCTTTCGTTTACTAAGTACGGTTGCTTAGAAAGCCCGGTGGTTCTTGGAATTTATCTCGTCGGGTAGTAAATTTTCCTGGCTTTCCGAATATCTATGTTAAGTCTTTCGACTCCTTCCGGAACACTTCGGGAAAAATCAAAAACCCCACGCGCCTTTACGTTACGCGTCATACCGGCATTAGTCCCCTGACGCTCGTATACGTTTCGTGTCATACCGGCATTGTTCACCAGACGCGTGTATACGTTTCACGTCATACCGGCATTAGTCACCTGGCGCTTTCGTTTACTAAGTACGGTTACTTAGAAAGCCCAGTGGTTCTTGGAATTTATCTCGTCGGATAGTAAATTTTCCTGGCTTTCCGTATATCTATGTTAAGTCCTTCGACTCCTTCCGGAACACTGCCGGAAAAATCAAAAACCACGCGCGCGTATACGTTTCGCGTCATACCGGCATTAGTCACCTGGCGCTTTCGTTTACTAAGTACGGTTACTTAGAAAGCCCGTTGGTTCTTGGAATTTATCTCGTCGGGTAGTAAATTTTCCTGGCTTTCCGAATATCTATGTTAGGACCTTCGACTCCTTCCGGAACACTGCCGGAAAAATCAAAAACCACGCGCGCGTATACGTTTCGCGTCATACCGGCATTAGTCACCTGGCGCTTTCGTTTACTAAGTACGGTTACTTAGAAAGCCCGGTGGTTCTTGGAATTTATCTCGTCGGGTAGTAAATTTTCCTGGCTTTCCGAATATCTATGTTAGGTCCTTCGACTCCTTCCGGAACACGGCCGGAAAAATCAAAAACCACGCGCGCGTATACGTTTCGCGTCATACCGGCATTAGTCACCTGGCGCTTTCGTTTACTAAGTACGGTTACTTAGAAAGCCCGGTGGTTCTTGGAATTTATCTCGTCGGATAGTAAATTTTCCTGGCTTTCCGAATATCTATGTTAGGACCTTCGACTCCTTCCGGAACACTGCCGGAAAAATCAAAAACCACGCGCGCGTATACGTTTCGCGTCATACCGGCATTAGTCACCTGGCGCTTTCGTTTACTAAGTACGGTTACTTAGAAAGCCCGGTGGTTCTTGGAATTTATCTCGTCGGGTAGTAAATTTTCCTGGCTTTCCGTATATCTATGTTAAGTCCTTCGACTCCTTCCGGAACACTGCCGGAAAAATCAAAAACCACGCGCGCGTATACGTTTCGCGTCATACCGGCATTAGTCACCTGGCGCTTTCGTTTACTAAGTACGGTTACTTAGAAAGCCCGGTGGTTCTTGGAATTTATCTCGTCGGGTAGTAAATTTTCCTGGCTTTCCGAATATCTATGTTAAGTCCTTCGACTCCTTCCGGAACACTGCCGGAAAAATCAAAAACCACGCGCGCGTATACTTTTCGCGTCATACCGGCATTAGTCACCTGGCGCTTTCGTTTACTAAGTACGGTTGCTTAGAAAGCCCGGTGGTTCTTGGAATTTATCTCGTCGGGTAGTAAATTTTCCTGGCTTTCCGAATATCTATGTTAAGTCCTTCGACTCCTTCCGGAACACTGCCGGAAAAATCAAAAACCACGCGCGCGTATACGTTTCGCGTCATACCGGCATTAGTCACCTGGCGCTTTCGTTTACTAAGTACGGTTACTTAGAAAGCCCGGTGGTTCTTGGAATTTATCTCGTCGGGTAGTAAATTTTCCTGGCTTTCCGAATATCTATGTTAAGTCCTTCGACTCCTTCCGGAACACTGCCGGAAAAATCAAAAACCACGCGCGCGTATACTTTTCGCGTCATACCGGCATTAGTCACCTGGCGCTTTCGTTTACTAAGTACGGTTACTTAGAAAGCCCGTTGGTTCTTGGAATTTATCTCGTCGGGTAGTAAATTTTCCTGGCTTTCCGAATATCTATGTTAGGACCTTCGACTCCTTCCGGAACACTGCCGGAAAAATCAAAAACCACGCGCGCGTATACGTTTCGCGTCATACCGGCATTAGTCACCTGGCGCTTTCGTTTACTAAGTACGGTTACTTAGAAAGCCCGGTGGTTCTTGGAATTTATCTCGTCGGGTAGTAAATTTTCCTGGCTTTCCGAATATCTATGTTAGGTCCTTCGACTCCTTCCGGAACACGGCCGGAAAAATCAAAAACCACGCGCGCGTATACGTTTCGCGTCATACCGGCATTAGTCACCTGGCGCTTTCGTTTACTAAGTACGGTTACTTAGAAAGCCCGGTGGTTCTTGGAATTTATCTCGTCGGATAGTAAATTTTCCTGGCTTTCCGAATATCTATGTTAGGACCTTCGACTCCTTCCGGAACACTGCCGGAAAAATCAAAAACCACGCGCGCGTATACGTTTCGCGTCATACCGGCATTAGTCACCTGGCGCTTTCGTTTACTAAGTACGGTTACTTAGAAAGCCCGGTGGTTCTTGGAATTTATCTCGTCGGGTAGTAAATTTTCCTGGCTTTCCGTATATCTATGTTAAGTCCTTCGACTCCTTCCGGAACACTGCCGGAAAAATCAAAAACCACGCGCGCGTATACGTTTCGCGTCATACCGGCATTAGTCACCTGGCGCTTTCGTTTACTAAGTACGGTTGCTTAGAAAGCCCGGTGGTTCTTGGAATTTATCTCGTCGGGTAGTAAATTTTCCTGGCTTTCCGAATATCTATGTTAAGTCCTTCGACTCCTTCCGGAACACTGCCGGAAAAATCAAAAACCACGCGCGCGTATACGTTTCGCGTCATACCGGCATTAGTCACCTGGCGCTTTCGTTTACTAAATACGGTTACTTAGAAAGCCCGGTGGTTCTTGGAATTTATCTCGTCGGGTAGTAAATTTTCCTGGCTTTCCGAATATCTATGTTAAGTCTTTCGACTCCTTCCGGAACACTTCGGGAAAAATCAAAAACCCCGCGCGCCTTTACGTTACGCGTCATACCGGCATTAGTCCCCTGACGCTCGTATACGTTTCGTGTCATACCGGCATTGTTCACCAGACGCGTGTATACGTTTCACGTCATACCGGCATTAGTCCCCTGACGCTCGTATACGTTTCGTGTCATACCGGCATTGTTCACCAGACGCGTGTATACGTTTCACGTCATACCGGCATTAGTCACCTGGCGCTTTCGTTTACTAAGTACGGTTACTTAGAAAGCCCAGTGGTTCTTGGAATTTATCTCGTCGGATAGTAAATTTTCCTGGCTTTCCGAATATCTATGTTAGGTCCTTCGACTCCTTCCGGAACATGGCCGGAAAAATCAAAAACCACGCGCGCGTATACGTTTCGCGTCATACCGGCATTAGTCACCTGGCGCTTTCGTTTACTAAGTACGGTTACTTAGAAAGCCCGGTGGTTCTTGGAATTTATCTCGTCGGATAGTAAATTTTCCTGGCTTTCCGAATATCTATGTTAGGACCTTCGACTCCTTCCGGAACACTGCCGGAAAAATCAAAAACCACGCGCGCGTATACGTTTCGCGTCATACCGGCATTAGTCACCTGGCGCTTTCGTTTACTATGTACGGTTACTTAGAAAGCCCGGTGGTTCTTGGAATTTATCTCGTCGGGTAGTAAATTTTCCTGGCTTTCCGTATATCTATGTTAAGTCCTTCGACTCCTTCCGGAACACTGCCGGAAAAATCAAAAACCACGCGCGCGTATACGTTTCGCGTCATACCGGCATTAGTCACCTGGCGCTTTCGTTTACTAAGTACGGTTACTTAGAAAGCCCGGTGGTTCTTGGAATTTATCTCGTCGGGTAGTAAATTTTCCTGGCTTTCCGAATATCTATGTTAGGACCTTCGACTCTTTCCGGAACACTGCCGGAAAAATCAAAAACCACGCGCGCGTATACGTTTCGCGTCCTACCGGCATTGTTCACCAGACGCGCGTATACGTTTCACGTCATACCGGCATTAGTCACCTGGCACTTTCGTGCACTAAGTACGGTTACTTAAAATGCCAGGGAGCTCTTGAAATTTATCTCGTCGGATAGTAAATTTTCCTGGCTTTCCGAATATCTATGTTAGGTCCTTCGACTCCTTCTGGAACACTGCCGGAAAAATAAAAAAAAATCAAATACATAGAGTTTTGCCTATTTTTCGTTTGCATAGACACTACCATTCAGTATGTGGATAGATAAACACAATATTACATAATTAATTTAAATAAAAACAATTAACATAACGTAAACTTACCTGTTTCCGTAGAATGTGATCTCTAACAAATGACATCGTTAAATAGTTTACACTTTTAATTAGTTAATGTAAACTGCAAAAGTACAATGTTCATTTGTTAGAACATGTCTTCGAAATTAGGGCAATTTATAACCTAACTTTAAATTATTATTGATTTGTATAATTCGGTATAGTTATGGTTTCGGTATAATTATCGTGGTAATGACACCAATAGAATTTATTATTTATTTATATACTTTTAAAATAAATAGTTATTAAATGTCATAGGGCGACATCTACTTTATAGTTTCGATGCAATAGAAGGCACCCTTGAAATTTAAAGAATGCAACACAACGTGCAAGGTTTCTTATCACTAGCCGCCCGAAAAAAATAGTCACCTAGCTTTGGTCACCCAACTTCACACACGTGCTTTTTCTGAGTATTTCTGATTTTATCTTTTTGTTACATTAATTTATAATTATAGAGTTTTCAGATGCTCCATAAACTGTTCGTATTTGCTAAACCATATTGTTCTGTTTACAGCTCAGTCAAATTTCACAAGCCTTTATTTGCGCTCGACACCCAACGGAACAATTTTTTCAATTCAAAATACTCTTCAAATTCTTGCATAGAAATGGCCACAAAAACTGCTTTATTCATTGTAGCAGAAGGCAGCGAAGAGCTTGAATTAGTGGCACCTGTGGACATCCTACGCCGTGCTAATGTAATATTCCTTAAATAATTTAAAACGTTTGCTAGTTATAAAAATTATTCGTTTTATTTTTAATTTGTGATTGAATAAATGAACAATTTTTAATTAATAGCTATTTTGAAAAATTTCAAATTTTGTGTTTTTAAATTTAGATATAGATTGGTTCTATGAAACATCTATATATTATATTAAGTTATAAAAAAACTTTCCCTGACTTACTGACATCATTGCCTGTTCAGTTGACTTATGTATAATATATTTTTATTGTTATAAAGGTGACTGTTACAATTGCTGATTTAGCTGATTCTGAATATGTTAAGACTAAATCAAATCTACTGATTAAAACTGATGCGAAGTTGAAGGATGTAAAAAATAACATATTTGATGCTGTCGTTATACCTGGTGGTCCATCGCACAAGGTTTTATCTTCAGTAAGTTTTTAGTTTATATTTTTCTTGTGGTTTTAATCTAATTAAAATATTAATAAGGCAACAATAGTTAACGCAAAAAAATTGTTCTGTTAGAAATATTTACTATCTCTAAATGTCTACATTACGATACTTAAAGACAGTAAAAGCTTTAAGGCGGATTGTTTTTTCGTGTATTTAGAGTCTAAATTTTAGACCAATTACCAGGAAAAATATTTACCCAGTAGCAAAAGTCCGATTTTAATTTTGAAAACATTTGAATTATTTATTCTTTTTTCTAGGTTATTTAGTAAATGGATATTCAATTTTTTTTTCTTAGGAACACTAAAGTAAAAATTAATTTTGAAAAAAAAAGAAAATTCAGTTGGTCCTACTATAGTAATTAAACAATACAAAAAAATCCTTTTCCTACATAATCTAAAAAATAGAATAAGGAATTAAAATATATTATCAAAATTAAAATTGGGCTTTTGGTACAGCGTGAATTTTTCTTCCTCTTTTTGTGACTCATGTTGAAACAATTTTGATCACACAATTTAGTTATGTGTGACTGCGCGTATGTAGATGTACGTTACTGATTTTCAAGAATTTATCTTTAATAACATAAAGTGTTCGGGGAATACAAGAACACTAATGATCAGTAACTACACACACAGTCACACATTATACATGATGGATATAGAATATTGCCTAAATCCAAATCCCTTAAAAATGGTTCTCTTTCAACTGCCTTAATCATATTTTCTAAGTGGTTTTAATATTAAAACTATAAGTAGAGGACTTGAAAGAGACTATTTATATCTTTATTTCATAGACATTTTCTATGTTGAAGTACATACATAATATAAGCATCAAGGAAATTTGTATCCCTGTAGTCAGTTTATTTTTATTAATATACATTTTATATTTTCAGGCTGATGTAGTTGGACAAATTTTGCTTGAACATGAAAAATGTGGTAAAGTCATAGCTGCTATTTGTGCCGGTAAGGGTCTAAAAAATACTTTAAATTATATTTGATATTTCTGTACATATAATCATTATGTGTATAATAAATTACTAATAAGTAATAACCATAACATTTACAGCCCCATTTGTGTTATTCAAACATGGAATTGCTAAAGGAAAATCATTGACGTCTTATCCAACTGTGAAGAGTGACATTGAGTGTTTTTACCAGTACAAAGAAGATAGTACAGTAGTTGATGGTAAAATTAAAACATTTCATTCAGCCTTATAACTGTTTAGTTTAATGCCAGCCCTCCCATAAATAATGGAATTTTAATAGTGAATTATTTTTTAGTAAATTATCATTTATTCGCCAAACTAATATAAAGTAACAAAATGTTTGGTTTAAAATGTTTGATATTCTCATACAATATAATGCTTTTAACACAATCAATGGCCAAGTCTTTATCAACTATCATAGGAATATACCAGATAGTTGCTTAGTCTTGATTCATTAGTCTTTACAGAAATAAGTACTTTTATCAAATAATTTTTTAATCTATACAATTTCCCATATTGTTAAAAGTGTTATTAATTAGTTATATAATCTAAATTATAATATATCTGTAATATAAATTTGATAAATTATTAGTTAATCTACTTTTGATCGGTATAGAAAAATCCATCCTTTAGGGCAGGGGTAAGGTTCCCATACACCTGAATAAAGTGTTTTTCTTTTAGTGGCATACTCAGGACCATCGGCGTTATTGGGGGGGCTTAACCCCCCGTACTTATATTTATATAAGGTTTTACTTGTTGGTCCCTCCTTAAGCTCTTATTAAGAACCCAAAACGAAAAAAAAAATAATGTGTAAAATAATAAATTAATAATTATTATATTATAAAACATGATATAATATAATTGACATTGTGTACTGTGTAGACGTGTACCAAGAACGAATTTATCGTAATTGATCATAATTTTTGTGGAAGAAATGTATTTATCCGTTTAAGGCACGAGTTAAGATATACCATATACGTATAGTATATCTTAATTCATAGTTTAAGGTGTATAGCTTATCTGCTTACTGCATATTAGCTTCAAGCTTACTTATATAATGCCCCTACTGGCTACTATATAATATTATATTATATAATTACCTTTAAATATTTGCCTGTGTCCCGTATTGGTATACCTATTCTCATAATATTATAGTTACCTATATTAGTTTTATTGCACTTTCGTACAGTGGTTGAATACTATTATGATATAATCATTTTATTTTCCAATTCTCAGTTCTCAATTTACTGTGCGTCTGTGCAGACTGCAAAGTAGGTATGTACTATTACAGACTGTCACAGCCGTCATTTTTATTTTTGAGTACGTAGGTAAACGGTAAACATAAAAACGTTAGATTGTATTTACAATTATCAAAATGTTCTGTATATTCAAATTAAAAAAATCAAGTGCCTAGTGCTAAGAACGAAGATGACCCAAAAAAATGATGGTTTATATTAAATTTTGGTTTTAGCGGACTTTTTGTAACAACTAAATTTCACTGAATCTTATAAGGGGTGTGTGGGGGGCTTTTCCCCCACGTGTTATTTTACACTTTGGCTTTGTAGGACTCTAGCCCCTGTAACCATTCAATCCTAGTTACGCCCATGCTCAGGACTGTTCTTTATGGCAAAGGGGATTATAAAATATTATAGAGCCATATAGAGGAAGTTTTACAGATCAGTAACTTACATGGAAATTATAATTGAATTTATAGAACAATCTAACAATTTAAAATTTCAGAAGGACTTCAACTTTCAGACAACAACACTGTCCTCTTTCAAATAAAAAAATAAATGATCAAAATTGACTTATATTATGAGGCGTGATCTTGTTTCCTGAAGTTTTGCCCTTGCCCCTTCATAAAAAGCCCTTTATGTATATTTTAAGACGTGTAACAGAAGGAAACATATTATAAATTAATGTATGGTATCTCTATGCCATTCATCAATATTTTTGAATAGTTAATTAAATTGTTATCTCTATTGAGTGTTTATTATTACTGTGCATTTGAAAAAAAAATAAATGTTCTTACTAAAATATTGAATATTATTAGGTATTTTATTATTTTATAATATGTTTGATATCTGATGTTTTGTATTTATAAAAAAAACTATTATGTAACTTTTCTTCATTTTGATTTCCACGTTGATTCCTTTTTTAACAATTTAATTTTTTTAAGGAAATCTGGTGACCAGTCGTGGACCTGCTACAGCTGTTGAATTTGGATTAACTCTAGTTGAAGTATTGCTTGGTAATGAAGAAAAAGTTAAAGTTGCTAAAGGCATTCTCTACCCTCTTTAAAATATGATTGTTTATCTGAAATCTATAAAACAAGAAGAAAATACAACTCAGAAGTCTTAACAGAATTTAAAAAAAGAGCCTTTTTCCCATATACAATATTGTACAAATTTACTGTTTATATTAAGTTGTTTTTTAATAAAAAAAAATGTTGTTTCACATATAAATTTACTGATTTTTTTTAGAATCAAATTCAGTTATACTTGTTTGTTAGTTTGGTCACAATAAATTACCAACAATAAATATATTTTCTGAATTATTAACATCTAGAGTAGTCTTCTCAGAGGTTGATTTATTGTCAGATTGCGATTTTCAATTACTGTCCTTATCACCCTTATTACGACCGATTCCTGTTTTCTCCATGTATGCTCTACCCATTTCAGTCTTAAGTAGTTTTTCAATATTTATTATTTATACTTGAAAATATTGAATTTTTTTTGCACTAAGTTTGTAATATGTGATACACATTACACATAGATGACAGATGTAATAGATACTATGTGCTGCATGAACACTCCAAGTCCCAACTTATTGGAATAAGAGAGGCTGTCCCTGACTGCAGAACATTTATTGAATTAATTTTTACAAAGCAAATATGAATATGACCATTGATTTATTCAAAAGTTCAATATATATTTAAAAGCATATTTTTGAACAAATAAATAATTTTTCATGATTATGTAAGGTAGGTAACTAGTCAGTGTCAGGCTATATAGTACGATAAGCTATAATAAATAATAACCTGCACTGTAATTATTGTGGTGTTCGATTACTTCCGAACAATTTAGTCAAATGCATCCTAGGTCCGACGTCAAATGAAATCAAAATACTTTATTTTTCGGTCATAATACACCCGGTGGCCGTTTCAGCATAAACTATATTTTACTCAATAATAGTTGACGAAAATATTCATAACTTCATAAGTAATAACACACACGTTATTCCGAGTTTTAACTGATCTGATCGAAAAAAACGATTTAATAAAATCTAAATAACAGATATTTTTTTTTGACAACACTCGACAATAAATTATCGTAACCCCGGGTTCAAAACACACAAAATGCTTATATTAAAATAGGATTAAGAAAACGTTATACACTTATACCCATGTGTTGTCTCCGTCTTACAAGTGTGTAACATGGCAAATTGTATGCTCCTCAGAATACATTTATCTCCGTTGATTTCAAAAATATAGTAAATTGACCTCTTATAAAATCTACAGGTAAGATAATAATCTAATCAATCTCATGGGTTTTTTATTATATTTTTATTTTAAAGAGAGTTATAAGTATCATAAAATCTACAAACAATTTACAATTTTAAAATACTCATAACTCGCTTTAAAATTAAAATATAATAAAAAAACCCATGAAGTTGACTAGATAATAATCTTACCTTTAGATTTTATAAGAGGTCAATTTACTCTATTTTTTAAATTAGCAGAGATAAATGTGTTCTGCGAGGAGCATAAAATTTGCCATGTACACACTTGTAAGACGGGTATAACGTCCTCTTAAGGCAACACAAATGTTATAGCTCCAGTTGTATATTCAAATTTATATTAATAACTTTTATAAATTAAAGCAAAAAAAGGTGGGTAAGTGGATGTCGCTTTGCTATACAGTAGGTTACAAGTGGGTCACTGTATAATGGATGGTATTAAATTTGAATTCAATGATAACGATTCTGAGCGGTGAGGTACTGAGGTGATGGTTTGTCAGTTTTGATTGTGAATATTTTATATTATATTTATATTGTTAAGGCCAGTATATTGGTACAAGGCCTATGGGCTCACGGGTTTCGAGGGCCACGGTTTCGAGAGACACTATGATATATGTATAGCGGTAAGCATATAATACGAGAGTAAGGTAGGTACATGGTTAAACGCATAGGCAAATCATATACGTACAATTCAGGTCCATCCTATTATTGTTATTATAAGTAATACATTATAATGTATCCCGGTACCGTAGGTAGCCGCCGTTTGTACGTTTATATCTATATACAGGGTGTTTCTGAAATGAATGAGGAAACTAGTATATGCGTACTCAGTGTGATGACCCAATGATGATTTTTTTGAAAATTTTTTTCTACCTTCAAAATCTGGGTTTTTTCAATTTATTTTTAGAACATTATCTTAAATGTAAAAATAAATACTCAAGTTGTATTTTTTGTAAAAATCTCATATGAATCGAGGTGTCACATCATTTTTGAGCTTGTCGCGCGTTTTTCACGCTCGAACCGCCGATTAAAATGGTGTGGCACATCGATTTGTATGAGAAAACTACAAGATAAACAGTGGTGATAGATATTTGTTGAAATTTAACATACACGATTAATTAACACATTGTTTTACATTGTCAACTAATAAAAATGATAAATAATAACATAATTAGGGTTAACAGAGTCTTAAATGATCGAATTTATGTGTTAATTAATCGTATAATAATAATTGTTAGTACCCATTTAAAATATATAATAAAATAATTTTGTTTTTTAACAAAACAATAAATTGCAATGTATCCGCATTAAATAGTATAATATATTGACATAGGTAACTGCGATGAATTGTGTTAATTATATGGAATAACGAGAATTATATATATTAAGATAATAGACGTGCTGCGTTATATTTCACAAAATTCAACTTTTAACCACATAAAATAATTTGTTACGGACATTTTCCATTTTCATTTTTTCAAATAAATTCAAATAAATCCTGAAAAATACATTAAAATTTAAAATACTATATTAATTTGTATCAGTTACTAAATAGCAATATATAAAGAAATAATTAGTTAGGACTATACAACAATTAATTAAGCTTAAATACCTAATTAATTTCCAAAGTCTAGAAGTATTTTTATTAAAAAAAAATTATATATTTAATTACTTTATAATAATCAATCAGATGCAAACTACCATTAAAATCAAATTGCATTGAACAATCAGCTGATGTAGAAATTTGTAAACTCTCTGTAGAAAATATACATTTCGTGTTTGAAATGATTGTGTCCATGATAACAAAAAATGCGTTTAATTTTCAATAATTCTCTGCCTCAGAATCATTTTTGTTGGAACAATCCTCAGAGTCTGCTGCAGTCGTTACTGTAACAGCGTACTCTTTTAAAGGACTTGGTTCTTTTTTTAAATCTGTGTGACTGTGTGTACCCGTAACAGATTATCACTTTTAATCGCCAATTAATCAGTGCGTACATAATACGAACGATAAAAACGTGTATCAAAGAGAAAAGAGAAAATAAGAGTAATATAGGACTCTGATATATTAGCCACGATTTATAGAAAGGTCGAAATACAGCTGAATTTTTAAAGGTTTATTAATATTTTAGAAATCAATTAAATAATTTATTTTGGGGGGCTATTAGAATGTTTGGGGGCTAAGCCCCACCAGCCCCCCCTAGTTGCGCTTATGATTGTTATAATAATAGTTAAAAATACATTTGCACTTATTTGTTCACTACAAATGTTCAGGTAGCAACATTGAGCTTTGAGTAAAAAACATAAGGAATTACAGAAAACTCATTAGGTACCTACTTATAATATAGGTACTAATAATAATTAAAAATTGATAATTCGATCAATATATTAATTCGTCGTCATTTTATTGTCAGATTTGTTGCTTGCAGTTGTACATAATATTATAATACAAAAATATTGTTGGAGGAAAAATATAATTTTAATATATTTTATATTTTTATAAGAATTGTTTCGAATATTATCTAGTTGTGTGCATTTAATTAGTTTAAGTATATTTTATTATTATTATTTTTTTTTTATTAGACAACCCGCGGCAACATAGGCCATTGGGTGTGGGGATGGAACTGTGAGTTTTCATATTGGATAGGTTGGTACACGTGTGTGTGTTGTGGCAGAATTTCTAATGGGGCACCCGTAGGTTTCTGCGTTGCCCCGGGTGGGGGATGGCGGCACTTGTTCTCCGGACACAGTGACTTGAAGAAAAATGCCGCCCAATGGTAGTTCAAGTATAATATTTTGTACTTACTACTAAACTATGTGTATACTACAGACTGTAGGTACTACCTAGGTATTCTATACATCAGAGATTGGTAATCGGACTGGTCAAGAATCGAACGAGTCCCGATGGATGTACTACATGACGCAGGCCCAAACGGGGCACGGATGCTTTCAATGGTACCTTCACCGCATGGGCAGGGCCCCGAGTCCACGCTGTATGCACTGCCCGGGCGGTTCGGACACAGCTGAGCACACGCTCTTCTACTGTGCCAACTGGAAAGGCTGCAGCATGCAGAACAGAGCACCGGAGCCACCTTGGCCACCCGCCGGGCACGGCGGACATGACAGACATTCTGTGCGGCCCGATTTTCGAGGACCTCCCCGCGAACCACCAGGAGAAGCCGGTGTCCTACGCAACGCGGACGAAACGTTCAGGCTCTTCTACAAAATGGTACGACATCCTGACGTTGAAGGAAATTGAGGAGAGGGCTCGTCAGGCCGCAGACGCTGCAAATGACGGATGAGCCCCAGAACGGGAACACGAGAGCGGCGGGCTCAAGAAGAGGAGGCCCATAGTGGGAATCCCAAGTTGTCGGTCTTGAAGAGGATATCACTCACGAGATGTCTAGGGTGGCGGGATCAGGCCAGCCTGAGAAGACACCTCAAGGCAAAAATTTAAAAACTAATGGACATGAGAGGGGATAAAGCGGGGTCTGTCCCGGTTATTCCCATTGCGGCTTCGGCCACTGTATATATCACCGTGAGGCATCATGGAGTCTTGGTACACGCATACACACCAGTATACTCACTGAGGAAAGTGTACCAATCCCCATGCGAGCCCAATTTCAAATATGTAAATATTTTCTTAAATAAACGATGTGCTGCATGAGGGCTAAGCAATGTACAAACAGTACGGCCCTCATGTAGTGGTTATACATGAAAAAAAAAGAAAAAAAAAGGTATTCTATACATATATTTTTTAATTCTGTTACTATCTTCCACTAGTAAAATGTTAAAATATGTGTAGGGTACCTATAGTACTGAGTAATGTAGGTAGGTAAGTGAATTATAGAGTGTATCCAGTTTTACGGTATTATAGTTTTACTATTATGTGACATGACGTCGTCGCCACGATAAATTATATTTTATTACCTATTTATTATATTGTGTGGACGGCTATTATAATATATACTATTGTAATTTCTAAGTTATACCTAACTGTTACAATCAAACAAAAAAAAACCGAAATAGATTAACTTGTTTTTATATTTAAAGCCTCAACAACAATTAATATGGTTTATACTTTATAGTACGATTATGATACATACAATTTGACCTGTTACATTAGGTTGCACAAGTTTAGTTCATTTTAAATATTTAAAAAAATGTTGGTGTTGTCGCTGAATTTGGACTCGGTGCTTCATAAAGATTTTCTGCAATTTCAAGCTGGGCTCTATAATGTTTCAATTTGTGATGTTTTGGTGCAAAGAAACGGTGTTCAGTAGTATCCGAGGGCGCCAGGTAGTGTCATAATATGGTTAAATCCCTAGGGCTAGAACTGGTTTGATTTCGGAGGTTTTTTAAATGTCCGTATTGAATGAAGTATAAATTATTGTATACATGTATGTGCTTCGTTGTTTGCGACAACCAGTTACTTAGGGAGAAAAAGAATTTATTTTATCTAGAAACTATCTCAACCGAGTATCAATGCTTTTTCGAGAATTTTGAACATTGTATTTTTGTAAAGATACTGGCCTGTACAATTTAGTTAATTTAAAAAAAAATGTTGGTGTTATCTGGATCTGGACTCCGACACTCCGACACTCAGTGCTTTCGAGAAACCATCTCAATCGAGTATCGATGATTTTTTCGAGAATTTTGAACATTGTATTTCGTATAAAGATACTGGCCTGTACAAATTAGTTCATTTTAAATATTTAAAAAAATTTAGTCTTGTCTGGTTCTGGACTCAGTGCTTCATCAATATTTTCTGCGACTTCAAACTGGGCTCTAATGATACTGAAGTTTCAATTTGTGATATTTTGGTGTAGAGAAACGGTATCCATATAGAAGTATCCGAGGGCACCAGGTAGTGTCGTAATATGGTTAAATGCTTTTGGTATATCGAGGGAAACGAGCCCTAGAACTGGTTTGGTTTCGGTTGTTCTTAAAATGTTGGTTTTGAATGATGTGTACATAGTTGTTTACTTGTATGTGCTTCGATGTTTGCGACAACCAGTTTGTTAGGGAGAAAAATAATTTATTTTTTCGAGAAACCATCTCAACCGTGTATCAATGCTTTTTTCTAGAATTTTGAACATTGTATTTTTGTAAAGATACTGCAGGCCTGCACAATTAAGTTAATTAAAAAAAAATTTTAGCGTTGTCTGGATCTGGACGCAGACACTCAGTGCTTCATTAAGATTTTTTTGCGATTTCAAGCTGGGCTCTAATGATACTGAAGTTTCAGTTTGTGATATTTTGGTGCAAGGAAACGGTATCCAGTAGTATCAGAGGGCGCCAGGTAGTGTCGTAATATGGTTAAATGCTTTTGGTATATCGAGGGAAACTATATCCCTAGAACTGGTTTGGTTTCGAAGGTTTTTAAAATTTTCGTTTTTATTGACTTGTAGATTTTTGTATACTGGTAAGTGCTTCGATGTCTGCGATAACCAGTTTGTTAGGGAGAAAAAGACTTTATTTTATCGAGAAACTACCGGGTATAAATGATTTTTTCAAAAATGTTGTACATTGTATTTAGTAAAGATTTGGCCTTCTGTGATTCATTTTTTTTTCGTGTTTTGGAATAGGTTTATAATATAATAATAGCGTTTTTCCAAATTATTGGAATTTGATCAGAAATAGATTATTTTATAGTCTAATTATTTGAAACGAGCTTAAAATATAAATAAATAAGATAATAGACACGAAAAATATAAAAAAAATAACATAGTTATAAGTATACAAAAACGATTAATATTAGATTGTGAAAAAATTAAATAAAACATGAATAATAGTAGGTAGAAAAATAATTACTTATATCTACGTTTTATTTATAATCTGCGTAATAACTAATACTATGCTAGCTAAGCCAAAAAAATTGCAAAAAAGTTGAAAATATACAAAAACTAAGATAATATATAGTTATATAAGCATACAAAAAAGATAAACATTAAGATTAAGAACAAGTTAAATAAAAGGTATTGTAGAAAAATAATTACTTATAGATACGTTTTAAAATTTAATAGTAATAATATATAACTAATAATACCTATGATAGCTAAAATTTAAAAATTACAAAAATGATGAAAAGCTCATATGAAATAACTAAAATTATAGACTTGTATGAGGTCAAATATATTAAGATATAACTCTAGGGTGGGCCCCTAGCTCCAATGTATGTATAAGCCTCGGGGCCCGTGTGCGCTGCACGCGTTTAAGAAAAATCCTTGTACTATCATACTATCATACTATCATATCTCTCTCAAGCATTAAGTAAAATGTTTGTACTTACTTGTCATAGTACTTATCTTTACCTCTGATATATATTTTTAAGTGCCCAGTACTGCCCACTATGGGCACGAAACTAGAAAATTTCTTGACCAGGAGCAAAGACCTGGTATAACCTGCACCTTTGCTCCTGGGACCTAGCTGATCGATCATCTGGTTTTCCTGCACTCCTTAAGAGGTAACTCTGTTTGGTTTGTGTACTTCATTTTTGTCTCCAGCTGGTAGGCTTGGTCTCCACCGACGACGCCAGCCTCGCGTCGAATGTCTGTATTCCAGTGTGATCTACCGGGACACCGGGGGTCGATCATTTCCCCGGTGGTGAGCTTGTCCGCGACCGCTTATTCGTCCATCCCGAAGGTATGGCTTATTTCGCGGCTACCCTGTATATCTACAGGACGTTCCCCCATCCGCAACCCGGGGACGCGCCCGATGTCATGCTCATGCTCACGGGAGTTTTTTTTAGTGAGTATAGCTATATATAGTAGTAGAGTATAGTCCCGTATAACTCACGGGAGTTATTAAGAAGAAATTTAAAATCAATTCTTCATTATTTTTAAGTGACTGAAGATAATTGGATTTTTATTTTATATATGACTTCCACTATCAAGGCATGCATTTAAAATTATAACTAAACTCGACTTAAGAGATCAAGACCATTTTAAAATTATTTCTGCCAGATTCTCAATTCTTAAGGGGGCTGGAGCGTCATTCCATTCTAAGCAGTAAAAACTAGACATTTTATATTTTAGTTCATATGGGTCTTGTGAATGTGTTGAAAGTAAATGAACATTAGTGTAGGTTTGTAATTCATAGTGCCGATCACGTTGTGTAGAGGGGCATCATAATGCGCCTGTAATTTTACCTACACGCATGTACATGTCACTACTTATTACTTAATAAGATTAGAATCATTTTTTTTTCAAAAATTACTGCCAGTGACTTCAATCACTACGCTTAGTAGGATGCAGTTCCGATTTAAATTTTCAAAACAGATTTGAATTCTCCTATAAATTTACTATGCTTTGACTGTCGTACATTTTTCTTATTCTATATCAATGTATTTAAATTTAAATTATGAATATGATCTATTTTTACTCTTTTTGTTGGTAAATTTCTAAGTAAAAAAAAATAAAAATCAGAAAAATAAAATTGTCAAAGCATAGATAATTTAGTGACGAATTCAAATCTGCTTTCAAAATTAATATCAGAATATTATATTGCCATATTGGGCGTAGTGATTGAAGTCGTGAGCTATGTTTTCAACCAAAAATTAATCACGCTCCAGCCCCCTTAACTAGACATACGTGTTTTGTACTTAATATAACCCCATACAGCAATTTTAAAATGACAATATTTTCAAAACTTTTTCTCATCAAAAGCAAAAAATATTTTCAAATATATATTTTACAAATGTTTTTATGAAAACTGTTTCAATGAAAACAATTAAAAAATATTTTATTGTCATTTTTAAAAAAACATTTAACATATGCAAATGTTTTTAAAATTGTATAGAAAAATATTGTTAAGAATGTTACTTTGCTGGCCAAAAAATGTTTTTAAGAAATTTAAAAACGTTCTGAAAATGTATAATGAAAGCCATTTAAAAACACTTTCGTTTCTTGAAAAATGTTTTGAAAATATATAAAAAATATTGATTTGCCGTATGGGATGTGACTTAAAATGTTTAGACCAAAACCAATTTCACTGATATAGTGAGTTATAGTTTTGACTTACGTGATCTGTACCAGATCTGTACCGTGATCTATATAAAAATTTAAACATTTTGCATTATAATAATGTAATTATAAAGTCATTTATACCATACACCATATTTAAAACGTAGTCGATAGTTTCTATTTTTAGTTTTTACTAATAATTTTTCTAATTATTACTAATTGTTATATTTTTTCCAAATGTTAAAAAAAAATGTATCTAATCAACACTAAGTTAAGATGACATATGTCAGTAAAACTTTATTTAATAAAAAAAAAATAAAAAAATACCATACGCCAAAGATGTGTCATTGGGTTTCACAAAAATAAATAAATAAATAAATAAACAAATAATAATAATAATAATAATAATAATAATCTATACTATAAAAGGGAAATAGAAATCTTTGTGACGGGTTGGCTCCGAAACGACTTGACTCCTACAATGTGTTGCTCTAATCTATACTATAAAAGGAAGTCACGATTTTTTGTAACTCATACAAATCCACACCGTTCAACGTATCGTCTACAAATTTTTTACTGTTATGCCTGACAGTCTGCTGAAGGTTTCAGTACCACTTTTGTTTATAAAAATAAGTATAAAGTTCTTGAACAATTAAAAAACAATTTTGTGGCTAACCTGTATATCATGCTCACGGGAATGCATCCGTTTATATTTTGTGTTTGTCGTTGCATTTTTTTAGATTGGGTTTGAACAGATTTAATAACGACAGAAAAATCACAAATATTAAATAATAATAATCCTACAATTTAAATAGCTGTTATATCAACTCAAGTCAATACGGGCGTCCGACGTACCATATAACGGTATGAATATAGGTTCGTGATGTAGGTAATTATGTTAAAATTAATCTAAATATATTGAAAATATGGCATTGGGTTAATGCACAAAAATAAATAAATAAATAATAATAATAATATACGCATTGATACAAAGTTACAAGTCCTAACGTATAATATATTTTTTAATACTATTATGGATTGTTTTTTTGTTTGACATTTTAATATCCAATTTCGTAAATACATATGATTATTTGAACTTAAGAAGCTTATACTTAGGTGCCTAAAAAAATAGTAGGTATGCTTATTTTGGTATTATAAACAATACTCATATTGAATTATCAAACTTTTTTACTCACAAATAAAATGTTATTATAATAACCTAATATTTATTTAATTATAATTTTTTTCTATATATACATTTAAATAGAAAAAACTAAAATAAGTCAAGATTTTTAAATACCTATACATAAAATATAAATACCTCAAGACTATTATGTTAAAAATTGTATTTTTTCTTCTAATATACGTTTTTGGTGAAAAATTAAGTCTACAATTATTTATTTATTTTTTTTTTTTTATATAAAAAGTAAAAATATATTTAAAAAATAATCATTGTAAAACTAATACTCGCTCCGACGAGTTTCTAATTTATTGCTTTTATTTTTTTTCAATAATGTGGCTATAGGTATATAATATGAGAGATTACCGTAAGTCATCAGCAGAGAGCACATTCATGATATCCTTCGTATTTGTCATTCTACATTTAATACTGCTATTTATCGTATATACGGTATACTAGTAGTTATTTCCAAAATAAAATAAATTCAAACTATTTTTAAATCACGTATTAACGAAAAAATGTATAAAAATTAATAATTATTAAACTATTATTGTAATAAAGTGGAACAAAAAAAAAATATATAATTTTGTACTAAAAAAAATGATCGCTAAGAAATACCGACTATACTGTCGAAAAAAAATTAGCAATCAAACAAACATAATATAAACATAGAATAAACATTGCATGAAGTCTCCTGGACAACGAAGAAAACGCGTATGAGTGTTGTAGCCGGTTTATGTTATTTTCAAATATACATAATAATACATTTAAACCTCTTTATAACGGACACCCTATAAGACGGATATCTCCCTAGAATGGAAAATGACAACGTTCTCGAATAACCTATGTACCGTATATTTTAGTCTCCCTATAACGGAAAACTCTTCATAACAGAAACAGTAAAGTTATTATTGTTCCCAACAGAGAGGTTGTTCTATCCATTTGTTTTAATTTTGCCCAATTTCATATGGGGTTATTTTTTCAGGGTCTAAATTTCCAGAGTTATGTTTCCAGGGTTATTTTTGTGGTACCAGAATTACTTGATGCACTTAATATACAGAATACATACATCGTCAAATCGATAGCGGTATTAGTACCCATGTATTTTAAACCGTGCAGTATACAAAATATTACACATGTTAATTTGTACATATTTTATAAATTATAGTATTAAAGACTATACATATTATAGTATTATTACGCCAAACGCATCAAAAGAAATTTAATAATAATTATCAATTAATGATTCGTATAATCGTTATAACGTCTTATAATACATTTAAGTAGTTAATTTGTCTAAATAAGTAATAATTTTATATTTTATAATTTTTCTCGTAATATTTTTGCACTCCCCCCCCCCATATTCTAGCGGCGGCTGCTGCTTTAAACCCATCATACCTGCATACACCACACAGTTCGAGACACTCATCTGTATGACTGTAATAGGTACTGTTGTAACGAACATGTCGTCATCGACATCGTACATTACTCCCTTATACTAGCAAGGCTAGTATGCCGACTGCCGAGTAAGGGAATATATGAAATATATATTATGCTGACGAGATGTTTAGCTGACATCGCGTCAATAACCGACCAGAACTCCTGGCGGATAATAGTTAAGAGTGGGTAGTGGAGTCGAAGGCAAGGGTCAAGAGGCATAGAAAATGGGCGCATGTAAATTCTGCCCGAAAATGGTAAATTCCGCCCAAAATGAACTACAGGTAAAATAAGGTACATGTAAATTCCGCCCGAAAAAAATACAGGTAAAGAAACATACATGTAAATTCCACCCGAAAAAATGTACAAGTAAAAAGTTCTTATTACTATTAATGATGTTTAAAAGTTTAAAGTTACTTTTTTTTTGAATTTTTCAATCAAAACCGTATAGGTATAATAGGTTTATAAAGAATACATTTATTACTTACTGTTAACAAACAAATTTCTGAATGTGTCTTATTAATCATATTATTGTATTTATCATAGTAATAATTTTAAAAGTAAATATAACAATCATAATATTATAGTAAAATTAAATCATAATCAATAATTAGCACAATATATATAAAAATATTAAAAATCGTAAAATATTAGTAATTATCAAAGTAAATATTTGAGATACGATTTTTCCTTGTTCGAAAATTTTGTGACTTCCCAATACTATAAGTTATAACACGCGCCGCGTCGCGAAAAGTACGGTCGCGTCGTACAGTCACGGAACGCTTAGTTTAAAAATATTTATTTTTCCGGGCGGAACTATTTTTGTACCTGTATATTTTTTCGGGCGGAATTTACATGTACCTTTTTTACTTGGATATTTTTCCGGGCGGAATTTACCATAGACCTTGTTTTTACCTGTTCATTTCGGGCGGAATTTACAATCTCCCTAGAAAATAGTCGAGAGCGGACAACGACCTATAAAGAGGACCTGCGGACGGCCAGCTCACCCACCTCGGATAGCAGCACCCACGACACGTCGACACCACATAGCTCCACCAGTAACCCTCAGTGAAGCTAATCTATAAGTATACCTATCTAATAACTATTATTTAATGTTCTTATATTGTAAGATTTGATTTTAATAACAGTTAAAAAATTATATATTTATACTTGAGTACTTGCTTTACATAGGGTAACCCTGATCCCTAGCAATAATTATGTCACACACCGAGGACGAGTTTCCGAGACCTCGTTAATATAAACAGAACTACACCGAGGGAGGCAACCCCCAGGTGAAGAGGAGACGTTACACTGTACCTAATATCGATATTTACCACTTGATAAATAAAATGCTTGAAATTATTTAATACCTATAGAAATACTATAATAATATAATACATTATTCGAGATAGCTTATATTTAGTACCTATAAGTATATCCGTTTGGAATACAAACGATTTTCGATCCATTAGTACTATAATATGACATTTATGAAAACGGAACTACAGCAGTCAATAATGCACACAAGTAGCGAAAAAGAACAACACAAAAGTATACTATTATCTGTTAGGTATATATATATATAATACTATTACATTTGTATTATTTGCAGTCGACATCCGTGGGAATACGCAGCGTGGTGGAATCTCGGTTGACCGATTATATTATGCTACATTTCTGCTGCTGCTGCTGCTGTTGTAGGTCAAGACCAGATTTCTGGGTATATGGTTTTGTCGCAAAGGATCGTGCTCCTTTTTTTTATTATTCTTTTTTGACGCAGTTTTTACAAATGGGTTGTGCGGATTGTCACAAACTTGAAGCCACCTAAGACGGTGTTGCGGCCATTCATCAGTTATTGTGCCGAATAGTCCCATCTGTCGAATCTAAGTGATATATATATACATATTATAAACACCGGTATTCGAATTTTACGCTTGTACACCGCAGAATTATTAATACATCATATTACACGCATTATGTACGGCGAATACCTAACCTATTTTATAGATATAATATGTGCGTGAGTACGTAAACTCACGTCTAGACTTGTTTTGTCAATTCGCTGGACTATAATCATTTTTATACAACCCACGTCGATCCCTCACAGTAGGAAACTACAACAAGGAATCGTTTTGTTCGCGTAGTTTGTTATTAATGACTATCTTTACGTTTTCCCTTTCATATTATATACAATAATATTATCATGTATATGAACGTGTGAAATATTCCAATAATCAATAATGTGACCTTTCTATAGTACCAACTTCAGTATCTACTTAGTTTATTTGTATTCAGTCTTAAATATAACTTATGTATACAGACATACAGCGTAGTAGAGCCTGCTTGATCTGGACTTGATGGGGGACCGGACTCTATCCGTATTATAAAAAATCCAGAATAAACGAGAGTAAACGAGATTTAGATGGGCAAGGTATTTTATAGGGTATGTTGCCAAAGGTACCCTATATAATTTTGTTGTAATAAGCATTACTTTTTCAGTCTACACTATACATAACATAAATAATTTATGGTCCGAATTTACCGGACTAGAGAAGGCTGATTTAGCGAGACTCTACTGAATATACATATAGGCTAATAGAAGACCTTTATGAAAGTTTTGGAGCATTCATAATATTATATACTGAATGCAGTAGGCCGCTACAGTGCTTAGGTGTATGCACAAACGTGTTTGTGATTCAGCTAGCATGATCACTCCCATGTTTTACTTGAATAATAGTTATATGAAATATTTAAATATATACAAAGACCACTTTTTCAAATTTCTGAATTTTTTGTACTGATTTGGAGTGTTCGGTGGTGATACAAACTTCTGTTTTTCAAATGAGTATCAACCCCCCTTTTTACTGAACATTTTTGAAATGGCTAATTTTTTGATAATGTTGACCTAGGTACCTTAAAATTTGAACAAATAAAACTCTCAGTTATTTGGATACTATATGGATACTAAAAAATAGTTTTCCAAAATATCTCTGACACGAGATTTACTAACAAAAATATATAATAGACATGGTATAGTTCCTATGTATATTATAATTTTTCCATATTTACAAATTATTATTTATGCAAATAGATTAATAATTAGGTAATATTAATCACTACAATATTTTCAAACCACCATAGCCAATCATGAACATATTATATATTATCCTTTATATTATCCTACACAAAGTTATAACTCAAAAACTACTCGTACGAATTTTGATTCTGATATGTCAAAATATTCAGAAAAAAGATCCGCCAAATAATTTATTTACAGTAGAAAAGGAGGGTTCTCATTTGATATACAGAAGTTTGTATCTTCACAGTATTATACTCCTTATATAAGTAGTGCCCGTCAAAAATCTCAAGAATTTGAAAATATTGGGTTTAAGTACCTAAGTACCTTTTAGGTATATTTAAAAATTTGATAAATCAGATTTTGAAAACAGTATACCTATTTAAATGAAAAAGTGGATCGGCATACTTCGTGAATCGCCCTGTATATAACATCAAATTTTAAATTTTAGACATTTCAAATTCTATTTATTTATTTATTTATTTATTTAATACAGGGTGCGGGCTAGAGCAAAAAATTAAATTAAATATATCATGTTAAAATAATACAAAAGAGAATGAAAAAAAAAAAAAATAATAATATTTCATCTTTTAACATTGACCACATAAACATCGCCTTGTAAAAAAATTAACTCGATCAATTATTAATAATAATCTATTATCTGAAAATAATTTGGTGCCGTGACCTACTCAACAAGTAGGTAATTGATAGTCGATTTTGACGAAATGTCAGGATATCATTATAGGTATTTACAGACAAAATACAATACGTTGGGAAAAATATAAGTGCCTATCAATCAACTATAAATTATATTGGGAGGACCGCTTGTATTATAGTGACAGTGCTTAACCTTTATAATACGTATACCTAAAATCAATATGTATGTATGTTTAAAATTTAATATTTTCTGAGTCGTAAAGTAACTATTTAGATTAGAATGGTTCTCAAACATTTTTACCCCACAATTATTTTTACGAATACGTTTAATTATTTTGTAATGTCACGAGTTTACGACTTATATTTTGTAAAACAGTAATATTTTCAATTAAACCAATCAATAATTTATAAAGTACCTACAATTATGTAAGTATACGAACTCGGATTGTCGAATTAGTGTCTTATCAGCTGTCCTGAAAAAAAAAAAAAACAATAGAGGAAAATATTTTTGTGCTTGCAATTCGCATTATGTCACCTTATTTAGGTCACGTCCGTAACTCGAATGGTTATATCTTTATACTTGGTCCACAACTATATTAAACTGCACCGATACAAAATACTATCAGTTACACCGTGCGATCAAAGCCATTAAGTGTATGGTATATGGTAATTGGTATGTATTATAATGTACTATGTATATATTATAAAATATAACATGCATAATAGCGCGATAAGTCGAACACAGTTTTTCACTTACAGATTCTCAAGTCTCAAACTTCTTGAATCCAACTGCAGTCATAATACATGGGGTACCTAATCGGTTTATAAATGTCTACATATATTGTGTATTTGAGTATTACTCAGTATTCCACATTACATGTCACATTGTAGGTATACTAAAGTACATTTATATACGATTCAAATATTATTATAACTCATGTATAGCGTACAACGTCTGTTTACATGTATACAGAATACAGATTAATGTAACAATATAACATATAAGAATACTTATGGCACAATATAACACAATACAATAACGCCTATGATATTATAATTAGCTCGTGGTGATTTGTGTACTTACATAATATAATATAGTATGCACTTATAATATAATATATACGGGGTGGTCTATTTAAAGCGACATTATTTAAAAAAACAAACGATTTTGAATATATTTCTTGTATATAATTTTAAGTCATCGTTACAAAACAAAAACGTTGGGGATAATTTATATTTTTTACTCTTTTGAATAACAACATTCGTTTTGTTTCATATTCTGAAGCAGAATATTATTCGGAGTATTTTGATCTAAAATCTAAATAAATCAAATTTTGGTCAAACAAGTAATTTATTAGTTATAACTTATTAGTATTTAAGGTTTAGAATTTAGATGGAGTCAGTGGCACATATAGGAATTATTTTCACCAGATATGGGCCAATTTACCACTGGTCAAGCATACCACTAATATAGCTTTAACTAGACATTTTTTAGGGAGCCGAGTGGTTATAATTATAACATAAACAATAGAAATAAAAGTTACACAATTGTATTTTATAAATATTTAAATATTAATAAATAATAATCATTATTATATTATAAATGTTATATTAAAATTAATTTTTATATATTTTAGGGATAATTCCCCACCACCGTGAAGTTCTATCAATGGATGGATTCTTCCCTGAAGACCATAAATTATTAAATACTAACATTATCACTTATACTTATTGTACATAAATAATTACAGATCGTCTAATAAATATTGAAAATTTGAAACACAAAAAAAATATATATATTTAAAAAACAAAAGATTGACAATTTCATCTACAGTTATTGTTATATTACCACGAATCATCAAAAACTAAGTCCTAATAATCCAACATTTCCTATTTGATCCCCCAAAAATGTTTCTAATCAATCTAGTGTTGAAAGACTCCTGTAAACAGTTCAAATACAACAATAAATGGAAATCAATTTCTAAAAAATAGAACGCACAATCAATTATCAGCAATTTAAACCTAAACAATTTAAATTCCAATTTTCATAATTCATATAGAATATAGACTATCAAAAAACAATAACCTAAAGTAGATATATGACATCAAAAGTGTGTACGGCCGTACGGGGTATGGTTACCTATTTATTATAATATAAACAATATACATAAAGCAATATTCTTATACTATGTCTGAATTCAACCTGTAATTTCACTATGGACCCTAGACCAGGAAGCCTCCCCCATAATATACGCCACTGAGCGGAGTAGCTAATGGACCAACATTTTGTAAAGAACCAGTGGCGTCATTTGGGGGAGGGCATTTTCCCCAGTCTAGTATTTACATCAACCTTAAGTCGGTACATTTGCTACAAACCCCCCCACCCGTTTCCAACTATGGCACTATGCTATGAGAATCTGAGTGAAAAAAATGTTGAGTCGGAAAAGTAGTGAAAAATTGCCCTAGCCTAGTAAAAACTGAAATTACGCCACTGTAGAGAACCCCTCCAACCCACTCATATATAAACGTTAAATACTTAAAACTCATAAATTTTTATGTATCAATTATCAAAGTTCATACTGCAAAAATCCAAAAAATATTCTGCTTTGAAATAAGGAATTAAAAATACATGTTGTCACTCAAAAAATTATTAAAAATATTTAAAAAACGATAACTATAAAAAAATATATAAAAAATATATTTTTTGAGGAAAATGTTTTTTTTAACGACTTAACATTTTAACGTTGATCGTTTTTGAAATATTGATAGTGTCTTACTACGTTAAACGGATCACTCTGTATATTAAATAACGCACCGTGGCACATACTAATTTCTCTTCACGCGAGACGGCAACAAAATAAACTGCGCAATGAGCCGGTAACCAGCTACATAATAATATATGTATAATAATAATTAATATAAAAAAATTAATAATAGCAACGATGACGACGTACGCACGACGGCGGCCGATATGATACGTCTTGTATGCGGCGCGGCGGCGGCGTCAGCTGCAGTGGCTCTGTCGTGACACGTCTAGCCTCCGGAGCCGCGGGGCTCGCGCTTCGTCGTGTGACCGGCAATGAACTTTCCGCCGGAGAGCTTTCCCACGGACGCCGACTACCCGCCGCCCGCGCCCGATCCGCACCGAGACCGGAAGGTGGTGCTCCGCCTCCCGCGCAACCATCGCATTGGTAGCCAACGCTCCTCCTAATAATAATATTATTATTATAATACACAACACGGCTGCACGCCGACCATAATATAATATTATTATTATATTATACACGAGCGCCGTTCACACGCATGCCGCCGCCCGCGCTCTAAACCTATATAGGTATATTATGTTGTAACGTGTCCCCGTGTAATATAATGTAGCCACCAGCTGGTAAGGTACTGGTTAGATATTATGTTTTGTTGTATGGTCCGTCCCGAAAGGCTATATATACGTGTACCTTAAATACGCGCGATATATTATATGCCTATATGTATTATACCATATACGAGTATACCTATACCTACTTGCAGTATAAATACAATAATATATGTCGTAACGCGTTTAAAACGTATACTTAATATTATAATATTGTGTAGCTATATATTATATTATTATATGTTTCTGTTTCTGTACCTATATACTTACTTTGCCGAGTCGGCACGCATGCGTGTCAGCTGCAGTATACTATAAACGATAGGTACACCGATCGGATCTCTACGGGAAAAAATGATTTCATTCCCTTTATGTATATGTGTATACATATAAGAAAAACAAATTTAGAAACCTGCAGCGAGAAACCACACCTATGACTCCCTCCGCACGTTATAACTGCAATCGAGGGAATTAATATACTGCAGTGTGTTGTGTATCGAATTTGATATAATATAATATTATAGTAATATTATATACTAGGAATATCATCGTAAATAACTTCGCGTACAATCGAGCATATCCTATATTATGAGTGCTCAGACTTTGTTGGCAGGTTGGCAGAATTGTTGATGTTGATACCTATATAATAACCGCAATCCTTGTCAATTGTTATTGTATTTTTAAAGTAAATTTATATCAGTCATGGTTGAAGCCATAAGATTGATAAAAACGTTTAGATCGCAAGAGGGATTGCAACATCCGCCCACCTCGTTTCTCCAGAGAGCATGCCTATGCAAATCGAGATTGATTTATATGACTGTAAAATAAGCGATCCATTTTGGTTTTTGTTATATTCTTGTAATAGGTAGTATACTGTACTATACGCATTATCTACTGAAAAGCGTTGTATTTAAAAATATTGATTTTCTCAGAGATATTATTATAGGATGATTCCGGGACTTTTGGATATTCGTAGTGTCTCGCCGGTAGTCGCAGTAGTCGGTTGTAAGAAACAGGTAAATTTCAATGGCCCCCCCACTTTCGAAATTTGAACTTCTGACCACGCCAAACTTTTGTGCATCGTTTGTGCAGAAATGTGCACCAGGTCCCGACGTTTGTGCACAAAAACTGAAAGCTCTATCCCAAAAACAAAATGGGGGGGCCATTGAAACGGTAGCCCCCCCACATTGAATATTTGGATTTTTGAAGGTGCCAAACGTTTGTGCATCGTTTGTGCAGAAATGTGCAACAGGTCCCGACGTTTGTGCACAAAAACTCCCAGCGCTATCCCAAAAACAAAGTGGGGGGGCCATTGAAACGA